>CAAE01014759.1:0-16039 GCA_000180735.1 Tetraodon nigroviridis | reverse complement strand
TTTTGAAGTGTCCATTTCCTGGTCTGCAATGGACTGGTTTCCAGCGTTACGCTGGCCAGTTTCCATGCTCATCACATTCTTCAAGTTTGCAGAGTAAGACATCTTAGTGGGCAAGATCTAATTAGGAGGGGTCCAGAGAAGTTGGTCATTAATGTGAACAGCTTTTGCAACATAGAAACATAAACATGAGGCAAAAAACATAGCCCGTGTTCTAAAATCCATTTTCTGCTTTTTATAAAGAAAAAGGCTAACCATTATTGGTTAGCTTTTAGTTTATCATTTTAAAGCTGAGTAACTTAGGCATTTTAACAGTCATATTTGGATATTAGAACACAGCCGCAAGTGTGGTTGTTCGGTGAAGAGGGGTGGTATACCTGAGAGGGGGAGGGTAGAGAGGAGCCCATGTTTACCTCCAGGCAGTTCCTGTCCACACTTGCCTCAGCCAGGCCTTTGTTTGCCATGAAGGAGGAAGAGTACAAGCCCTGCGAAGGACGGCCAAACAGATCCTCCTTTCTGGCATTGGGCTGGTGGGAAGATGCAAAACTACATTTTAAGCCACATAAAATATATACCCAAAAAAACTACACCTAATGCAGACTAATCTTGGCCTGGACAGATCTTGAACAAAACAATACTACAAATTCATTGATCAGCAAGGCTGACCTGCAGGAGGTGCGGCTGGTCTGCCAGCGGAATGGCCTCAGGCAATGGAACGTCAAAGGGGTTGGGTGGGATGCAGCCTAGGAAGGTCATAGAATCAGAGCGCCGGAAAAAAGGATGATTCTGACCCGTTTCAGCGGGAACTGGGTCCTCGTCCTTGTCCTGCAAAGTTGAACCTGAATGAGAAAAAAATAAGATATTTTGAAGGATAACCAAGCAGGTTATTGACATTTATTGCATTTATTATTCTTACTTTGATTAGTGTCCTCATCATTCTCATGTTCGGAATCCTCATTGTCCAAACCAAGTTCCAAAATTTCTCGATTTCTACAAGAGAGTAACAAGCATTGCTAAAAATAAGGTTCCTGCAGACAAAGCTGATCTTAAACTTGAGAAATGCCTATTTACATTAAGCAAAAACATAAAAAAATACTGCTACAACCCAAGATATTTTTTTCCTTCTATCCTTACCTTTTTCTGTCCATCTGTGGGGTATCTAAAGTGGTCTGCTGGTTCATGGCCTTAATCCAATAAATCAAAGCCTGGAACACGTAGGCCACGTGTTTCAACGAGCATACGTCGAGCACAGGTAGCACATCAGAGTGCTCATCGTTATGGGAGCGCATCAGCGATAAGGCGTAGTTCAGGAAGTCACCCCGCGCTGACATCATGCCCTGGCGAGCTGTCAGTAGGGTAGCTGCTCTCCTGAAACCAACACAAAACAACAGAAATGCTTAAATACAGAAGGAAAACGTGACAGATCTTCAAAACAATACACATATTGATCAGGATAAATTACAAAAAGTGGGTTTATGAACTCGTGGTTTTTTTTTTACCTTCGACCTTCCAGGGTGCGGAGGCTGGCCTCCTCCCGTGCATTGATGCGCTCCCTGCGGGCAGAGTGCTGAGAGGCATGCAGCGGGTGGCTGGGGTGGCCGGGGTCTCCAGCAGATGACAAGGCCGAGCCGTAACGTAACTGAGCCTCAGTAGAATCCATAATGGACACCATCCAGTTCCAGGTGGGAATCAGTTTTTCTTCAACATAATTCTGTTTCACAAGATCAAACACAGGAACACTCACAACTGCATCGTGTGCAACTTTTCAAACCCATGTGCTGTGCCTTTTTTTCCCCCCTTTCATTTTATTAAGCTAAGCACATTTATTTACCTGCAGGTTGACTGCATCGTGATAGGTGAGCTTTACAGCAGCGGGGTATTGGGAGTAAACCAGATGGTTGTACTTGGGAATCACACCACATGACACCCTGACACACGCCTGATGACAATGCTGTATGCCCGAGCCAGGCTGCTGGCAGATGTCAAATAACTGCTAGAATTACTAGCTTCTAGAGCTGCCGCGGCAGCTGCAGCGCTGGAGCTGATGGCGCTTGAACGCCGTAAGTTGGTAGGGTCGATATATATCAGACCTGTGGAACTTGCTGTGAAAAGAAAAACAGGAATACACAAATTGGTTACATAAATAAACACATTCTGCATATAAAAAGGGAATATTGATAGGAAAATACAAATACACAAAAGTTCACAGACCAGATGGTGTCGAGGAGTTGGATGGAGCACTCCCTGAGGCTCTCTGGCTCGGGGTGTTCCTCACAGCCCACTGCATGGAACGGGGAGCCTGGGCAGCACTGTTGGCGTGGGAAGCACTGGTTGTCCTTTCCAAAGGCTCGTCCAGAAGGAAAGTTTCCTGGTCCACATCGTCACTCTGACTGCTGCTGCTGTCTGAGTCACTCGAGTCATTGGACTGAGAATCATCCTCTGAAAAGAAGGCAGGGACACTACTCGCACCTTAAGGGAGAAGGACAATAAAAGACAAGAAAATAAAAAACAAAACAAAAAAGGAGCCATATTTAGTGGCTTGTGCTGCCATTTCACCTCAACGTTTGTATCTTTCACATAAAAAAAATCAAGCAGGAGTGCAGGTTAGTGTTTCACACCACTACAGGGCCAAATAACACATGAAAACATTAACACCTGCACTCAGTTTATCAATTTATGTGAGTGGAAATATGACCTAATTTACTAATCTGCATTAACTATTTTATGTATTAGGGAGAAAAGACCAACAACAAATAAACAGCACTGCATATTAAACATGAAAATGAAGTACCATTAGTAAGAAACCAATATTATAGATGAAAAGGAGGGGGGGGGAACACCAAAATGTCTGGAAAAGGTACAAGTTGATTAGTTTGTTATTTAAGTTAAGGAACAGCAACACTGCATATGTGAGGAGGAACAGTTGAGTTAAAGACAACACAGAGACAGCAGAGTGAAATGTAAGAGAAGGTCGAACTGAAGAAACTCTCAGCAGGAAAAAAATCTGTATGCATTTTGCAAATTCACTCCTGCCCTAACATCTGTATAAGCATCATAGTAAAGAGGATCTCATACCAAAAATAGGAAATGCCAAGGACACCCTACTGCCTGCAAATGAAATACATTGGGTATTCAGCCAGGAAGCATTTTGTCTGCTGTTATCATTTGCTCTCCAAACACAAAAGCCCCACAAACCATAATGATGACTGTAAAGACTAATGGTTTTGTGATGACTGAATTAGTCTACAATTCAAGGGGAACTAAACCACAGACAGAAATGCTTTTCTATTTAGGTAAAAGCCAGAGCCAGGGCTGGGCAATGTCAAGATAAATTGTGCAATATGGCTTAAAAATTATTCTTGTCTAATTTTTGATGTCATAGTGAAATGTTTTGGGAGTGTGATCAAAACTGTATTTTATACTAAGGATTTATTAACATACATGTTTTATTAATTAGACTCAATCACATAATCAGAAATGTGTGAAATATGACGTTCAGTTTGTCTTGATATAAATATATTAATCCAAAGCCACATCCCCCAGCCTTGGTTACAGCTTTTCACAACTAAGACAAAGTTCAGGGAGGTAAATAAGGCAGCTGATCACATTTCCACAAAAAAATTTAAAAGGCAGGAAGGCAAGGACAATTAGTTGAAGATAAAAAATCTAAAAGAAAAGAAATTCTTAGGGTTTGAAAAATAAATAAATAAAAAGCTGTTGACAAACCTGCTTCAGAGCCCGCAGTTGCTGCTGTGACAACACTCCTGCGGCCGCTGGCATTGTCCTGGTTGCTGTGGTTGCTTTCACTGTCACTCTCCGTTTCGGCTGCAGCCAGAAGATCAAGCTCCATATCGCTTCCTAAAATAACAATCAAGTTTTCGGTTTCACTTAAGCACTAGCATTTTATTTTGAGTCAAAAAAAAAAAATCAGCATTAGAGATCACCAGTTTAGCTCTGAGCCACACATTTCGGTTTAAAAAAAGCCCGCAGTGTCTCGTACCATCCTCATCGTGCTCATCGTGCTGCCCTTCAGTCTCTGGATTTTCCTCCCCCTGTTCCTCTTGGTCATCGTGATGGTCTTCCTCACCTGCAACTCCTTCAACAACTTCAACCTAGCGGACATAAACAACATCCTCACATATATATTCAACCGTCATTTTTGGATACGTCACACCAGGAACTACACATCTATTTCCGCACCTCTTCCACATCTGCTGAAACGATGTCATCCTGCTCTTCGTCTCTTCCTCTGACAGGCTGCGACTGGCTGCTGTGCCGAGGCTGTGGGTTCCTGATGATGTAAGATGCAGCTGTCTGACTGGAGCTGCAAAAATGAATTAAAATGATCTTATTTAACTGATTCGTATTCTAGTTTCTTTTTTCCACTTAAAAAGTAGAAATGTAAATAAGAGCTCTTATACAGGGAAAAATGTTTTTGTCATATCACTTTTAATTAATTGTTCTATCAACAGGGGGCAGATTTTAGCCATGACAATGCTGTAATCTAACAAACCTGCTGGACTGGTCAGGCGAGGGTCTGGGAGGCAGTGGTTCGACAGAGAAGAGCTCCTCGCTGCCCTGAACCGCGTCAATACTGGTGCTGGCCAGAGTGAATGGAGCAGTAGGTCTAGCTATGCCCATTCGCACTGGAACAATCAGCGACTCTGCTACTTACACAGCTCCTCCACAGCAGCAGAGCCTGGAAAACTCTGCGACATTTCCCGATGGGCTGAGGGATGAAGTTGCTGTAGGAGGGAAATGAATAAGGGAACAGGGCATGACAAGATCAAACATCATTCCCTCCAGCTTCTGTCACACTGACATGGTGAAACTATGTGTTCTTACTTTTTCTTCTTGGATGAAGCCATCTCCACACTTAGGATCACAAACACCCTGGCTACAGAGCGCAGGAACCTCCTGGTGACATTCACTGCCTCCTCTCGTCGCCCAGGAGTGTACTTGTTCTGTAGTTCCCTTACTAGTGTACTCAGTAAAGTATCTATGAACTAATACAGAACAACAATATTAAGCATTTTTCTGCTTCAAAAAACAGATTTAAGAAGCCAGGATGCTGTGCAACTGGACTCACAGTGATGTCAGGAGCACACTTGACAATGAGGCAATGGGTGAAACAGTCAAGGCGAATGGTGCCACTCTGCTGATTCAAGTAGACTTGCTCTTCAGGAAGAAGATGGGCAATTCTGCTGCTGGCACTAAGACTAGAACACACAGAAAGCCAGCGCTCTTAAAATTTTCTGTGACAGAACACAGACCCGTAGTTCCGTATGCTGTGGACTAATATTTCCAGCAGTAAAGTAATGAGATGCTTACATTGCAGTGCAAGTAATTACTGTCAGATTTGGATGACGTGTGACTGGTAAAAAGCACTAAGTCTTTGGAAAATCCATGACACTGTGTTAGATACAATTCTGTTGCTATTAATGGAAGCAATTTCATACTGCTCCAGTAACTACATAAAGCATCTTTTCTTCATTTTTCCACCCGAAATTCAGTTGGTGGAGTTGCAGTCCTGCTGTCATACTTACGGGTCTTTATTCTCCTCAGAGCCAAACATGATCATGGACTTAAGAGCATTCCAGTCCTGTAGAACCCTTTCCAAAGCCAGCTGAGCAAATCGAGGAGGTTCTAGATCATGGTCTGGCATGTCAGAATCTGAGACACAAGAAATCGGATTGTTTTTAAACGTTAGGTTCCCTGCCGACACCAAGGCCCAGGCTCACAGACCTGACTGTTGCCACATAAAAGCTAAAACCTTTACCTTAATCAAAACCTTTAACCTAAAAACATGCAGAACATGTATACAAGGACCAAATCCTACCTTCTGTATTAGCAGCTTTGCGGTTTCTGTCCTCCCTGATGCGTGGTGGTCTGTACTGGCAGTGTTCAACACTTTGCCTGGCAACAGTCTGTACCAGAAACAATAAAATGTGCTCTCCCCTGCAGAGAAAAATGGAAAGTGTTGCATACATTCCCCAGAATTTCTCATTTTGGAATTAAAAATTAAAGAATACAACTTGTTAAATGAAAATATCAGTAGAAAAAAAACAACAAAATTAGCGTGGCTTACCGACTGTTGGGTGTTGTGACCAGGTTAGTGGTGGTGAGTAACCTGTACAGCAGATCCAGGCGGGCAGCCTTCTGTCCAGCTATTAGAGTTTTGCATTTGCATTTTTCCCAGCAATCACAATATGCTGTGGGGGATGTTCTTTTCAGCCTAGCAAACATAACGGTAGTTGATGAATATTGGTTTACATGATTAACAGTAGAACTCACTCTGAAGCACCACTCAGCGGGAATCCAGGAAAACTAAAACTTACTTGCAGTCGTGTCCTTTGTGACACACTCTTGCACAGCTCTGTGCAGCAGCAGAGGGAATCAAGCAGTCCACACGTTCGACACTCAAAGATGTCCTAAATAAAAAATCAGCATAACGTCAATGTGAATTGGACATCATAAACAAAAATCACTCGCTCTAAATCCACTCTAAGTTTGCAACAATTTGTCAGAGTCTGAGACACAAGAAAATTTCTGGTTTAAACATTCAAATAATTACATTTTCTAGTGCACATTGTGACAAGCCTCCTGGAATTTATGAGTGATCTACAAGTTCCTGGTAACGTCTTCTGCTAATTTTCAGTTTTTGTCTTTAAAAACTGACCTGATTAATGTGCTCGGCTCCAGTCCACGTGAAGCTGCAGGTGTCGTTGCAGCACAGAACGTACAGAGGGGAATCATCTGGATTGGTCCCAGAAGGACAAATCATTTCCATGAACACAGAGTCTGCGTCTTCCTTTTCAGTAATCCCTGGGTCGCCCACTTCATTCAAGACATTTGGGGAAGGAAAAAAAAATCAAAGCAGAAATTAAGGAATGTTAGTTCTGTCTAGGCAAACAATCTGAAACTCCGCTAACTCATGCCAGTGCTAAAGTTATTAACCAATATCTAGCCTACTACATTTTTCTCAGAAAGTTTCACAGGGCAGCACATTGATGGACCCTAGGGTATTATTCTCATCTCCTTCTCTGATCACATTGGAGAATACTTACAGTAATAATAAGCTTTTAGTTTCTGTTCTTGACATTCAAATGATTTGCAACCATGCACACACACACACATTTTCAATTTAAATGAAATCCCTTGAGTACAAATGAAAAGATATGGATGAAATACCCTTGGCCATTTTCTGAGCAGCCTCCAGTACTGTGATGGCTGCTGGGTATGCTCTCCCACTAACAGCCAGCATGAAAGGGGTCATTCCACGGGCATCCCTGTCAAAAACCAACATATGCAAAGTTAAGTACATGTGAAAACTATCATCAATGGCAAAAAAGGGATTTTTTCTAAATAGAACACATACTTAGCAGAAAGAAGCTCCCTTAAATGGGGCCTCAGAACAACACTGTCACACATAAGCTTTAGGATGAGGTGGGCATTGGCTTTCCTGTCTTTAGATTCAACCACAGGCGACTCATTTGAGGGTCCTGCTTACAGGGAAAAAACAGAGATAAAAGTAAAGTTATAGATATAAAGTGAATGGGATTGCGTAGGATATTCCAGTAATGTCTACCTGGTATTGTTGAAGTGCTCGGGCCCTGGCTGGTGCCAGTGGAGGCAGTGGTGAGTGACCCTACAGCAGGTGCTAAAATGAAGTCGATGTCACCATCTGACAATTTAAAAAAAAGAAAGAAAGAAAAAAAAAAGAAAAATATAGAATTAACATCTTGAACAAGAACAAATACACACACACAGGCCTCAGGCTAATTTCAAAATGACTACCGTTATCTCAGTAGTTTACAGTAACAAAAAAAGAATGCTCCTGCTACTAACCATGCTACTTAGGATTAGAACGGACAAAGTATCGCTGAGTGTAACGTAATACAGCTGTTAAGACCAGTTTAAAGTTAGTCATTTCAACTGTAGTGCTTGTTGACATCTGAAATTCCTAAATAAAGCATCAGTGTCTGGATCACTCACCAGGGTCCATGGGTGGAGGATCAGGAACCCAACTTGGTGGGGCAATGGGTGGCGATACAGGATCCTGGTGGTCACTAGATGATGGGCCGGACTCATGACGCCCGACACCTGCTGCCCTCAGAGACCTCCGCATCATCTCCCTCAGACGGAGACTGAACAGACAAAAACACCACGAGTGCTTCGCAATAAAATCGCTGGTTGCCAATTCCAAAAATATGTCCAATCTCATCAGAGTCATGTGTCATATACGCAAAGACAATTTTTTTCAAAGATAACAAAGAGTATTATTACCCTCTGCTACTGGAGGAGCCAGTCCTATTCCCAGAACTGTTGCTTGAAACCACAGAAATAGCATTGGCTATTGCCTCCACAGCCGACAGACGCTCTGCAAATGTGTTTCTCTCAGACCTCTCAGCTTCTGAAATGAAGCACAGACACTTAGCATTAGGAAGAGTCTCATACTGGAGCATGCAAACCAATTCACCTTTTTAATAGAAAGCTGGGGAAAAAACAGTAAGGTAAATCTCAAATCTTTTTCAGATATTAGTCTTCTAGTAGCAACAGGAGCTAATTTATCATAGTGCAGATATGCCTTCATTATTGTCTTGAATGTGACCTCACCTTCTTCCTCTTTGGTCTCTTTGTTGCTAACGGGGAAGCAGACAGAGACAGCAGCATGGAGAATATTGCGGTTTCCATCACAGCGGTGATCTAGAAGAGCTCCAAGGGCCTGGCTGCCCTGATCCAACATAAAAGCCTGCTCCAGGTTGCACCAGGTACTGTCGACATGCTTCATAGTCACAACGCAACACATGCTGCATGAGTGTCTGTTTCTGCAAGATGGAGAACCAGAGTGAAATCTGACTACCTGAAGGCCGTCTTTTGAAAAACTGACGTGACCAAGGCATGGAAATGTTATACTGAGAACATCAGCTGAACATGTGCTTGTTCTACTTAGAAGTCACTTTTACCTCAACAGCCATAATAATAATAGCAGCCTTCTTCTTTATTGTGGAGTTGGACGGGAGATTGGCCAAAGAATGAACGCCCATTCCTAGGCTGTTTATAGGCGGTAGGTCCAACCAATCAGATCCCGGATCCCACCCACACAGTCTTTGACCATGGGATAAATTGTGCCATTGCCATCTCTGAGGATAATTGGAGATTCCTTGTGGGGGAAAAACAATTTGAACATTAGGATGTGTGTGCAGTAAGGGTATTTACAAACCAGTGTCTTTTAGAATGATCTCACCTGCCCAGCTGTAAAAATAGCAACGTTGCGCTCGCTCTGACCCAAGAAGGCTAGGTTGCTAGTGGGAAAATTATTCTCCTGTTCAGCTTTGCCTGTGGCCAGGTCAAAGATACAGTACCTCACCCAGTTGCCAGTCTTTAACACTGCATGAACTCCTGAAAGGACGACAGACACATTAAGGTTATACGTACAGGTTGAATAAGCACTTAAATCACTTCATCAAGTACAAACTCTGACCTTTGGAGTCAACGTTCACAGCCAATATCTCAGCTTTCTCTGGGATACACAGTTTTTTGGGTGTGCGCTGAAAACAATCTGGAACTTTTGGAGTTCCACCAGTTTTTACAACCTGTAAAATTCGTAAATAAAACAGTGAGTATAGTAAAATATTGAAAAACAATGAAAACACCAAAGGAGATTCTCTGAAACACAGGGATACTTTAAACTGTTAAACGTGTACCTGCAGCTCATCTATTCTAAGAAGTCTACAATCCTGTAGCAGCGATGATGGGTCTGAATCAGCTGGAGCGGCACTGCTCTGGCTGCTCATACTGCTTGATGTGCCGGGAAACTTTACAGCAACATAGGCACCATCCACTTTAAGGACCTGAGACAAAACACGAGGTACTGGCATGACTACCACAACGTCATGGCAACATTGTCGGCTACACAGCAGAGTCGGTGGCTGCCGTATTATGCTTACCTTTCCTACAGGGACATTTTTAACATCTTCAACAAACACCACCTCCCTGAGAGGCCACTGCTCCTCGTTCACCTTTTCTTCTTCTTTAGGAGCAGGAGTAGAACGCCTTCGTTCTGCAAGGACAGAATACCCACATTTATTCCTGTGACTAATGAGCGGAAGGGAAACGCGCTGATAAATGCGTTTTCTGCACATCTCTTTCAAAGATACATGGACCAATTAGATGAGAAGCAAGCTAAAACTGGAGCTTTACCAACAAGAGGTTAAGAGGGAGAAATAGCAAGCAAAGCCAACGTACTGTAGGGCAGTGAGGCACTACTAGCAATGGACGAGGTATCACTGCAGGTGGATGCTGGGGAAGGAGGAGGACCCATCTCTGTCTTTACCAGTTCTGGCTTGCTTTCTGTCCTGCGGGGTCAGAAAGGAATAAAAATAATAGGATTTTTAGGCAAAAATTACACACCTAAATTTAGGCATCTGTGTTGCTTTGTTTTATTAAAAGTATGCTGCCGCACAAAAAAAATGGACGCACTTGATTTCCTGGGTTTTGGTGGTCTTCTCCATAGTCTTGAGGCTTTCTGGTGAGCGAAGCTGGAACCTGCAACTGTCATTCATATTCCAGACAGACTCCAACAGCACACCCACTTTAGGAATGCCAGCACTGACAGAAAAGGCCACTGCACCGGCATGGTAAAGGGGATTATTCCTCAAACACACCTGAGACAGAAAGCAGGAAAAAACATTAGCTAAAAATAGTAACCTAAAATGACCTTTGAGCAAAAGCCAGCATATTAGCCCATCTCAGTCATACAATGTAAAAATATAGCCAGAAACATTTTTTATATTTTATCCCACCTGTGTTCCTACGGTAATGTTGGGGATGGAGGACATGCCAGCACTAGACTTTGGCTTTTTGTTCTTTGCTCGGGCCTTTTCAAGCATCTTCTTCCGTTGACTAAAAGGCACAACACCCCTGCAGACAACAAAAGCAGTGACGTGTAACGTCTGTCTACTAATATCCATTAATTCCCTTTTTTAAATGAAGTCATGTTGAAAATACACCAATCACTTGTTTTGTCCCTCATAAACTTAAAATACAATCAATTTTTTTAGTCTGTTTCTTCACAACAGATTCTCTCTTTCTTCAAGTAAAACTCCTGTGTTAAAATACTTCAACGCACCACCAGTAGAGGCCATTATCCAGCTGTGCACATGTGTAGAATGCACAGCAGTGCAGGGACACCATGCGTTCCCCTTGTAGCTCAGGGAAAGCCTGAGCACTGTGTTCCAACTTGGAGGCCATCGAGCTCAGTGTTTCATCCACCCACGTTGCCACCTGAACAAACACAGGTCAAAGCAGGTTGATTAAATAAATACATGCCATGTTGAAATGAACATTCAGTTACTGCAAAGTGGTAATTATGGCTGGAAGGAATTTTATATCATTTTGAAAGAGCCAGAAAATGATTTAGACTTGAAGGTTCAACACAGTTTTTCATCAAATGGCAACAAATGATGACCGTGTGGTCAAATCTTACAGAGCATCTGGGATGATTTACCTTGTTGGTCTCTGTAGCTACAGTGGCTCTGATACTATTGGCAGACATTAACGTGATCTTCTCATTGGCCAAGCCCAGGAAGGGCACACGTGGGTGATGAATAGAAGGATTCTGATGAAAGACATTAGAGAATAGCAAACATTAACGCGCCAGTATTAGAGAATTCTGTACTTGAATCTTTGAAATGTGTTTAGTGAGACCTGTGCATTTCTGAAGGGTTCTGGTTCACTCCACTTCCACTGGTACAGTTCTCCTTTGGAGCTGACAGCTACCAGCTCTGAAAACATGGCTCCAATGCTTATAAACTTGACACCATCCTGGAAAAGAAATGGAAGAGTTCAGTAGACGTTATGTGGGGTAAAGTGGACCATCTAAAAAAAATTTAAACGACTCAAAAATGCTTTTAAAAAACCTAAACTTGGAGCCACTGACTGTGCTTACCTTGTCTGGCCACCACTGGAGCTCCTCTCCCAAGGAGACAGGGCTTTGGACAGGAATGCTCTTCTTGTCCAAGTTGGCCTCACCTTCACGGCTGGTGGAGCCTCGTTCCGTGTCGAACGAGGCTCCGTCCAGCCATCGACGTTCACGCAATCTCAACACAGACTCACGCTCGCGCAACAGCTCTGAGTCACGCTCTAAAGGGAGAAGGAGAACTGGTATGCAATAAGGTCACACCAGTGGGATAGAAGTAAGCCACTCTCTGGGAAAGACCCGTCAACATTGTTTTAATAATAGAGAGAAAATTAGGATCTTTAGAATCACTACTGTAATGCAAATCAAAATTGCAGTGCTGGAAATTGAGAGGGAGGCTAAATCAAACTCTTGACTCATTTGTCGCGCCTGTGTTAAAATGCAAGATAGGAAAGGAAGTGGACAGACAGAAAGAGTGCATGCAAATGTGCTAAAAGTGAACTAGGTGGGTTTTGGAAAAAATTCAAGGGTCCCTGGACAGGTGAGCCTAGCGGGCCTTTCTCAGAGAGCTGACAGTATGCACTAGAGCCATGCAACACCAGATAGTTATAGCCTGTGATTAAAATACCCTTTGGACGGCTAAAAAAACATAGCTTCTGCCTGTGTCAAAGCTATGAATTAAGCAGGTACACATTTAGTAAGGAGAAAGCAAATTTTTTTTCTTCTCAACTGATTTTTAGGAGCTTTAGACTTTCTTTCAGGATTTGCCTGCTCACTGATTTCAAGCAAACACCAAAATGAAAACCCCGTTATTTTTATTGAACCAGCCTTGTTTGGCCTTATTAATATGCCTTTGGGTTCCCTTTTCACAAAAAGCCATCACCAGTGCTGCCACCAAAGCCTGTCCAACACCCTGCCTTCGCTCCGCTAGCCCGGGGTGAGTTGTTAAGATACCTCTGGAGGGTCCCAGGCGAGACAAGGAGGAGCGTCTAAAAGAGGGGTATCCAAAGTAACTGATGTCCTCGGAGAACATGGCATCAGCATCAATGATCACGCTAGGATGAGCTGAGTGAATGTCTGCATCCAGTAGGGACATCAGGTCCTCTGTACGGAGAGAAAAAAAAAAAACAAAAAGAAAGGAAGAATTGACAAGAAAATTTTAAAAATCTTCTAACAACCAGAGTAAATCTAGTTTTGTGTATTTCCAGAAGTGTGGCTCCTTTTTTGTGACAAACCTCCAGGGAGGTAAGACTCGCTGGCCGTGTCATCTCCATCGTCTCCATCTTCATCATCTCGACTCAGCAAGTTGTTGACAGCGAGGTTGACGTCCAGGTTGGTCCGCTGGAGTTCCCTGATGATTACACTCCTGGACTTGCCCTGAAGGACCACCTGAGCCTGGAGGTGAAACACAAACGATTAATGGCGGCTGGTTCCAACCAACCAAGGGGGGTACTGCAACAAACACGGCTGCACCTGAGTAATAAGCTCTTCTGGGATGACGGAAGCCGGTATGACCGGCTGAGGCTGGCTACCGAGAAGGCCTGAGCCGCGGTCCCTGCCCGTGCGGATCACCCTGGTCTGGCGCCGGGAATCACGGGCCGCCGTCGACGATCTTCCGGACGTTCCTCCGCCTCCGCCTCCGCTCCCGCTTCCACCTCCTCCGCTGCTGCCACCTCCTGCTCCGCCTCCCCCTGCTCCGCCGCCGCCGCTGCTTCCACCTCCTCCGTTGCCTCCGTTCACACCCGAGCTCCAACGACTCCTGTTGCAGTTCAAGGCCACCGTCAGAAAACAAAGCGAACGCGTGTGAATGAGAGAGGGACGAGTGTGTGATAGTTCCATCAGCACAATTCACTACAGTCGGTTGTTAGAGAAAACTACATAGCATCGTGGTATTAATCAGTTGAAATGACTGTTTAAAGGTCACTGTTAACTCTAAGGGTGAAAGCTTTGTTTGTTCAGTTCTGCTGAACAGTCAGCATCAGTATTGGAAACACATTTAATCACTGGGAAACAAAGACCCAGCAGATGTCACAGCATCCTAAAGGTCTTGAACCTTGTGGGGGACACACTCCTGAAGCACTGTGGCTTTGCCAGGACCTTTCGTCTCTGTCAACCCTGCCAGGACTTACCCAAGGGTGTTGCCTGCCAGTCTGCCCAGTGTGTCAGAGCCAGACAGGAACCAGGGCGGATCACTAGTCCTGCCTGGCCTGGAGCTCCTTCCTGTCCCTGAACCACTGCTCAACTTTGAACTGGAAACAAAAAATGGGAGATACAGTTACAAACCTACAGTAGTCCTTAACTGGACCAAAGATTTTGTCTTTTTCCTACATTAAATGGGTTAATAGACCCCAAAATAGGCCGCAGATATTTCTTAAATTATACCCCTTGGTCCAGTATTTTAATAATATACTGTCAGATGGGAGGGAGTATTTTGGAGACTAGCATGGCAACACCCTTGGGAAACAGAATTGGCTGCAACTCGTTCCTCCTGCTAGTTCTTGGGGTTTTAGGGCTGCGACTATTTTCTCTTTTATACGATTTATCACAATGGAATAACATCCAAGTTAAACCAAAACATAAATTACAAAATTGAAACCAACTGAAATCTTTGCAGTTGGTGCAAACGGTGTTTTGCTGCGGATGTGACAGCCTTGCTAATGTTTCATGACAGAGCTAACACTGACACTACATTTCCAATAAAATAACACACATTTAATAGACAACAGCAGAAGAATAGAGCAGAGGAACCTGGACACACACAAGAAACAAGTAAAGGCATAACCCAACTTTCACAGATGGTACGATTTATCTGTTTTTGCAGCGTAAAAACCACAGTCAGTGAGCCAAAGACAACCTTTTATATTCTTCCCAGCGCTTATTAAGGCTTTTAAAACTTGAAGCCACTTCATTCTTCAGCTTTTCAGGAAACAGTCGGCCTAATTCACATGCACACGGCAGCTAGAGAGGCAGCGAACACCCTGAATTCATGGTTGCTTTGGTAGCAGGATATTAACGACAATCAATGACACGTTCCTGAAAAAACATGCTCATAGCCAACAAAACAACAGCGAGGGCTTCACTGGTCTCTTTTAGTGTGACATTTCCGCGTCAAAACACTAAAAATCTTTATATTCAGCTGAGAATTCTGTAACCTGGCACCAAAACCTTTAACGACCAGCACCATGCAAATAAAGTAGCCTAAAGGCCTCAAGCTCAGCTGGAAGCAGCACATGGGCTAAATTCAAACGGCTGTAGCCGTCATTAGTCAGTCTGAGCATGCAGCATGTCCTGTAGTAAACGTCTGGACGAGTAATCCTGCTCAAAGCCAAAGCTAAAACAGTTTTTGGGACAGATTCCATTTGAAAGAAGGCTCTCACCCATCGCTGCCATCCGGTTTGCTGAGCTCCAGGCGATCAGGCTGGACAGCAAAGCTGATCCTACACACCCGCCCATCCTGGGAAAAAAAATGATGGATTTGTGAGTATTAAGTGTTACATTCTGGAAAACAGAAACCCGTACTGGCAAAAAAAATGGAACGTCAAGTGCAATTTATCAAACCGGGAAGAGGAAATGAAGCTGTTATTCGAGCATAAAGCTGAATTCTCACCTTGCTTTTCACTAACAACACTGAAAACGACTGTTCATTTATCACAGCTATGCCATAAACACATCAAATCCTGTCGCACTAAAAAAGGAAAGTGACAGGAGTGTGACGAACAGTCAGATTTACAATGTTCCAAATATAAAAATCTGTTTTCACCAAAAGGTGAATGATTTTATCCTGTTTCGGGGTGGAAAGTCCTAACTGAAGCAGCCGTAAACAACATATTTGAAATTTCAGGTCCGCTCTGACTCAGACCACAGACAAGGAACCTTAACCAGACAGATTAATAATTATCGCACCATGTTCAGTGTAAAATAAAATTACCTCAAGCAGAAATCCAGCATGGTTTGGACCCACGACACATTGTTTTAGGGTGGCCTGCTCCAGCAGACCGAGGTGGGGGTGACTGCGATGGGGAAAACACACACTCAAAGATAAATAACAGCATAAACGATGCTAGGTCATTCGCAGCTTAAAATACACGTAAAATGAACACACCTGTTATAGCTGTATTTGTT
>CAAE01014758.1:0-15239 GCA_000180735.1 Tetraodon nigroviridis | reverse complement strand
CACACACACACAACTTCCGACATCCACCTGTGTGTATTTTGTGCACAGCCGCCAGTCATTGAGAGGTGTGACTGTGTGTGTGTGTGTGTGTGTGTGTGCTAAACTTCCTTCCAGATTCCATAAAGATGCACAGTGTCAAGCGCCCAGGCCCCCTGATCAGATCAGCCCTGGTATCACCACATCTCAGCGCTCCGACTGCTCCACTTGGGGGCCGCGTTATCTGTTTAACGGCTCTGAATTTTATTGAGTGTGACCTGCAGGGACCAACGCTGCGGAAACTGGTGGAATCGAAAAGAGATTTGTTTATATTGTGCTTCGAAGTGTGAATTAGAATTACATTAGGTGTTTCCAGGGGTGGGAAAGAACCCCAGTCCTCAAAGACAGATGCTAGGTTGAGCATAGCTTGATGATAAAATGCGACCTCGCGGCCTCGTACCCAAATCTGATTTAAGATGGTTTGGAGGCTGCGGTGATCCACGGCATCAATTTAGAGGAAAAATGATAGTGGAGCACAAAAGTCATAAAAGTTGGCACTAACCTTGGAACTCAAGTTAACTGCAGTTTTTGGGAAATTCCCAAGTCTTTTTAACAGCTTAAGTAATTAACACTAGTCAGCGGTTTTACATCTGGTACACATTGAAGCTTCCTGAAAAGTTGGGGTTTTTTTACTTTAGTTGAGTGGGGTGACGCTGCTTCAAAACAGGTATCTCTGAGGGTAACGTTAACCCAACCTGGCATCGCATCTGCTGCTGCTTCCTACATGTTCATTATCTCAGCTGTGACAAAACCTCCGTCTCCTCATCAATGTCACAGTTAATGCAAAGAGCAGATCCCTAAACTGTCAACAAATGTCAACACGCTGACAAATAAAGCAACAACCCAGCTGATCTCTAGTTGGCAGCATGTAGCTGAGGAGAGACCTTGCATGGCCTTTGCTTTTTATACCTTTAACACTTCTTTTATCTCATTTCTAGCACCACCTTGTTCAGCTTGCAGATTTTGTATGTTATTTACAGATTTTGTACGTTATTTTACTCTTGTTGGCAGTGGTTTCACTAAGATCGAGGCCACCTTGGTCAGTGCTTCAGGTGACCGTCGGTATGACAGGCGAGCAGCGCCCCCTAGCGGCCCGGTGGTGCGTCCACGCACGGTCCGGTAGGTGTGGGGGCTGCGGAGCGTTTGGCCCGCGACTTGTCACACCTAAACGTCGATGGTGTTTCCACATCGGGCCAATTTATACCATTTTTCTACAAGCTGTTACAGTCTTGACACGCGCGGTACAGTACGTACACCCGGAGCTTCCGAGTGCGCGCGAGCAGGTGGAAGGAGCGCGAGTCAAGTGCGGCTTCAGAGCAGGTGACGCCCCGCGCGCTCAGGCAGGGACGACATGAAAGGTACGTCAGCGACTCTCCCCAGCACCGCTTCCCTCCTCCTCCGCGCCGGCAACTAGACCCCCTCCCCGCGGCTCCCCGCGGCTCCCCCCGGCTCCCCCCGGCTCCCCCCTCGCTCGGTGAGGAAGATTTGTAGTGACAGCAGCGGGTGCATTCGCCAGTCATTCCCCATAAAAGGTTCCGTCTGATCAAAGCCCCGCTGAGGCGGCGAGGCGGCCCGCCATGTCGGCGTGTGTCTGCGTGTCTCCGGTGTCTCGCAGGGCTGAGGCGGTTTTGAAGCTTTTTAAATAAAACACACACGCGCGCGCACACGCACACACACAAGCCCTCCGCCTGTCTCTTTCTGCTATTTACATTCGCTCCGTTTTGCCTCGGCGCTGTAACAGCGGTTTTATTCCCTCCGCCTGTAGCCTGCGTGACAGGCTCGGCTGCATTAATCAACTCCTCCCGCTCCGAGTCAAGGATTTCTTAAACTGGAAGACTTAATTCTTTAAATACATTTTAAACGGGAGCGCCTGACTGAAGTTGTTAACAAGCCCCCGACGCTGGCGCGTGTGTGTGTGTGAGCGGGAGTGTGTGTGTGATGAACAGAGCGGATTCCCCGGTGAGCGCTGAGGGGATCAGCCTGCGCTCCAAAGCTGTAAACAGGCGATGTGTTGATATAAATTTATCCATCCGCTGTCAATTAGACTAACGCTTCTGCGGCTGGGAAACTTCAGGGTTTTTTTCCCTTCTTCCATGCATCAGGAAGACGCAACCGAATCTTAAAAGTTTTAAGGAAGCTGCCAACTCTTCCTAATTTTCCCTCTTCATGTCTTAAATCACTGGAAGCCCGAGCAGGCCCTCTTTTACCACCTCATTAACATCGGTGGTGCCTTCAGGAGGAGACAGCCTCGTCCACCATCAGTCAGGCCCAGAGCATCCAGACTGCTGCAGCAGAGGAGGACACTTTCAGCAATGCAAATTGTGCAGGGGGGCTGCTTCTCTGCCCCCCCCTTCTGCCAGTTCTGCTGTGGTGTGGTACACAGCGCTGCCTATACGTTGATCTTTTCCCCTGCTGAATTAAACATCAGCCATCAAGGCTGTTTGAAGTCTGGAGCGGTTGTCCGTGCATGAAGGCGCCTCAGACGGCGCGAGGGGGGGAGACCAAACAGTCGGGGGAGGCGGTAAACCCTTCGCAAACACTGCACCTGCTGTCTTTTGTACTTAAAGGCAGATCAGAATATTCTCACTTGCCGCAACAGTAAAACGCTGGTAACGGAGGTATTTATTTGAGCGTCAGGGCTGGTTTGTTGATACTGGCGTAACTGCATAAATCACAGCCGAGAGCTGGTACTTGATAAAACAGCAGTTAAAAATGACTTTACAAAAGGCAAAAACAAAGGGCCTCAGTGCAGATTTACACCATTTAATTTTAATTATGGGTAAGAAAAACAAAATATTACAGCATATAAACATTCCGATCCTTTAAGCTTCTCTTCAGCTATGTTACATTTGACTCCACGACATCACCGAGTCCACGAAATCAGACATTCCGCCTCATCCTGCATTCATTTCACAGATTTTAGACAAAGGCCGAGTTTCTGTTAGATCCTGCTGTACATACTCCTGCTGTATCTGACTGCAAGGCAAAGCGGTGCTAGTGTGAACACTCCTGGGTGGCGGCCGGAGTTTCCCTTTACTGGGGGTAAGCTTCGATCACCATGGCGTGACCCTGAAAAATGCAGGCCCAATGCAAAGATTAGAATCCAAACAAGTGTACAAACACCAGTAAAGAACGACACCCGAGCGCGTCGGTCCCACCTGTCCTCCAGCGGCACACGCTGCCACCAGTCCGTACTGTCCTCCCTCCTTCTGCAGCCGGTGCGCTACCGTGGTGACCAGCCTGCAGCCGGTGGCGGCGAACGGGTGACCCAGAGACAGAGAGCCCCCCCACAGGTTGAACTTGTCCATGGGAGGAGTCCCCACCTGGGCACAACACGAGATACCATTCAACAGAGGCCCCGGCAACCTCGGGCCCCAGACAGTCAGGTTACTTCCTGGTCAATTAAAAACGTTCACGTCGACAGCGCGGTTGGACCACTGGTGTTTTTACCTTTGATTTTCTGCCCATGTATGTCTGTCCGAACCAGTCTGAGTCCATAGCCTTCAGGTTAGCCATTATCTGACCCTGGAAAGCACACAGAGAAATCCGCTGTTGCCATAGAGACCAGAAAGCCAACGACGTGACCCGCTTGTGTTTTTTGTGCCTGTGCTCAGACTTCATGCTTTCACTCAAACCTCTCACTGCTTGCACGTACTTCCTCGGCTCACAAGCTCTAAGCTTGCGGTGGCGCTCAGCCTGGCCCTGATCACCGCTGACAAGCCTGCTCTCGACTAGCTGCTCCAGGAGTTTCAGGTGTCACAACATCGTCAAACTCCGCCAGCCCAGAGAGTGACAGGCGTGGCGCTGACCAATGAAAGGAGCGCTCCAGCTGCAGGAGCGTGCGCCGGAGTTCAGCGTCGCGTCTCTTAGACTCTATACGTTTTTATACATCCCAACGGACGCGCAGCAGCCTGCCAGGCAAGGCTCCAGAGCAGAGACAATTTATGTGACGTGCACGGCAGTTTCGAGGGCAAAAAAAGATTGAAAATTGATGCTCTCCAGGTAAAACTTGTTTACTTACTGCAAAAGCTTCATGGAACTCAAAAACGTCAATGTCGTTCAAGGACAATCCAGCCTTTTCCAGGACTTTAGGTGTGCTGTATGATGGCCTGGATGAAAAACCAAACACACAAAACCCATTTTCATGACCGTCCGCTGACACTAACCCTCCTGAACCCAGAGCCTGAAGACTCACCCCAGAAGCAGCTGGTCTTTGGGGTCCTGAGACACATAGACAAAATCTCTAAAGTGAAAGAAGAGAAGGTCAGCAACTAAAAACACAGGGAAGAGCTTCCTCTGCCTCCCAGCAGGCTACCTGAGGTAGGCTTTGGGCTTGAAGCCCATGGCCAGAGCCTTTTCTTCAGACATGACGAGAACAGCGGAGGCTCCATCAGTCTGAGGACACGCAGACACAAAGTTGCTAAAATCACTCTTACGTGTCGTGAAACAGGTAAAACTGACACTTTCTTTGACTTAGACAAATGCACACACTGTGTGTGTGTGTTTGTGTGTTTACCAAGAAGGAGGAGTTGCCGGCGGTAACGGTGCCATGAGGCTTAACAAACGAAGGCTTCAGTTTGCCCAGTTGCTCCATGGAGGTTGGACGGATGCCGTTGTCCTTGGAAACAATATCGCGGCCTAATGTAGACAAAAAATACACAGTCATCAGGTAGGAGATGTTTGATCCGAAATGGTTAACAAACCTGAAACATTACAGACACCAAACGAATGACTGAGATGCCTACCGGGCACTTTGAAGGAGAGCACGTCCTGCAGCAGCCCAGCATCCTGGGCCTTTTGGGCCAGTGTGTGTGAGCGCAGAGCAAACTCGTCCTGCTCCGCTCTGGAGACCCCGAAAGCAGCGGCCAGACGATCGGCACTGTGGCCCATGCTTTCAGAGGTGGAGAACTCGGCCACGGCAGGAAGCTACACACACACACACACACACACACACACACCGGCGCGGACACAGACCACATGGTGAGGAGCTGTATGGGGAGGGAAAAGGACCCTTCCAGGGCTCCAGGAGTGTGTACCTCCGGAGCAAAGTGAGCCATGCGGATGCTTCCCATCAGGCTCAGCCTCTGGCCGAGGGTCTTGGCCTTGTTGAGAGACAGCATGGTCTTCCTCATCTTACGGCTGTGGCGGATCGGAACGTCAGACATGAACTCCACTCCTCCGGCCACCACTGCGTCACACTGACCAGCAGCAATCAGACCGACAGCTGCGGACAACAAAGGAGGACGTAACGATGAGCACCGGAAACAAACGCACACCTCCAGGTTCCATTCAGTTTTATGCAAGTTCACCAGACATGTACATTTTTTTTAAGAGCTTTGGGTGGAGAATTCACCTGAGGTCATTGCCTGGTTGGAGGAGATGCAGGCCATGGTGACGGTGTGAGCTGGGATCTTGTCAGAAAACCCTGCACCCAGGGCAGCCTGAAAAGACAGCAAACAGGGAGAGAGGAGCAGCTGAGAGCCTGAAAAGACACAAAGTTCCAGACACCTCTTGCGTGGGATAGTACCTCTCTGGCTATGTTGCTGGTTTTGACCTCTTGGATGACTGTTCCGTAGATGATGTGGTCAACAGCATCCTTCGGTACACCCGTCTTCTGCAGCAGGCCCCTGAGAAAACCCCCAAGGGAACATTTTGGTAGCTCGTCACCGTATCAACTTCCTCATTAGACGGGTAAATCTTGATCACTGTGTCTGAATAAACGTTAAATGACAACTTACTTCAGGGCTGCTCTAGCCAGGTCATGGGGCATTAGGTCGGCATATCTGTGAAGCAGATATCAGCAGAAGTCAGCGTGATCTTCTGATGCCAGAGGCCACTTTGTAAATTCAACAGTTAAACATAAGCAGACGCTCACGTGGTTCCTGACAACAGGAAAGGGGTCCGAACGCCTTCAACCAGGACTATGTTCTTCACGCCGGGCCGAGCTAGGCTCTTCTTACTTTTTGTCTGAGCTGATATCAAGAGCACAAAATAAAGAAGAATACAAGAGCATAGAACAAGTGTTAAAAGGAGACTTTGACAACGTGCCTGAGAAATAAAAAGGCAGCCAGATAATAAAACAGGTCCTACCTTGTGCCTGAAGCTGGGCTGTGGTACCCAGAGCTCTTGTGCCTGATGACCAGAGGGGAAACATTCATGGTTTATCAAAATGGCTCTCTTGGTTCATCTAAAATTACTCTCTGCACACACTATAAAGCAGCAAAAGCATGCAATGCCAGTTTGATTGAAAGAAAAAAAAAAAAACAGTTCAAAGACGGCATTTACTGAACAGCTGAGTACTTTGGTGGCTTACCAAAGCGGGTGGCCCAGGAAGGACTGGCGGAGCAGCTCCGCATCCCCGTTAGCAACAAAGAAGCCATTCTGTTCTGCAATGGAAATGGAGTCGCATTTAACGCAATGCATAAATGAAATGATATCCTTTGCCTCTATACCTTCAGTCACTTCTAGTCCCATAAGATAGATAGAAAGAAAGAGCGTGCACAAGTGACATAAAGCAGCGGGTCATCCAGCCCCCTGACGTAGCTTAGCCCAGTTCCGACCTTTCACCTAGATACCGCAATGAATGACATCGGTAACAAAAGTGTCCAAGGTCAGTGCTGTCTGTCTTTCCTTACTTCTTGTTTACACTTGTGTCACAAAATATGGTTAGTGCGGTCGTATAACAAACTCATTCAAATGTTTATACAGAAACAATGCATCTGGAAGCTAATTGTAAGCTAGTAAAGCTTCAACGCATCATCGTCAACTTGTCTTAATAATTTCAGTTAAACATATTTGTTCACATTTTTAAATACTGCCTAGAGGTTGTTGTTTTTTTTTTCAAATCAATGCAGTAATAAGGTAATAAAGAGGGTTTACCGGTCACTATTGCGTCTATTAGGTACTCCGCTACCCTGCTAAACTATCGGCTACAGTATAAGGCTCTACAGGACTACGCTTTCAAGGACCCATACAAGGAAGTAGCTAATCAAAGACGCCTGAGTAAAATAACTTTTAAAATTGTTAAATACGATATGTTGTTCGATGATTGTATATGATATAACTTCAAGACAAATATAAGCAGTGAAATATATATGTTTGTAGCATTAAGATATAATTTCTGAAGAAATATAGGAATTAAAACTGGCGACAGTCCGAATATCCCGTAAGGCTTCGTATTAACCAACCCTTTGGCCACCAGGAAGTCATTTCTTCGACTATATCGATTATTTTACAGTAAAACGCCATTGTCAGAAGAACAAACCCATAGAAAGTATATTTGGTTTTAGATAAAGTTTAATATCAAGATATCTTTTTTTCCAAGATTTTAAGGGTACATTTTTTGAGGCGGTGAGCATATTGTTGTAGTTGCCACGCGTGTCCACTAGATGGAAACGTAACGACGTGAGCTGCTGTGCGTCGCAGGAGCGAGGCTCGCGCCTCCAGACCTCCAGTCCCGGCTGGGCTGCGGCTCAGCTCGCCCAGCATGAACCACACCTCAACAGATGATGGTTTTCACTAGGCTTCCTTTTATTTTGCTTATTTCTTCACCCATATTCCTACTGTGGCCTTGCATCTCAGCCATCACAAAGAGAGAACGACAGGAAAATTAGGCAGCTTTTGATATTTTACAGCTTGTCACATTTTTGGGAATGTCATGGAATTCAAAAGCTGGTAATTCTCACATTATGAGGAGAATCTTAGTTTGCATAGCCACGGGAGAAATCTTTCCAATAGGCAAAGTCCGCGGGATTTTGTCATCATTGTAGGTTGACTTTTTAGTTTTTAAAAATATATTTAAAATGTGCCCATAACAGCCTCTTTATTACAACATTTTCTTATTATTTTTAATACTTCTATTGTGATATTGGGCCTAAAATAGATTGTTAGTAACCAAGCTAACAAACCTTTTTGGAACGGATGAGAGTCACGTGACCCCAGTTGTTAAGAATAAAAACTTCATTGAATCTTTATTAAAGGCTGCTTTAAACTTCAACTTCTATAACTCTTGAAGATGTTGTGTCCTTGCTTGACAATAGGATAATTTTTATATATTAGTTACTTTGCAAACTGGGACTGCTCCAAAAAAATTTACAAAGTAGAAGAAGGCCCAGCGGGACCCAAAGGAGGTCTTGGTCTGCAGTTTCAGCAGGACCGTTGGTATTTCTGGTCTAAACGGTTACACTGCAACTAATGGCTGTAGATCCCGTCATGCTAAAAATGCATATCAAACTGTTTTGTGACTCGTGCTGCTTGTGTAAAATAAAGCCATGCTGTTCCTTCATGAGGGAGTCTCTGCACCACAGTGGCCACATAAACCCACGCAGTATTAAACGTTTTTAAATACATTAAAGACATTGTTCACCATCTGCTCCAGAGGAGAACTGGAGCAGCTCTCTGCACCTGCAGTGGGTTAGTAAACTAATTCCAATCCCAGTTTGTCATTTGGAAAGTGAATATGTGGTCGCTCCGTCAGGTGACACCTCCGCACGTTGACCACTGGGCGGCGTAGTTTCCAGCGACAGCAGTCAGCGTGGCTCAGCAGGAGGTCAGAGCAGAAGGCACGTGTGTGTGTGTGGGTGTGGGGGTGTCAGATCTTGGGTCTCCAGCCCTGTATGAACTGTGTGATCTTGGTCACGTGGAGTCGGCTCAGATGAAAGTCATGTGACAGAATGTCCTCGGTCAGCTGCACCAGGAGGCTGCCGTCGATTCGCTCCCGCTGGAACACCGACACCACGCCCTCAGACAGGCCGATGAAGCGCAGGCAGGAGGAGACCTCCTCCAGCGAGAGCGCCGACAGGTCGGCGGGGGGACGCCAGGCGCTGTCGGCGGGCGGAGTCGGCCCCTCGCTCACGCCCGGGCTGCTCCCGCCTCCCTCCGCTCCTCTGGAGGAGTCCGCCGTCGGGCTGGCAGCGGGCTCGGGCGAGGGGCAAGGGGACGGCCGGTTGAAGGGGTTCAAGGCCGCCAAAGGGGGCAAAGCGACTCTGCGGGGGCGGCGGCCTAAGACGAGGAGCGCAGGTGAAGGAGTCCGCCCACGGCTCCGCCCAGGTGGCCTGGGCGGGGTGGAGGCTGGCCTGGTCTGGGAGCGCCGTGGGGGGGGGATCGGGGACTGGGAGCGGGGCAGTCGTCCAGGAGCAAGGGTAACAGTAGAGAGGAGCGTTTGGGGAGGGGGAGCAGCTGGGAGAGAAGAGCCAGACGGAAGAACAGTCATTTAGATGGATGGATGGATGGATGGATGGGTGGGTGGGTGGGTGGATGGATGGGTGGGTGGGTGGGTAGGTAGACAGATAAGTAGATAGGTGTTGCGTCTGGTACCTGTCCTGGAGTCCGGAGAGTAGAAGGAGAGGTTGGGTCTGGCCGTGGTGGTTTTGGGGAAGCGGGGCGGCACCGGCGGGCTGGGGGGCGGGGCTGCACATGGAGCCGCCTTTAGAGCACCGGGGGGGAACCGGGGGGGCAATCAAGTAGCGGCACTCCTCTCTCACCTAGGGAAAAGATGGACTCGGTGGGTGATCCACTCACACACACACACACACACACACACACACACCCAGCGGGGGACAGGCACTCACAGCATCAGATTTTGGAGGTATGGGCGGGGGCGGGGTCACTCTTGTCACCATGGTGCCCAGAGAGCCGTCCAGCGAGGAGGAGGAGTGGAAGGAGATGAGGTTGGGCTCCTTCCCCAGGCCCGGGGCATCGCTCTGATTGCTCCAGAGTTCCTCGTAAGGTATCTCCTCGCTGCTCCTCATCTCAGCCTCCGTCCAGTCGGGGCTCACGTACTCCCGCTCCTCCACGGCGCCCTCCCCCAGTCGCTCCCCGCAGGGCGAGCCTGGCCGTCGCCGCCGCCGTAGCCGCAGGTGGAGAGGCGCTGCAGCCGGGGCGCCAGCGGGTCCCGCCCCGACACGCAGAGGCGCGAGCGGCGCGGGCTCACGCACTCCTCCGTCATGCACTCCAGCTCCGGCCTGGTTTCCCGGACGGCGCCGGAGTAGGCGTCGGGGTCGAAGGCGTGCCTCAGCAGGAGGCCCTCCAAGGCGGCGGCGGGGACCGACGCCTCGGCCACGTTGAAGCGCGGCATGCAGCGCAGCAGCAGGAAGTGAGAGGGCGAGACCTCCTGCCGGCGGAGCACCATGCACAGCACCACCGTCTTGCTGACGATGTTCAGGAGCTTGTACCGGTGGCCCTCGCGGACGGCGTGCCGGTCGTAGGGGTTCCGCGGCGGCCGGGAAGGCACGCACACGTTGACGGGGAGGCGAACTCTCTCGATGATGCTGCGGACCGTGTGCTCCCCTCCCAGCATGCCTTGCTCCAGGGGGGAGCGGGTGCAGAAGCGTCCCCGGCAGCCGAAGGGCAGGCTGAGGCTCTGGTTGGTGCGGTGGTTCATGCACACCAGGCAGGGGGTTTTACCTGGGGGGCAGGAGCACACCGCTGGCTCGGATAAGAGGGGAGGCGCCCGGGAGGCGGCGTCCCGGCCTTACTTACTCCGGGGAGTCTTTCCCAGGCGCCGCAGGAGCGCCGTCAGCCCGGTCTTCTCCTTGGAGGGCGTGGCGCAGAGAAGCTCCGCCTTCCCCATGAGTGACAGCTCGTCTCCAGCCTGCAGAGTGAAGCTGTAGGGCTCGCTGTCCTCGCTGAACTCTCCTGACACCACCTGCAGCGCACACACACACACACACACACACAGAGTCCACGGGGGGCGTCAGAGCGCAGCGCAGGAAGTTCACCTCCGTTCCGATCTCCTCCTAACAGGCAGCAGACGGAAACCTTGACGCTGAAGGTGATGGTCTCCATGACGAAGACTCGGTCGGGGAAGACGCCCGCCACTTCCTCCACGCTGGAAAAGTACTGGACGGGATCCCTGACGTCTCGGTCCTCGTCCAGCAGCTTGAACTTCCCTGCGGAGAAGAAGCGGGACAGGACAAGGAAGTGAAAAGCGAAGGGATGAAAGAAGATCCAGAGAGAAATGAGAAAGGTAGAGGAGCCTCCGGAATTCATGTCAGGAAAAGTGGTTTTGTCCAGTGTTTTTGCTTTCCTTGACTTACTGAAAACACACACACACACACACACACACACACACAGTAATGAAGAAAAGAACACAAAGACACCTCCGTGACCTTTGACCTGGCACCAGCTCTCAACCAATCAACAGCTGACGGGGTTGGTATGGCAACCAATAAAGGACCTCCATTCTCTCACACAGCAGAGGCACATCACCATGGAGACACACACACACACACAGACACACACCCCTGCACATCTCTATCCTCCCCAAACTCTGGTTCATGTCAGCCGCTGTTTCCGTAGCAACAACCTGTAGCACAGGCTCCCGGGGCTGCCTTTAACTGGGAGAACTGGTGCAGATCAGCGTCACCAAGGGTCTGCGTGGGGGAGAGAGGAGGAGGGTGTTTTTGTCGTTGTTTCTGGGGGACAGAGCGGAATACCAAAGCCTGCTCCCCCTCTTCCTCTTTCATTCCACTCCTCCTCCTCCTCCAGCTCCAGCCGGCACGCAATTCAAACTCCCAACAACACCAGCAAAGTGACTTTCTCAGGCAGCCCGCCAACCAGTGTGATGGGCTGGCGGTGGCTGAGGCTGGAGAGAGGGAGAGAGAGGGAGAGAGAAGGAGAGAGGGAGAGAGGGAGAGGGAGAGAGGGAGAGAGGGTGGGATGGAGGGAGCATCCTGTAGTTGATCCCCGGGGGAAACCTATGTTACTCTCCTCCTAAGCTTATTTAGCCTTCCATTGTATGAGGTCACCAGGCAGACGTTAGCTCATCTGTGGCGATGGCCCCGGGTTCAACAACAACAACAACAACAACAACAACAACAACAACAACAACAACAACAACAACATCAACATCAACAGCAGCAGCTCACCTGTCTAAAGAGACAGGTACAGTCAGAACAGGCATCCACCCTCCTCATGAAACACCTGTAAAGGATGCTGTGGGATCTCCAACAACCGCAACTGCACATTAGCGTGTTATCTTAGAGCATGCTATTCACATCAAACTAGCGTTAGCATGTTGCCATTCACTGGGAGAATTGGACTCATTTGTTCCCGTCTAATTAGAAAAACCGGGGTGACTGGTCCTCCTACTAGCAGGAGCTAATTACCGCCTGTCTCCGCGGCTACACGCACCCGTTAGAAAATGGCTGAAAAGTCTGAAACGGAGATGATGTCAACGTGCCATCACCGGGGTCCATTCGCTCTTCTGAAAACGAGGCTGAGAGGCGGCAGAAGGATGAGGTGACATCAGCGGCAATCCATCAATGAAGGAAATGGTGGGGCGGAGGCATTAGGCTCCAGTTACACAGAAGAAGAGCGAGGAGGATCAGACGGAACAGTGAGATCATGATGACTGGACCCATTCACAGGAAGACGCCAAGTCAGGGAACCGCCAGCAGGAGCCGGGGGAGGTCCTCCAGCGGAGCTTGCTGTGTGAGCAGGGCCAGCCCAGCGCCTGCACACACCTCAACCTCAGAAACGGCTTCGGCCCCGTTGAACTAGGGGCCCTAAACCAGGAGGAACCAGCAGTGTCGCATGGCGTCAGGTGCATCCAATCAGAATCATCCAACCCCGACCACCGACCACAGCTGTGCTCAGCTGTGGTCGGTGGTCGGGTTTGAAGTCCCCATGGCTAAAAGACCAGACAAAGACAGAAGTGTGTAGTGTGTGTGTGTGTGTGTGTGTGTGTGTGCGCTCACCCTGGTACTGCAGAGGGATGTCTATCTTGGGGCCGATGACGTAGTGTCCCTCCTCTAAGCTGTGTGCGGTCACCGTCGTCCACTGGCGACAGGAGTGCAGGAGCACCACATCCTCCTCGGACAGACCCTCCACACACTCACCTAAAACGCCCACAAACCAGAACGAGGAGAAAGCTCTCAGATGTACCACAGCACCTCAGGGTTCTGGGTCTGTAATTACCACCAGGGCCGGAGAACCACGCTCCAACGGCTCATCGTGACCTGGCAACCCGCTATTAGCCAGCCCCCGTGCAGCTCGCCGGCCCCGGCCGGGGCCCTGGTGTCACACTAGGGCATTGATTTGCTCCCACAGCACAGGGGGACAGCTCAATCACAGAGGTCACATGGGTGCGCCGCCGCTTGGTGTCATGGCCCAGTTTGGTGGCTCCGTAAAACACAGGTTCCACACTGCAGGTGAAAGTCGACTGCAGGGATCCTTTAAGGAACTACGGTAGGACCCGAACCAGGCTTTAGGTTCTGATGAGGTTGGGTTGGCGGGTGGTGACGTCACAGCCGCTTGAACGACTAACCAGGGGTCGTCCGTGGGGTAAGAGGGCTAAAACCCACCAGTGGGCCCAGCGGGGTTAAAGAATCCACCTGCCGCGGTTGGGCAATAAACGCACGCGCGCCTCCGGATGTGAGGTGCGTCATTCTCGAGGACCGCGCGCGCAGGTCCGCCACATAAAAAGATGGAGGTTTTCCTGCTCGTTAGTATTCGCCACGTTCGCCGACAGATTACAGCATTTGCATGTGAAAAGAATTGAGCAGTACTTCAGCAGCACAACAGACACTTTGTGGCTTTCCGGGTCTCGGCGGACTGGGACAACTTTGGCTGCGACACCCGTCGAGGGTTCCCAAAGCAAAGACATCGAAACTGTTCAAGTGACTGTGGTGAAAATGGAGAAAATATGATCGGAGAAGAGAAACGCCAAGGTCGACGCTGTATAATGACTCCTTTATTCGAGTGCGTGAGTCGCCGTCAACTAGTAAGTCGGCGATCGAGCATAAAGTTACCATATGTGACCAAAACCACCGGATAGATGGTGAGTCCCGTTTCAAATTAAAAGTCCCAAGAGCCGTGATATTTAAAATACCCCGTGTTATAAGAGCTCAATGACAGCTGTGGCCATTTTATTAACCGGTTACATGATCACACAACCAATCGAACGACAGATTACTTAAGACCATGTGAAGATAAAAACGACGATAAATTAAGTGTGTGAAATTTAGTAGAAATTCAAAAAATTGGGAATTTAAAATAAATTCTGACGCAACAAACGCAATTTTTAAATAAAACTACACGGTTTTTTTTTAAAATATATGTACTCTGTTAAATTAAGATAATCTTTTAAGGCAAAAAAAAAAATTAACGTTAACGATACCAGGTTTATTTTGAAACCTTACCGGAAACCGAGCCTTCCTATGGTATTTTAACGCATAGAAAAGTCTCATTCACGTTAATTTAACACTATGCTGTTAAACTCACAAAGCTCCCAGAAACACTTTTCTTCGCGAAGTTAGCATAAATAGAGTGTTTTTCCCTTAAATATACCACTTATATACGAAAGTGAGGCAGATTTCAGCGAGAGTAACACAAGCAGAAACAAAGTGTTCGGGGGCAACAGTTGCTGCAAACACAAACCACCTCGTCCCAAACTGGATCGGCCGTGCTGGAAGCCCAAAGGCTGCTCCTACCGTGGGCCAGGCGGACCAGCGTGGGCACGCGGAACTTGCTGACCACTGCGTCCAGCGGCAGCGCCACCGGACTCCAGATGATCTCCGACAGGCTCGCCGACAACTTCTCCATCCTTCCGGGTCATCACGGTGATGTGGATGAGGGGGATGGAGACGCTAAAGACGGCGCTGGGGACGACGGTGCTGCGGCGGAGGCGGGTGGAAGTGATGGAGCGGCTCGAAAGTCAAAGAGTTTCGCCATGTTTGAATGTCGGAGCGACGGCGCGAGGCAGCGCAGTCGCTGCCGGGTGCGCACGAGCTGTGGGAGGGCGCGCGAGGCCTCTCTCCCTCTCTCTCTCTCTCTCTCCCTCTCTCTCTCTCTCTCTCTCTCTCTCTCTCTCTCCCTCTCTCTCTCTCTCCCTCTCTCTCTCTCCCTCTCTCTCTCTCTCTCTCTCTCTCTCTCTCTCTCCCTCGCTCTCTCTCTCTCTCCCTCTCTCTCTCTCTCTCTCTCTCTCTCTCTCTCTCTCTCTCTCTCTCTCTCTCTCTGTAACACTGTTGTGTGTGTCTCTCTCCCTCCCACACTCCGCGCATAGACCGGGGGGTTTTTGTGTGGGGTGTGTCACACTTATTGGGCCCCCGCATATGTGTGGGGGGGGTGTGCGCGCTCTTGTGTGTGTGGGGGGTCTCTCCCGCTGCAGACACACGGACCACGACATTGTTTTTGGTGTCTAGACAGTGGGCGGTGTCACACGCGCACAGAGGGGCGACAAGGGGGTGATATATGTTCACACA
>CAAE01014756.1:709025-772520 GCA_000180735.1 Tetraodon nigroviridis | reverse complement strand
GTTCTCCACGCGGAGACCTACAACGTTGTGCATTAGCAATCTGGTGGGATGACTTGTTTCTCCCCAAAAACCCTCCGTAAAGAGCGGGAGTATGTTGTGGTTTCAAGGGGTCCACACAAACAAAGGGAAACAGATTTGTAATAATCCCCACAGGTTGCAGTGACATCTGGCCCCACACTTGAGCGTTGGCTCAATTAATTCGTGAAAACACTAAACAAAAAACGCCGGGGGCAAAGATCTGGGGGGACTGAACAGGCTGCTTTGTATGTGTTTCTGTGCGTATGCACATATTGATTGTGGCATTTGATCAAGTCCACTGCAGTGTATGTGCGAATTTCCTCCAAATTAGTCACAGTATCCTGCTGCTTCACAATTTTTTTCCCATTTTGAGAGGAGAAGCAGTAGAATTTCTCCGTGTTTCTTTCTCGGGTTTTCGGTATCAATGGATTGAACAATTGAAATGATATCTATATATCTATATATCTATATTCAACATAGAGTTGACGCATCCCTGCAAATAGGATAGAAGTATGTGATAAAAGTGGTCTCTTCTGGTTCTTACCTGCAGCTCCAGCTTTCTCGCTCATTTTCTCGCCCTCTACACCATCACTTTCCCCCACTTCTGTCCTCTACTTCTTGTGGTGGTGGGTCAGCTGGGGTCGGAGCCTCCGTGGCTGGGCTCAGGTGGAGCCTCAGCTGGCCAAGATGGGGGGATGGAGAAGAAAGGCTGAGGAAAGGACAGGAATGAGGATGAGGATGCTGCACCATACCATCAAAAGCATAGAGCTGAGGTGAGCCCACAGGTCCTCGTCGTGCTCCGAACCGACTCGGCCGTATCAATGAAGGTTTACCATTATTATTGTTCCTGTTGCTGTTATAGGCAACCCGGAGGGCCCGGCAAACAACAGGAAACACATGTATCTCCACAAGTTAAACAAATAAAAACAACAGCCTTGTCCCACACCCACTCTTTCTTCAACTCATCCTTCCCCTCTTTTCCACTCATTCTCCCTCCTTCTCCTGGGAGAGGCCTGGCCAGGCTTGGCCTGAGCGCCATCTGCTGCATAATGTAACGGGATAGAACTCCAAATCCTTCATTTCCACTCACTGCCTGTCATCTCTGCGTGCATGTGTTCACTCACACACTTTCATACGCGCTCATGAACCGAAAGGGTGTGAAGCGTGTGCGAGATCTCATTTTACGGATGTTGCGGCGTCCGTTTGTCCAGCCATGATGTGGCGAGAAAGGTCGGATGAAACGGAAACGTGATGCCAAGTGTGTGTTGATTTAAAGGTGATTATTGTCGCTTGAATATTGGGGGAAATTTCCAAGCTTTCGCAGTGGAACGGTGCTCAACTTCATGTTGCCTTTTCAGATTTGGATGTTCGAATGAAACCGTCTTTGAACACCAGCTCCGGGGAAATCTTAACATCCAGCAGTGCGGCATCTTGCCAGAGATGTCACAAATTTGCTTTTTGTTTACAAGTTAACAAACGACATGCGCGCACACACAGTCGTGTTTAAGTGCCCCTCCCTCCCTGCAGCACCGCTAACCCAGAGGTGCAAAGAGTTGTCCCTCCAAGTCCCCGTGGGGCCACTGTGAAATGGGGGGCCATCTGTTTGCTGGTAATAAGCTTTCTCTTCATTTCTCCTTTCTCTCTTTTTATATACACAGTAGTGTTTGATTCCACTTTTGTTTTCTGTCTGTTTTCTTCCCAATAGACACGGAAAAGACAGACAAACAGAGAGGCCGAGTCGCTTCTGGACAAAAACACTGGCTGGGAGTTGGGAGGGAACAGAAGCACGCTGAAATATCACAGCGTGAACTCTGAACCCTGACCAACTATCCATGGCTGTTGACATAAAGTAAATGTGACACATTCTTCCTCACACAAACTCACACCCCTCAAGCCACTGGACTGAAACTGAAGTCTGTATTACAGCCATTTTCATTGTATTACTGCTATTAGAAGACTGCCCGGGAAGCTCGGAAGCAGAAACGCTGCAGCACAAACAAGAACCTAATCATGTTTATTAGTATTGATTTTATCTTGTTATAATCTTTTTTTTTTTTTTAAGGTGAAAATCAATTAATGAATCATAAATAAAAATGTTTAAAATTATGGAAACAAATACAAAAGCAGTAACAACAAACGAAGCTGGAGCTCCTGCGACCATCTCCACTGGAGCAGCCAACTCGGAGATAAATTGCCTGAATGTTCAAGTTTTTTTGGTGAAGAAAAGCAACATTTAACGCGAGGTGGCGCCGGATCGATCAGGAGAGTTGCTATGACTACGATGAGGCCAAAGAGGGATGAGAAAGAAAACAAGAGAAAAGTGGATTAAAGTTCAGGAACACGTTGCACACACAGCCAGAGACACACTCCTACATGTGAAAGCAGGTGTAGCACAGCGAGCATCACGCTCGCCTGGAATTATGAGGTGTTCAAGGTCCTGCTTTAAACCTGCACGTTTTGCTTTGCCAACTTTCCACGCCGTACAGAGCTGTGTTAAGGACAAAAATTGTCGTTGCAGCTGTGCACCGATCCGTATTGATAATCAAATTCAGACCCAACAGCAGTTTTATGTTTCATTACAGGTTGAACATGACAACGTCAATACACCATCTGATATTGTTCATTACGTTGGCCGTTGCATTATCAGCTTTATGGCTTCCTTTGCCAGCTTTCAATATAGCTGAGTGTTATATCATGATTATGACTGTCGGGGTGCTGAGATGCTGTCTGCATCTCATTACGGCAGAGTGAAATGGATCAATATACCCGAGGAGGCTGAATCAGGAGTTCAGTGTGCATGTGTGAGAGCAGACAGCCCAGGGAGATCGGAGTGCACAAACGCTGAAGGCTTCATGCGGCGCCTCCATCTCTCCTTCATACACACATTTGTTTTTAAACGCCGCATGCACGAGTGCTGACTTTTGATCAGAACAACAGTTTTTGGCCCTGGAACGGTATATTGACACTATATCAGCCTGTGATCGTTTCCTTTCCTCGTCTTGCGATGGTGATAAACTTCCTAACGCTGTATTTCTGAAGCAGCGCAGCAGGCGGGCGGGCCAGCAGGCAGGCTGGAGTCGCTCTTTCACTTGGTCTCATTTAAGTGCAGATTTACAAGCTGTGTGCGACAGGGAGCTTAGGTGCCTTTTTAGGATGCGCGCTGCTTAGTTGGTAGGGCGCTGCCTTGTGAACACGTCTGGCACGGCATCCAGAGTGCAGCAAACAGGCCGTCTGCCTTCCTGTGCTACGAAATTGAGAAATCTAGGGCCTTTAATAGCACAGCTGCTTTGTTGGTTTGTTCTGAAAATATGATTTGCTCTTGTCTGAAGGATATTTTTATTAACTTTATGCACACACATGCAAAATCATGCATGGCTGTCACCTCGCAATTACACTAATTTATCGCCCCATTCCCCGCTATTAATCCCCAATTCTGTCCACATTTTTATTCCTGACTTAAATGAAGGGGCTGCCACATGCTTCATTCTGAACAAAAGGAGGTTATATTTATTCCTCATTTGGGGCAGTCTGGGTGGGTGGTGGCGTCGGCTGTGTAGGGATCAAGGAGGGGTTCATGCATGGGCATATTTCGCCCCTAAAGGAAAGCCCCCATTGCCAGCTGCCAACCATAATTAAGCAGCCCTGCCGTGTCTATCACTGATTATGTTTGACCTCGCTAATAAGGCAAATGTGTGCCACCTACATTGGGCAGCAGAGCTCCACAGCCTCCACCCCAGTCCCTCACTTTCAGATGAGGTTATAGTTTTCAGTCTGGCATTAAAGAGCGTGGAAGGACAACAAGTCTTTGCAAAGGCTAACTTCAGTTTTTTTTTTAACATGTTATGGGGACCAGAGCATTCATATTGTCACTGACTACAAACACACAAAGAGTTTACCAACCAAAACACCATTTTTGCCCAGATCTCCTATGAGAGCGCAATTGAAATCCTTGAGGCTTTGTTTCAGCCTGTCCTTCCTGTCTGGGTTTTTCTTTTTTTGAGCATCAACCTGTCTCCTTATCTCCTTGTCTCTGTCTCCTAGCTCCCACCTTTGTTTTTGTCATCTGGTTTTAGTACCAGGATCTTCTTCTGCCTTTGATTAATGCTATTTGACTTGCAGTTCAGAGGTCAAAGCAGAACTCTGGCACCTGATCCAACATTTAGGTCCACTTAGGCTGCAAAGCTGCAGCAGGCATGCAACTCCAACATAATTGAATTTTATTTTGGTTTTAGCACCATTTCAGTTTATTAATGGTGTTAGCATTTTTAGTTTTCTAAAAAAAAAAGAAACATTCCTAGCAGCTCAAAAGCGGAAACACACAAGGGCATGCAAAATACTAAACACTAAAATTACAATACTAAATTAAACTATAATAGCCAGAAATTCTAACGAGGAAGGGTTTTTTTTTCAAAATACAGTCTCATAGAGATAAAAAAAACAGTCACAGTGCAATGTAACAGTGTGTAGCATACAGTTGTGGATTATGTAACAGTATCATACATGCTACATTTTCCCTTTAACATGAGGGGATGTAGCGGTGAGGTAAAGATGCCTAATGATTTCACCTCAGGCTTTAGCAAATTGTAATGGGCATTTCATTACGGTTTATTGCCATTTAATAGATGTTACAATGAACTGATTAACTATGAAAACAAACCTCTGTTTCAGCTCTGGGGAGAATGTGCCAAAGGAATTATCGGATTAAATTAAGCCAAAGGACTATTGTTTAAGTGTAAACTTCACCAAGAAATGCCTGTTTTTTACTTAAAATTCACTGTTTGCGAGATGGCAGTCCCGGGGAGGGCTGTCCTTTAGTAACAGCCTACCAGCACGTATGCCAACATTGCAGCAATCAGTATAAATTAATAATAAGTAAATCAAAGTGCTTAATTTAATGGAGGCTATGAATGATTAATACCTGACATTATCCAAGCTGCTGTGCTGTAAGGAGAAGCATCCCCGCCTGAGGTAAAGCAATCACGTTTCTATGAATATGACATTAGACACATTGATGTGATGCGTTACATCGATGTCAGCCTGAGTCTTGAGTGCAGCAACTCTGGATAGAGCGTCCACTGAGAGTGGCCGGTCTATTTCTGTCTCCTCTACACTCCCACCTCCGCGGATCTACAGGCAAGAGATCAGCTCAGGGTGGAGGAGAGCTGGTGTTTGGCCTGGGGGTCCCTTGGACACAGATTCTGTCATTGTCCACAGCTGCCACTCCGCATCCCCTCCCTCCCTTCAGCCCCTCCGCTCTGTGGCCGTCCTCAGCTTAGGGGCATCCCCTGCTACCCCGCCTCCCTAATGAAGAGTGACACGCGTCCGGAGGACCTGATCTACACGGCGACTGGGCCCCTGCCTCCTCTGTTTTGTCCCCATTGACTGTGGTGGTTCACACTGAGCTGCAGTGATGAGAACGCTGCTATACCCAAGAGGCATTACTCCCCAAATCACAGGAGGAGCTCAGAGGGCAGAGCCAATTGTATGGAATCGCGAGGACCTAATTGTCTTTATTCATGAGCTGTGTGATTGATATTAGGGGAAATGAGAGACTCTAATTGTCCTCTTATATTAAGAATTTCATACAGAGCCGCGCTGCTGATGCTCAGTATGTGTGGGTCATGCATCTGTGGGCGTGCATTACTGGGTGAGATATCAAACTGACAATTCCTAAAGGGCATCTATGTTGCAGTCTCCAGCATATCACTTGCAATAATTCACGTTGTCTTTTTGTCCTTTCTGACATTTCCTTGTCGGTAGTTAATCAGAAGGATCCAGACATCATTTGGAAGGAACGGATAGACAATCCTTATATAAAAAGACACACGGCTTGTTTTTTTTTTTAAAGAACTATCTGCATATGTTGTGGATCAAGTTGGTAAAATAGAAACAGAAATAAGGAACAAGAAGTGCTAAAGTTGGACTCTTTTTTTTTGCCTTGAAAGATGTTTACCCTTTAACAAATTTACATTCAAAAAGTATGTATGACTAGTCTTGTTGTTTGTCTCCATTTGTCATGCTAATGATTTTTGTTACTACTGCGGTGATATTTGTGTGTAGCCATCCTACGTAATGGCCCTAGACCCTGTTCCTGTCCAAAGCTGTGTCTCGGGTACTTTCAGGGAGCCGTTTGTCTCGGCTCCGATCCCACCTCCTCCCCAAACTGATGCTGTACTCTGACAGTGTTGCAGTCGCCGGTCCTGTGTGACTGACTGACTGCCCGTCTGTCTACATCTACATCCTTGGGGCCATGCTCATGGCATCCTGCTCAGCCATAATTGAAATCCATGAGGGAAAACACCTCAAGTGGCACAGGTAAGCATAAATGAATGTGCCTGTTTTCGGGCCATCCTGCATATGGGCCCACCCCCGCAAATTGAGATGAAAGCAAGGCGTGCACGTTTTTGCATGTATACCTACGTTGGTGTGTTGTGCACCCACCAGTGTAATGTGATAAGCTCCAGCAAAGCACATACCTGATGCCATTAAATGCAATTTCCCCTGTGTGTCAGCCCAGCCATTTGTCAGCTGCTAACACTGCACGCTTTATTAAAAACCTCATCCGCTTCAATTAACTGTGCCTGCAAAGCAGTTTAACTCCACTCTAATCCTGTCAAGATGTTTAAACAGGCCGTGCGTACAGTGGGTACATCATTTAAAACCCTGTCAGTGAGCTTTTTATGGGTTTTTTTAAGCCCTTTCCTCATCACATGAACTTGGGCGTCAGTGGGGAGTCAGTCCACACTGGTTTGCGCTCTAACGGGATACATTTAGGATCATTATTAACACATATTTACACTTTGTTTATTTATTTTTTTAAATGGAACCACTTTGCTGTAGTGCAAATCCTACCTCTGCGATCCTGCTACTGTATTTTTTTTTGTTTTTTCCCCTATTAGGAAAAATCAATTTAAGGTTGTAACAGCTACACGGCCAGCAGCTGGGTCCTTCTGTGTTCTCTCGGCTTTGCTGGATCGTGACTGACAGATGTGACGGAGACAGAAGTTGCCACAGTGCTGCGTATTTGTAGTTGCCGTCCGTTTGAGAGCTTGCTGTGTTAAAAGTAAATCTGTCATCGCAAAAAACAAGGATATTCTGCATCATTTGGAGAGCAGTGTTCTCTTTCGTATTTGATTTTGATGAAATCGTCTGATGCAAATGGAGTGTTATAAAAATAAAGTCATCCCATCTCCCATCCAGTCACAAAAATTTAGTCACATGTAAAACATGTAAAACCATATTGTGAATATCTGTAACTTGGAAAATCTAATTTATTAGCAACAATGCAAATAAATTGGAGAGAAATATGAATAGTAGGGTGAAGTCAAAGGAAAAAGCAACAGGAAGATGTAGGAAATTAGCTCAAAAAGCCCAGAATGAGTAGAAAAATCCAATAGCAGATTCTTACATGTAGTATATGCGTGCACGTTGTTGCATGCAAATTTTACATTTTAATTTTTTCATTGTCCATGTTTGTTTTTTATTCTCATCACTTTATATTTTGACCAAATATTAGAGTTTTCTATTTGTCCTTTGAAGGACAAAAAACCCTTGTCCTTTAAAAACTATGTAGCCACTGTGAAGGTCTAAGATTGCTGCCTGCGAGGATGTCTGCTTTTTCCCGCTCCGTCGTCTCCCGCTAACGCACACAAACACACCCACACGCTCGTGCCAGCAGGAAGGTGACGGTTAGCATTTTGCTGCAGCCAAGGAATCCTTGGTGGGGTCCACAGAAAAGAGTGAGGTGTAAATTGGGTGAGCACTAGGTGCAAATCCTTTTGAGTGGAAGCTTGGTACTCTTCCTCTTGATGCTCCCCCCACCCCCCACCCCCATGGGGTACAGGTGGTGGGTAAAGTGTAGCTGCAGTATTGCTGTCTTGTCTTGTATTTTGGGAATGCTGCTCTGTCATTCATGGCTGTCATTTCTCCAAGCGTCTTCCCTTTTTTAAGCACACGGGTTATGCTGTCAGAGACGGCGTACTGCGCTGACCACAGGTAAACACGTTTACCACATAATGTCATATCTATCAAATTGACGTTGATGAAATTTGAAAGTGTAATCAGCGAAACGAAAGCTAAACGCGAGCAGGTGTGACTTGCCTATCATTATAACGGAGACCAATTGCAATTAGAAGCAAAATGGCTTGACGACGGTATCAGGAGGCTGCCTGCAGATTATGTATTTTTAATCAGAGTTGTTAGCATCTGTGATGGATGCCCCATTTTCCTCACACAAGCCTTTGACAGCATACGTCATGTATATCTCTGAGTTAGCACCATATGTATGTTGTCCATTATCACGCATGAGACGCTTCCTCCCCTCCACACCCAGCCGGTCTGCGAGCACGCCAGGTGAGAAGCGCAGATGACTTCTGAGTCGGTGGAGTTCACACACGAGCGGGGCTGCAGCCATCCAGCAGATATTCTCCTGAAGTCCTTTGTTTCCTCAGATAAAATGTATTTTCGCTTGGTTAATTATAATAATTATAGCAGCTGATATGACATTTACCTTAAAAATAAACAAATTTCTAATGAATCTATTCTATTTCCATACTGTCCTTTATTAGCACTGAATGTAGACTGTGTGTGTGTGTGTGTGTGTGTGTGTGTGTGTGTGTGTGTGTGTGTGTCTTGTTCTTCCTTTCAAACTTGATGTGCTGGACTGAATTAGAGTTATAAAAGAAAGCATAGTCAACCCTCACCGTACACCTTTTACGACTAACTAGATATCGCTAGATGGTTTATTTATTTAGATTTTCTTATTCCCCTTTCTATTCTACTTTTCCTATTCTATCTCTATTCTTACTTAAATAAAAGTAATTTTTTCTAATATTTATTATTGTATTGCTGCTGGTACAGTGCAATTTCCCCGTTGTGGGATAAATAAACCTGTTCTATTCTATTCTATTTACAGAGGCAGACACCTAGAGCCTGAACTCTCATTAAGGCACAGTGGCAAAGAAAAACTGCCTTTGAACAGAAAGAAACCTAGAGCAAAAAAGGCTTACAAGGAGGGACCCTCCCGCAGTCACTGTCGAAGTGTGAATGTGCAGAATCGCACCCTCGCAATTAAAGTCCACGTCTACAAGTTCCCACTCGCTCAGAACGGCTGCAGAATTCCCCGTTCTGACAACAGTAGCCGTACTTGGAAATGACGCTCAATAAAATCTCAACCCATTACAGTTTATTTGGAGCAAATATTCTATATTTACAAAGACTAAAGGCTGTGTTTGTCAGTGTGTGTCCATGTGTTTGTGTGTGTGGGGCCCCTAACTCGACCATGTGCTAACCCTACACAGCTGCAGAGTCCCCTTGAGGGTTTGTCACACAGGCAACAGAGGAGCGATGGAGGAAGAGGAGGAGGGGGGGTTGCACAGGCTGAACACTCATTTCCATGCTGCACTGTTCTGGCAAAGACATTGTACACCTCTGCGCTTACACGTCTCTTGTGCTATTGCTCAATCTTTTTAGGCCTGTCGGTTAGGGTTTCCATCAGACAATTCTCTGGGTGCAGAGCCTGGAACACGCTCTACCTCGGCAAACGTCGGATCTCTGCGTTAACACACTTGCGGACTCCTGGGAGCGCGTTCAAACTAAAATTCTTGGGATGTACAGATTAATTCAAAGACTTCTGTGCCTTTCCCAAAACACCAGCGACAGTCAGCGGATCAGGTTTCTAATGACTTGTGTCTGGCAGAGCAGAGTTCAGTTCGGCCTTAAAACAGTAATGTAGAAAATCTCAGCTCTCTCAAATATCCCTGTCAATCAAACGCCGTTTCCTCTGAGTGCGTTTTCTATCTGTTAAGGGTCATAGAGTGTGAGGATGAGACCCCTTCCCTCCCCCAGCTCCTCCATCTTCCCTGCTCCTCAGAGGTGTATCTCTCTACCTTGTGCATCACGTCTGGGCATGACCTGTTGCTAGGTAACCCTGGGTCACAGCTGCACACTATGGCAGACCCTTTTTTTTATTTATCAGTGAGTTATGTGGGAGACGGGGGCTGTAATTTATTAGTTTGATATTGGGCAGGCAGCGCAAGTTTGGGATTGTAAAAAGAAGAGATGGCCTATAGCTCATCAAAATGCTTATTCTGATCCCAGGCCTCAGTCTGCTGAAGAGATTCACAACAGAGGAGATCACGGCATTAGAAATTCATCCGGATTTTTCTAAGAAAATCAAGCATCTCCTACAACAAAGCCAGTGGTAATGCACTTTCCATGCTGGTAATTGAACAGATGTGGTCAGAGCTTAGAGGAGATCAAAAAAAAAAAGAAAAAAGAATTCATTTCCGCACGTGTCCAGCAGATTCATGTTGCATACGTGCATACGTGGAGTGGATTCAGACAAACTACAGCTTTAACTTTGTTCTAAACGTTATACCGGGCGAACGCCACAATCCTTAAATATATCTGGGAACAGGGAAGAAGAAAGGTCAAGAAAACAAGATCTTTGATTTATATTCATTCAGAAATCGTCAATCAACAACTGCCCATCAGTTAATCTGAAGTATATCCAAACATTTCAGTCTCTTTTGAACTGCAAAAGCTTCCAGTGCAACCAAAAATAACACACCTTGAGTTTCAGTTACAGGTGAGAGTGGAAATGAAAAAAATGGTGAAATATTATTTTATATTTTGTGCCGCTTTGTTTTCATGTCAGTTCTCTCACATGACGACTTCACAACGTCGCAAACAAGGATGAACGATGCTGGCGAGACCGCTGCCGTCGGAAAGTTTGACAGTTTTGGTAACACTTTGGTGTGGTATTAATTTGCCAGGCAAGCGTTGGTGTTGACTCAGCCACACACCCGCCTCCTCACCCTGATGAAACCTCCCGATTACATCCATCCATCTCAGCAACAACACTTTTTTTTTGCTGAAATCCTCCCCTAATGTGCGTGTGATGAATATTTTTCAGATGCTTCCTCTAGGCCATATCTGATCAAAACAAATGCACCTGCACTTTTTTCCCTCCCCCTCCCCCTTCTTGCAACTGCAGCTCCCCCAGGACGGGTAAAAATTGACTCCCTGGCTTCCTCCACCAGGCAATTATGTGCCATCTGTTCCCATCTTGGTTGTTCCAGCTCGTTTTGTTTCTGCGATTGTTCGTCTAATATCATAGTGTTAGAGAAGACGGGGGGGCGGCATCAAAGAGGGGGGACGCAAAAATGAGGAGTGGCATGAACAGAAATTAATCGAATCTAACAGCACAACCAGATCTTCCTCTCCGAAAGAGGAGAAAGCCCCAGCAGAGAGCGGACCATTACCATATTTATGGCCTGATATTGGCTGCTGTATGCAAACCCAGAGAGGAGCAACTTGACATTCCTGATCAGCCAGGAAAACCGGGAAACTTCTTGGAATGCTTTGCAACAAGTCTTCCTGCTCCCGGTGGGTGGGGTGCTACCATTTGTTTGGGAACGGCAATAACAACCCATTAACTCCCCTGTCCTGGCTTTTTTATATATATATATACGTACACTTGTGATGCTGCCACGCTGAATCACATGATTGTTTTGTTACAGTAACTATTGGACCATTACTCTCTGTCACCATACGCAGGAAGAAAGCAACGCGCAGATTTAATTGTAGCGTGGCGAGCAGCTGGATTTGAGAGTTTTAACAGTGATATCAATAATGGAGCACCACCTTAGGCCCATATAATTTTCCATCTCTTCTGACAGAGCGGAAGATAGAAATAATCAGTCACAACACCAGCCAAGCAGCCTGTAGGACCTTGTCTGACATCTACCAACACGGATGTCTTAGGACCCATCTGTGTCCAGGGGGCAGCGCTCAGTGTGTCAGTGTGTGTGTGTGTGTGTGTGTGTGTGTGTTTGTGTGTGTGGATAATTGGTGAAAAGACATTGGATCCTATACGAGCAGGATGTCTGTCACTCCTTGACACTTGCATAAGAATATCTGAAAATCATAAACTAAACAAACATCTTCAGCTCTAAAACTAGAATATTACACTGACACGTGTCACTGATAAATAGAGAGAATAGTCTGACTTTAGGGCACATTTTTTCATTTCATTTTTATGACATCATTCTCCCCCCATGATTCTCTTGCCACTGCTTTTCACTACTAGGTTTGTTTGTTCATTATAAGGTTTGTGGGTTATTTTTTTTTTTTTAAATTGCACACAAGACTAAAACCTCCACTTTGTACACACAAAGATCTCCAAGCAGAGTGCACAAACATAAAAAAGACCAACATTTCTAGAAGTGAGAGAAAAACCCTAACCTATTTACTTCAGTCAGCTAAAAAACAAACCTTAAAACAACTAAATGCCTGTCCTCTTCTTGCAACATACATCCTATTCTGAATATAAATCCTAAAACCGAAGCAGGGTGTGGTTGAGGTCAACCTGATGACACCAGTCCTGGTAAGTATAAAATCAAACACACAACCGAGCTGCCAGTTAAAAACACACAACCGAGCAGCCAGTTAAAAACACACAACCGAGCAGCCAGTTAAAAACACACAACTGAGCAGCCAGTTAAAAACACACAACTGAGCAGCCAGTTAAAAACACACAACCGAGCAGCCAGTTAAAAACACACAACCGAGCTGACGAACCGAACAGCGCCGCCTCCATTTAAACCTTTGTCTTTGCTGCCATCAAGCGGTCAAACAGAAACATTACAACTCCTACAACTCTAACTGGCGTTACAACATTAATTGTCCGATAAAATCAGCACTGAGAGGCATCTTTATTCCTTAGCAACCCCGAAGTGAAGCTGCAGCGGGGCCACAACACAAGAGTGGGGTCACAAGATGATGCCAATCATATCACAGGAGATCATCAGTTTCTACTTATGTGCTGCATTGTTAGACTAGTCAGTGAGCCACTATTTAGGAAGAAAATAGCAAAAAAATTGAAAATATGCAGACAAAATCATGTCTAAATCATGTCAAAACTTCAAATTTTTAATTTTTATTTTAAAATATTCATAAATGTATTCTGACGTTATGCTCACCGAGTCATGGAAAAAAAAGACTCTATGTGCAAGTCAAATATGAAAGTTAAGGAGCGCATGAATAGCACTGCTGTGAAATGAAGAGGAGGAGGGACTGAAGAAGATGAGATGGGGGGAGTGACAGAGAGATGGAAAGAGGAAGACCTGCAGGCCAATCACCAGACCAGACAGAGCTGCTGAGGGAGGAACACCTGAAACTCAGGTAGGACATCTACCACTAAGGCTTTTCCTAGTTATCTGTTCTAGTGTACATCAAATAGAGCTTCTTTTATTATTATTCAAGAAACAAAAGCCATAAATTGACGACATATGCATATAAAAACATGCAGAGTGCAAATGCATAATTTATGCTGCGGTTATATTTTTCAATGAGTAACATTTGAGCAAACCGTTCCGGCGGTTTGACGCTCTCTGATGTTTTGTGAATGGTTCCATTGTTTAGTGACAATATGCTGGAATGCTTCTCAACATCCGGCATAATCCTCTCAATTATGAATGGTATCATTTATTCCATAGTCTCAGCCAAGACTATCTGGTAACCTAGCAACCAGCGCCTCTCATTCAACATTAAAGCGGAGCAACCTGAGAGCAACCGGTGGCTGTCCTCCAGCAGGGACAGGGATTTGCTGTTGACACTTGGCCTTCCTTCCCCCGTTCCAGCAAAGAGACTGACAGGCAACATACTAGACAGTCTAGATTTAAAGAACTAATTTAAGATTGCGATTTAGATCACTTCAGCTAACTATCTACTCACCTTTCCTTTGAAGGAATAATACACTTAATGAAAAGCTTCCATTTTCTCCAGCTTTTCTTTGGTGGGGGAGCAAAAACAGATTTTATCACTTTGCACGGGGTCACATCTTTCCATTGGGACACTATTGTGAGACAGAGTAAACCGACTCCTCTTTCTTTCATCATAGCCGCGTTCTTTTGCTCCGGAGGGCAAAAGTCTCTCTAACTAGATCTAAAACACCATCATAGACATTCAGCGACCTACAATCCGCTCTGCGAGGCCACACAGCGTCAGTAACAGGCAGAAACGGTCCTTGTGGCAGACTCTCACATACCTTCAGTGACAATGAGCGTCTGTGCGGGGCTCTAAAGCAGCCACCCGAGAAGGTTGACGATGCGCGCCGCCAAGAAAGAAGGACTCTGCAAACAAAGCCGCCTTTGCCTCAATTCGTTTGTTAAATAGACAAAAGAAAAAAAATGCAAAATTAGAATATTTAAGACAACAACAACAACAAAAATTAATGTTCATATTATGCAACCAGTGTTTTAGCTCCTGTTGAGTGGCTGAGTTTCCCGTACTGACTCCTTGTAAACAGGACAGTGGAAACCCGAGAGTGCTTGAGAGGAACGGATATTCTATGGAGGAGAACCCGTGGCCCAGTTTAAAAACAAGCACCAACTCCAGCACAAGCATGTTCCATGATAATCTGATACACACAAACAACAAGGAGGTCAAACACCTTCTGGGAAGCACCAAAGACTGCACTTTTCAGACACACACACACACACACACACACACACACACACACACACACACACACACACACACACACACGCATTACTAAGGCATAATGATATTTATTTTTACCATTAAAATAATCTCCTACAGTAAGTGTATAAGCTTTGGACCTTCATTGTAAATTACATGTTTAGAGGAGATGTGATTGTCTTCCTACAGAAAACCGAAACCTCCACTGAAGAAGAGGGTTGGTCCAGTCTGCCGTTCAGCATGCTGGCGAGGTCTCAGTCGGACCGAAGAGCCCTCGTCGGGTTCTCGGCTCTCCTAACCCACCCCAGCAGCGCTCCCCAGGAGAGGGACAGTTCCTCCCCATCTCCTCTGGCCTACAGCCCCGGGGAGTCCACGTTGACGCCCATCTCTTTCACGTTACCTCCTCCCTGGGTCACTCAAGCGCTTTCTAACCTGGAGCAGGGAGAGCGAGAACTGCTGGGTCTCAGGGAGCGGCAGCAAACCGAGGTGGAGGAGGTGAACCAAGAGCTGGACAACGCTGTGATCGAAGCTCAGAGGGAGGAGCGCCGGCTTCTCCAGAAGGTGGAGCAGGAACACAGAGAGGCCCAGCGCTTTTTGAGTCAGGTGAAGAGGGAAAACGCCGCAGCTGTTCGAGTCGTGCAGTCACTCGTGGACCACCAGCTCAGGAAGATCGGACAACTGAAGCACCAGATACAGCGATGGGGCAGTACTGCTGGACGAGCAAACAAAAACCAGCTGCAAAGAGGAGTAGCAGAGGTCACCCAACCCTGGGAAATCTCCTTCACCTTGAAAAGGGTTGGTTTCCTGACAAATCCTGGATCCGAGGCCTTCAGACTGGGTGAAGTTGATGTCCGCGAGCAGAATATGACCTATCCCATCGGCGTCTGCGGCGTCCAGGGGCAAAAGTGTGCTTTGCACTCGGGGGATAAAGCCTTTTCAAATACCACCCCTCTTGAAATCCGAAAGGAGCGGCCACCAAACAGAGCTGGACAAAGGTTCGGCCCAGAGGAGAAGAGTAGGTCCAACGGCGGGAACGTGCGCGTTGTCCGGAAACTGCGTCTGTCCAGCTCGACGGAGGACGAGGAGCACAGACCTGCTGGGAAGTCTCCCACCCCGAGAGCGGCTTCCGAGTCCTCCCAGGAGGAGGAAGAGGAGTCTGTGTGTTCGGGACTTTTTTCCGCCGTCCCGCCAGTGTCGAGTCAAGGGGAATCTGGAGACGACGAATCCGACGGAAGACCAAAGCAAAAACCCAGACGGCCCACGCTGAAAGGAAAGAAGAAGCAAAGAGCGGCCGTCGTGGTCGAAGGGACGGGTGATGAAGGCAACGCCGTGGCGGTGAGCCTGGACACGGAAAGCTCCGTCCTGGGTCTTCCGGAGCTTCCGGCTGGAAATCAGCCGCATCCACCCAAGATCCCAAACGAATCCTCGGTGGACAGCAGCAGCGAGGACTCCTGGTGCACACACACGGAGAACGCTGAAGATAACCAAGCCCCCAGACAGGAGAAGTTCTGCTCGGCGTCCTCCGGTGAGCCTCCAGGGCAGCGCCAGGGTAATGGCCACCAGGGTGAGTCCGGAGTGGTGAGGAAGGTCACCAAGATGCAACTCACATCTGAGTTTGACCAACGCCAACCCAGAATTTTTTCCAAAAGTTCAGATTGGAACAGCGTGGGTAGATCTCTGTCCACGTCGGCCATCGAAGGGAACAGTTTAGAGCAGACTGAGACTTCTTCAGGGGCGCTCCTTCAGGAGCGTATGGAGGAAAAAGGGGCGTCGGCTTTGAAGGAGCAAAGGGAAGAAGGCTGCTCGGTCGCTCTGGATTCCGCTCATCTGGTCAAGCAGTTTGGGAGGCAAGGATCCGGTCGCACCGACTTCAACCTGCCAAGCGGCGTGCACGCCACCGCCAAGGGGCAGCTGTTTGTGGTGGACTGTGGCAACGCCCGCATCCAGGTGACTGATCTCCAGAAAAACGTTGTGCAGCAGGTTTCTCCCTCGGGATCGGACAGGTCTTCCCGCATCTGCAACTACTTTGACGTGGCGGTGAACTCCAAGGGCCTCATCGCTCTGACGTGCGCGGCCGAGCGGGCCGTGCTGGTGTTCAGCCGCCACGGACGCCTCCTGCAGACCTTCGGAGGCGCCACCATCGGCTCCACCAACGAAGAGCTGGAAGCTCCGAGGGGGGTGACCGTCACCCCTGGGGATGAATTCCTAGTTGCCGACATGAAGCGCGGCTCGCTCACTTCCCTCAAGCTGGATCCTAAAACCGGAGTCAGGCTGGAGCGCACGGTGGTGACGGGCTACCACCGGCCGTACCTGGTGGCGGCCTGCCTCGCCTCCGGGCTCATGGCGGTGTCGGAACGAGGGAACGAGACCGGACGGGTGCCGTGCATTCGGGTTCTGGAGCCCGGCTGGAACACCATCCGCATACTGGGAGTGTGCTCTGGCCTGGGCCCGGTTCTCACCAGCCCCTGGGGCCTCGGCATCGACGGCGACGGCGACGTGCTGGTGGCCGACTGGGGCAAGCAGCACCACCGCCTGCTGCTGTACCCAGCCAGAGGGCCGGGCTGGCCCCTGGTGAGCCACGGCCTGAGCAGCCCCCGGGGCCTGGCCCTGCTCCCCGACGGACACCTGGTGGTTTCCGACAGCATGAACCACTGCGTGAAGGTTTACCGCTACAAGTGAGCAGCTCGACGAGACGCAAACACATCGGAAACGAGTCGCACACTCTCACACGTGACTTAGGTTCCTTTAGGTGTTCTACCTCTCTTTCCTGTTCTTTGTTGTTCCTTTGAATTAGTCTCCGGTAAAGCTCAGTAGATATATTTATATTTTCTTTTTTTTTTTGGTGTGGTGTAATCAGTAGTTTAGATTCGTTGGTTGACAACAAAGTTTGCTTTTCTACATTTACGAAGTATAATAAAATTCTGCAATTCTGCAAGTACCTATTACACAACATGTAAGAATGTTTTGGAAAATGATTCGGTTTTCCGAAAAATGTCTGCATTGCTACATACTGTGGTACAGCAAACAGACAGGAGGTACATTTGCCAAGTGAGTAATCAGAGTAGTAAAATTAAAATACCAGCGATGAGATATTTGAACAGAGATTCTGATTTCCAGTACTAGAAATCAAGGTCAAAGTCAAAGTCAGTCCACATCCAGCAGGAATGAAACTCCTCTTGGATCGACTATACAGCAAAGTCAGAAATAAATAAAACTACTATAACTAAACTGAACTACTATAACTAAACTAAATAAAAAATACCTTCATCAATAAACAGTCTTGAGGTCCTTGAATTTGTTCCAGACAGTAGCTGAACAATCCGAGTATTAGAAGTACTTTAGTACCGTATAGTATTTTAAAACAAAAATCCATTTTGCAATGGAAAAAGTTCCAACAGCCCGTCAGGGCAAACAAACAGCCCAGACACTGCAAACACACTTTCTTCTGTTGCCCAACCACACACACACACACACACACACGCGCGCTGCAGTATAAAGCGCGTGTTGGGACGCTGGCGGGGCAGAAGCGGCGGACCACAGCCAGACCCGGAGAACCTCAGCATGGAACTCCTCAGCAAGACTCTGCTCCTGTGCTGGCTCCTCGTCCTGGGCCGGGCAGCGCCCGCGTGAGTATTCGGCTCCGTCCACCACAAATAAACGTTCGTTTCTACCAAACGGAAAAGAACTCCAACCCTGCACTGGACTAACGAGGTGATACTGGGTTTATGTTCAGCTTTTCTAGAGACGTCATCGTCTAAGCCAGCGTGCACGGAGATGTCAGGAGACCGAGCGCACGATGGAACATTTAGCTTTTCCGTTGAAATCCTTCCTATTTTTAGGCTGCTGCTGAGTCACTCACAACTGTTAGTCTTTTTACAAAGTCCAATCTGGATCAATAAAACAAATACCAGAGTGCAAAGTCATCATATTACCTCAGAAAAGTGTCCTCACCGACCTCTGTCCTCAGTCCTTTCTAGAAATGACCAGCAACTGGCTCTTTCTGGAATCTAATAAGTGCTTTTGTTTTTGTTTTTGATCGTCTACAGACCCCAAGATGCAGCAGAAAAGGGTGAGTCTCTTTATTCCCAACCTCAGATATACAAAGACGCTTCACGTTCATATCACGTCTGACTTCCTGTGACCCAGACAACGTCTCTGAAATGAGAGATGAGGATTCCGGCCCTGCTCTGCCGGACCGATGCGCAGGAATCGAGTTTGATGCCATCACTCCTGACGAAAAAGGAAAGACTTTCTTCTTCAAAGGTATCCAGCACTTTTCTTTTTACCTGATGTTCTGTGTATTTTGATGCAAACTTCCGGTGTGGCTCGGAACGCACGTAGGTGCCTACATGTGGAAGGGTTTCCAAGGACCGGCGCAGCTCGTCAGCGAGTCCTTCAAGGAAATCGACGACATTCCCAACATCGGTCACATAGACGCGGCCTTCCGCATGCACAACAGCGCCAATCCGGATGACCACGACCGCATCTACTTCTTTTTGGTACCAAAGACTGTTTGTTATTGGATTTTTTTTGTTATTTTAGGAATAAAACACCAAGTTCTTCAGCATTGTGATCTAACGAACAGGAGGACAAGGTGTTCAGTTACTATGACCACGTCCTGGAAGACGGCTATCCAAAACACATCAGTGAGGAGTTTCCTGGTGTTTCCACACACCTGGATGCAGCCGTGGAGTGCCCCAAAGGAGAGTGCATGGCTGATTCAGTCTTGTTTTTCAAAGGTACGTTGGCGTTGAAGGAGACTTTTTGAAACAATGGAATCCATTGTTTCAGATGTGTGCCTACCCCTGGAGTAAGAACAAAAACAACAATAATCGTTTTTAAATGTCTTTTCAACAGGACAAGAGGTTTCTGTGTATGATCTGAGCACCAAAACGGTGAAGACCAAGACATGGTCCCACCTGCCTGCCTGCACCTCTGCTCTCCGCTGGCTGGAGCACTACTACTGTTTCCACGGAAACAACTTCACTCGATTCCACCCCGTATCCGGAGAGGTGAACGGGACCTACCCGAAGGACGCCAGGCATTACTTCATGAGGTGTCCCAACTTCGGTGAGTTGGTCCTCCCCCCGTCGGTCCCGCCGGTCTCGTGCTCCAACTGAACCGGTTCCTGTCTTCCTGCACGTGGCTTCCAGGACACGGAGCTGGCTACCAACCCCCCGAATGCAGTAACGTCAAATTAGACGCCATCACGGCTGATGATGCGGGGAAAATGTATGCCTTTGCAGGTACTGATTTGCATCAAACGCTGGTTATTTTCCCATCCCATCCGGGAATGTCACCCATGTTGGCTTCAAACTCTCACCTCTGGTCTCTGACCCCCACAGGGCCCATCTACATGCGCCTGGACACCCGGCGCGACGGCATCCACGCCTTCCCCATCACCCGTTTGTGGAAGGAGGTGGTTGGAAGGGTGGACGCGGTGTTTTCCTACACTGACAAAATGTACCTAATCAAGGTACCATTTTCCTACCTTTTCTGGTGAGAAACCAGCAAAGCTGAGCACAAGTCACTCAAGCTGCGCCGCAACCTTGCAGGGAACACAGGTTTACATCTACAAAGGAGGCGCTCACTACACGCTGATTGAAGGCTACCCTAAAACCCTGAAAGAGGAGCTGGGGCTGGAGGGTCCTGTGGACGCTGCCTTTGTGTGTCCAGATCAACACCTGGTTCACATCATTCAGGGTGAGTGACGGGTGATTTCTGAAATAACGACTATTCTAAAGCACCAACGCATCGGTAGGTTTAACCATCTCTTTCCGCAGGAAACCGAATTCTTGACGTTTCCCTGACTGACACACCCAGGATCGTTACCCGAAACCTGCCCTTCGCCTTGACCGGCATCGATGCGGCCTACTGCGACTCAGAGGGCGTTAAGCTGTTCATCGGCTCCAAGTATTACCACTACCAGAGTGTCACGGTGATGGTTTTGGGCAAAATTGCCGCCATTGCAAAACCGATAACCTCAGAAATGATGGGCTGTCGAGATTAACCGCGAGCACCGACAGAGCTTTTTACGGCAATTGGTTCTGTAACACACCAATTCAACAATTACATCTTCCATATTTTACACACAGCGATCAATACCAGCGCAAACAAAAACACGTCACAGCATGAAGACGCCAGATCCTGTGCACCCACAATTAAACACTTCATCATTCAATAACACCATATTATATATTACAAAGACTGTCATTTCTTGGTATGTCTGGTGAATAAAGAGTGGAAAACTTTGCATCTGAATGTCATTTTCCGGAGGGGACAGATTTACGTCAGTTGCCGTGTGAAACCCGCGCCACAAGGGGGCGCCCTCGCCCAAAGAATGGCGAAGCCCCACCTGGGGCCCCGAAGCCACCTGATGGCCCCACGAGGCTGCCATTAGATAATTAAGAGCGAAATTAACAATTTACATCAGCAACTTCAGATGAACACGAATCAACATCACCTGTAGGCAGTATTTGTTATCCTATTTTCAAGTACAAACTTCCGGATTTACATAGTATAGAAATGCATTTTTTTTTAAAATCAAATAGTTATTGCAAGCTCCTGGTAAGCGTAGCAAAAACGTTTAAAGTTAAAAGATTTGGAGCTGAAACGTACAGTAAAGCAGCTTTGTGCACACACGTCGCAGATTAGATACGCGAAGCAAGGAGCCAGATTATTCCAAATAAAGCGCAGTAATTTAGGATATTCCTACCTTCGGGACGCCTTTTCTGGTTGTAGGTTTCATCTTCGTCACAATCCCGCGTTTGTTTGGTTTTTATTGCAACCATGAGGTTAAAATTAAGCGGAGAAAATGACTTTAATTAACTGCGCCATTCCCGGCTGCTGCGTCTTCGAATGAACCTTGTTTTCTTTTTCAGTCGTGAATCATTTCCAAGATTGAAAACAGCCTGGCAAATATCCCGTTTTATTCCACGTTCATGTCGGAATGCAGAGACTTTGGTTGGTGAAACCTTCAAACTTGGCGCTTTGGTTCAGAGCCGCAACTTCCGCTTTGGTTTATTTATTAACAAACAAATGTTTACTCTCGAGTTTTATTAGACAAAACGGTAAAAATAAACACCCAAAGAACTTTAAAATGTTCCCCCAAAAAACAAAACATAACTTCTACTGTATACTGACAAACCTAAATGGGGATTTTGGGGTTGTATAACTAATAACTAATAACTGGAACTAATTATTCTGACTTTTAAGGTTAAGTTCTCAAGCAGCTGCACAAGTTACTACAAACTAATTGGTTTAGTTTTCTACAATGTGCTAAATATATGTGTAAATTACACGTCAAACAGGCACATTAAAAAAAACCCCTGCCTTTAATTTTTCCGACTTAAAAATAGTCATATTGAGACTTGTGTTCAAAGATGTCCCCATTCTTTATGAAATGTTAGTATTTGTCCAGCGTAATAGTAGCCATTTTGTACTTGATTAAAAATACTGCCTGCCATATTTTTCAGGAGCAAGTTTAAGATGTTAATTTGGAGCTGCTGTTTAATCAAAGCCGGTGGTCCTCATCCAAAACCTTTATCACGAGAACAGAACTCACTGACACTCACAATCAGACTAACGCAGCGTCGTCAGGCCTGAGAATTCCAGCGTTGGTGTGAAACCTGCCCGGCTGCTAGCAGCCTCCCTTCTTGGCTCTCTGCTCCTTTTCCTGGCCTGGTTTGTGCTGCAGACTTTGGAGGGAAACGCTCTGACAGATTGGAAACGACTCTGAATGGGCCTGAGGTGAAGCTGAGCTGGAAATCTGGGACATGCGTAAACTCCCTTTTGCGAAGCGGTTTCACTAAAATGAGACAGATTTCTTGAAATATGCCTGGTTTAACCGGGAATCATGCTTCGTGAAACGTGGAATATCCCCCCCGTCCTTCTACTTTAGGGCCTTATTCAAACCGACAGCCCACTGGTGCACTTTTGCCTTGCCTTGCCTGCTCTTTCTGCCGTTTTGCCTGCAGACTGGCAATCCAAAGGCTTATTTTCAACTTTTCCCTGACTGCAGGACGTCAGTGTGAAAATCAGTGCTGCACAGCAGAGACGTCACAGAGCCGAGGTTATCCTCGCTGTGGCAGGAGAAGCAGGAAAAGAGGCCAGTACATCAACATAACTGCGTGCTTTATTGATATACAGTAAAGCATTTTATAATACAGTAGTAAGGCATATATTTGGTGGAGTCTGATATGTTGTGAAGTATTGATGCATTATTGGGAAAAAAAAAACAAATGTGAGAATGAACCAAAAGCTGAAACCTTAAAGAATATGATGCTCAAAACAAACCACACACAGATGTGTACCGATGTGCTGCTCACCACCGTCCTCTCTGAGAGTTGCACGTTAAAGAATATGGAGGGTATTTAGTCACACGTGCTAATATCAAACACTCACACGGCACAAAAACACCAAATGAAACAGTGTTCTAACCCTCTGCACCCAAAACAGATGTCTGACAGCAGTGAGCGCAAACGGGTCCGCCAAAAGGGACCGTTGGGGGACAAAAACCTCAAGAACCAGTGTCGCGTACGGGCCTGCAAATCCTGACTGCAACAACACTTACGTCTGATCCAGCTGCACATGTACAAGGTTACTTCAATACTGAATGAAAGACAGACATGCCACTGAAAAATGAATATTTAGAGCTACAAATACTCCTCTTTCAATATTTACTCCCTCGAAAATGACTGGAATATAACCAAATGTAGCTTTATTGTAATTACAGGTGCACCGTATAGATTATTTTGAGAACAGAAAATCATTATTTAATTAAGAGAATGCACGGCAGCAGAGAAACGTCCCCTCATTTATTTAATAAGTGCCTGCAAACATCAGGTATTTGAAAGAACCCAGATGGTACCTTTAAAATGAAAGTGCAATTCCTGCAAATACGCATGTAAAAAGCCATGTAATGGTGACAGAGGTAAATTCGTCCTGTAAAAACCGATTCGACTTGCTGAAAACAGCCCAGTCCAAGTAGGAAACAAAGAGGTGACCAAAGGTCATTGGCAGAGATATTAAACGCTGTCCTTACTTTTCTTTCCACCAGCTACGCAGTCTACTTTCCCCCCATAATCCTAAGAATTAGTAGAATCATTAGCTCCCACTTCCCTGATGAACTTCAACGCGACTGCTGACAGCAACCCTTCCACAAGGTGGCGCTCTCTCGGCAGCTCCACTGTGTGTGCACAGTAGTTCAAACGTTATTGGAGAGATTTTACAGCGCTCAGTCCCTGCTGGGGTTTCGTTTTGCACGATGTTGGTTGGGTTTGGAGCTGCTGACCCGCCTCCGCTCTGAATCACTCCTCTCCGCGGCACACGCTACGCTGACCGCTCTCCGGGTGCGGGCGAGAGGTTGGAGCTGAACAAATAAAAGGGCGGCTTTGTGGAAAAATGAAAACTTTTGAACATGGCATGAGGTTTCCGTGACAAAAAAGACACACACGCACACTCACACGGACAAAAAGTACACACAACACACTGTAAAGATCCAGGATGCCTGCATTACCCCGACAGTAGTGTACGCTGTTATAAAAGACGTTGTCCTCTTTGAAAGCACCCTTATGGTTACAATCATTCTTTTCTCTCGTCTCTTGTTTTATACAATTGCATAGAAGTTTAAAAACCAGCCTCCGTTAATAATAAAACAACTCCAGGACATTTTAAGAAACTACTGAAATCTACAAGTTATAATGTTTCTCTTGTTTAACTTGTTGTTGCTCAATCCTTCACAAAAATAGACATTATATATTCTCTTTGTAAACTGTTTTCCAATCCAGTTGTTTTGACTAGAAAAGCATGCAACGGGGGAGGAGGGGCGGGACGTACGGCCCGGGGTTAACGGGTGCGAGGGGGGAGAGGACGGGATCATAAAGGCAGCGCCTCGTGCTGTTCGGCGCCGCGCTCGTCGGTCATCACGCTGACCAGTGACTCCATGGCTCGGCCCAGGTCGTCGGCCATGTGGAACAGGCTGCCGATACTGCGACCTGGAGGCGGCAAGGAAGAACGTTTGACTGATTGTGTGCGCTCGACACACACCGCTGCAACAGTGTTTACAGGTCAGACGCTGGCTAATGTTAGCAACCGAGCGAAGCCGAGGCTAATAGGATTAGTGTTGCAGCTGTGGTGTGTTAGCCGGGTTTCCGTAGGACAAATTAGACACAAAGTCGGATTTTTACGCCGCTTTTGCCCCGGTGAAAAATCGGAACTTTGCTGCAACGCACCACCAGGAAGGTCGTCCAACAGTTAATAAAATCACAGAACAAAGAGCTGAAAATGACGGGCTGCCGTCGCCGCACCATCTTGTGTGTGACGGAACAGAGAGGAAATTAAAGAGAGGGGGAAGCAGCGAGGACAGCGGTTCGGTTTCACACACGCGTCACCGCAGCCGAACGCTTCCGTTCAGCCGCGTTTCGGTTTCCACCGGCTACAGCGGCATCGTTAATAAACCACAATATTAGCAGGCAAAGCTGCGCTCCGGGCTGAGGCCCCACCGGTCCGGGAGAAGAAAGAGGAGCGACTGACCTCTCACAGGTGTCCCCTTCTCCCTGCTGGGTCACAGACAAAAAAAGAGGAGAAGAAGAGAAGAAAGGAAAGAAAGGACAAACACAGTCAGCCACAGGGTGATTACAGAGAGGAGGGAGGACGCTGGAGGGGACGCGGCTACCAAACCGCCTTTCCAGAGACTTAGCTACCCGGAAATATCCGCATGTATCTTACGCTAATTAGCAGATTGTAGCAAGAAGAACAGGATTGGTTCAATGGTCGATCCCGTTTTAACGCCGCGCCGCACGCGTTTTAGAGCCCTCTGCTCCGTACCCTGGCTGTGAGGGAAAGAGTTGTTCAGCTGCTCCATCACTTCCTCCAGCCCAGATGCATCCTGGGAAGGGCTGGACAGCTCGTCGTCACCTGAAACAGCAAACACAGCCGGCTTGGTTCCTGCTACACCAGCGCGCCGACACGCGTCTGCCTGTGTGTGTGTGTGTGCGTGTGCGTGTGTGTCTTTACCCATTGTGTCGGTCGTCTGGCTGGCAGCCACGCGGAGCACAGGGAGGGAGGAGTCGGAGCGCTGCGAGGGAGGTGGAGGGAGAGGACAGAGCTGTGCCGTTCACCTTGGAATCCGTCTGCTCAGATACGGGAGAAGGGAAGAGAGGTTGAAAGAAGCTGTTTTCCAAACAGACGAGTCTGACTGAAGATCAGAATCCTGTCATATGTTCTCTGCAGGCCCGGCGGTTTCTATGACAACAGTTTTAGGATAAATGGCCACGGATGCGGAACAGAAAGCGAGTTAGCGTACAGCGCGTCCTCACGTTAGCTCGCAACAACACCAACTAGAAACACTGGGTGGCGCTAACAGTTTATTTCTGTGCAAAAGAGGAGAGGAAAGAAGTAAAACACGAAACGCTAGCAAAAAAAGGGAAAGGTGTCACATTATTGTGTGTGTGTGTGTGTGTGTGTGTGTTTCTGGGTTGCGACCTGCTCCAGCAGCTGCCTGAGCCGGTGCAGCTGTGACTCCAGCTGTTTGTTGTGGTCCTCCAGGATCTGCATGCGGGCCTCCAGTCGTCCTTTGTGCTGCCGCAGCAGCTTGGCCTCGGCGATGAGCTCGGCGTCACGGGCGCTCTGCGGCGACACCGGCAGCATCTCCGGGGGCGACGGCAGCGGGGACAGGCCCTTCCTGTCGTGGGCTTTCTTCAGGCGGTCGTACTCGGACTGCAGCTTCCTGGAGGGGGGGAGCGGGAAGTTTAGCCAGCACCGACGGAGGGGAAATATCAGAGAGTGGGGAGAGGTGAACTTTTGTTTGACTGGTTCCACAGAGGAGGGGGGTCGCTGCCGCGCAGCGTGACGCGGGAGGAGAAATAACACACCGGTGGTTCAACAACGCTCCGGGATGGAAAACACAAAGGCAGGCCGGCAGAATGTCAACCACAGGTGTCAAATATTTACAGGTCACCGTCTATTGATTCAGACTTCGGTTCTCCGGGATGGGTCTGACCTGTATAGACCCGGACCTTTACCGCCAGAGCGGTGAATAAAAGCGGAGGTGTGTGTGATGGGCTCACATGCACCAGCACGGAGCATTTCAGCATCGTTTTTGGTCTTTTCGTTTCTATTCTTTGAGTCCAAGATGGGAACAAGAATCTGCTGACCTGTTCTCCTGCTCCAGGTCATTGAGGACCCTCTCCAGCTCTCCCTTCTCCTCTGTTTCCATGGAGATGAGGATCTGGGCGGGGCTGCGGGGCTGGCTGAGAGGAGAGCCTTGGTTCAGAGACTGGCAGTAGTGCTGGATCAACATGTGCTCGTCATCACTGCAAACACACACGCACGCACACACACACACACACACAGGAGAGGAAAGCAAATCCGTTTGTAAATAAACAAATACAGAAGAAGAGCAGACGGACAGAAGAGCAGGGCTCCCAACATGTGGCAGACGGACCAATCAGAGGCCAGAGAGGACGACAGGTGAGGCAGGTGTTTGGCTGCCTCTTTGCTTCTTTTCTTTACCGATTTGACATCAGCAAGCTCGCATGTTAATGCGCTTGACCCGCAACATTTAGTGTTCAAATCAGAATAAAAGAGGAAGGCTCGAAGCTGAAGGTTGCAGAGACATATCTGCATTATGCAGCATCGTAAATCTGAAAATTTAATCTGCACAAAACACACCTGGCGATGGGATGCTGTTAAAAATAAATAAACTGGCAGAAGATAAAATGGTTTTCATGTTTTTGGGGGCTGCAGCAAAACCATTCAAGCTATCCAGGGAGTTTAATATTTAATTGATAAAAGACTGCTGTCAAATACTGGAAATAATTCCAAACTTATTTCAGATGACTGACGTGTTTGGAAAGTTTTCAAATCCCAGTTGCTGTGTGACAGAGTACACAGTCACACACACACACACACACACACACACAAAGCTAAATGATTTAGACTCATAAACAGACAGGTGTAAACAGGATTTATGCGACAAAGGTCATCTGGAGACTCCGGCTCTTAAAAATGACTGTTGCCGTGGTATCGGCCGCTTCAGTCCGCGCATAAATAATTTGAAAGGCTGCAGACGTTTCAGGCCATTTAATAAAATAGAAATGGAAATGGAGGAGGAATAGGTGTTTAAAACTACAAGATGCTCCTGCTAAATCAATTCCTTGCGAAGGTTTTGCTGCCGTCTCAGGAGCGATTCTGCTGCAACTTCCTGTCCACCTCCGGCAGTTCGGATCTGCCAGTTCAGCAACTCCTAAGCTGCTGTTTTGACAGCAGTAAAATAAAAATCATCGTTCTATTATTTCACCTGTTACTGTTGTGCAGTTTCCAGCCTGCTAACCTGTTAACCTGGGAGCTAACGGAGCAGCAGGCTGAGGAGGTTTTGTTGACTAGCCCCCACATGAACTTTAGGGTCAAAGATCAAGACACAGCGACGTTGGGTTTTTGTGGAAGGGAAAACAGTCAGAAACGACACAGTTCCACTGATCGTGCGCATCAAAAGCCACAGTCACAAGCAGCCGTTGAGAAGAAAGATGAGAGCAAAGTCAGACACAGTAAGTCGATTGATGAGAAGGAGAAAGGGATGGGTTGTTTTGGCTTATGTATGGAGGGAAGGAGGGAAGCGGGGGAAACAAAAAAGCGGTTCTCACATGCTCTCATTGGGTGAGATACTGTCATTCAGATAAGAGCCATTACGATTCTCCATTTCTGCTAACCTGCGGAGGGGGAAGAAACAGAGCAGTCAGTCCCAAAACCAAAGGCTGCAGCAGGCAGAGAGTCTACAGGTAAAACACCGTGGAACTCTTTAGAAGCAGTCTTTCTGAGGGGCGGAAGAGGGAGGAAGTCTGCAGGAGTTTGTGTGGTCGAGGTGCCGTTATTCACTGGTGACCTGATGAAATGTTAAACTCCCCCGCACGGCGCGGTCCTCTCCAACACGCTGCACTGCACCTTTTGTAGTTGCAAAGCTCTTGATATTTTATACGAGTTGGCTTGTGTGGCCCCATAAGGTGCCTTGTAAAAGGAGCGCTGAGCAGACCTCCGCGGCTCCACCGAGGCGTCGCTCTTAAATCTTCTACACATCGCTTCTTTAACAGCCTTGTAACTGATTTACCGGCGCATTAGTGCCCCACACAAACACCGCTGCACATGAACTGGAAAGTATATTACTGGGTTGATAAATTATTAACACGCAAACGTGTATTTGAACAAAGGATTCATGGGGAATTCAACCGATTTGCATATCCTCAATAAGACACATACACATGAATTTTGTGTTTTTTTGTGTAAATGAATGATTTAGAGAAGATTAAATTGTACTTTAAAGATGAAGTTGAAGAGGTTTGCCTTCCTTTGGTGGCTAATGGTGGTTTTTTTTGTTAAATATTTGGATCTGTGCTTCAGGAGACGACGGCGTTATCTCTGAAATGAGTGTTTTGCTCTGTGAACAAGCCTCTTGGCTGCTCCTTTAACAGATCTGCCATGACGCCATAGCGGTGCGGGAAAAGCTGAAGATTTAAATTGTCCCGCTGATATCTACACAAGATCAGCGACATGGTGGCTGAGCGTGTGCCCAAAAAAAAAAAAGTCCAGAGATTTTGTGGTTTTATCTACGCTCTGTTAGGGAGAGAAGCTTGTCACTTGGCAGGAGTGTTTCAGCAGATGGACTGTGACGCAACGCCATCCGCCCCGTGTGTTCCCACTGGTAATCTGCTCCATGCTACAGAAACAACAGATAACCTTGTGGTCTGGGGGGCATTCGGTTCCCCTCAAGGCCTAATTATGTCCCTTCTCCACCTCGCCACTCGCTTTAATCTGCTGGATGCTATCTGCAGGCAGCCGGATCGCGATGCGGCGCTAAGAGCACTGAGCCAGAGGGGGAGGGGGTGACTCAGCATGCGCGTCCATCGGCGCGCGTGCATTCAAACGCGCTGCCTTTCAGCCTACGGAAACAGCCAGTGGTGTCAAACATTCCCCTTGCGCTGACTCCGCGCAGGGATGGCAACAGCACAAGAGGGACTGATTCAACCACCAATTGACTGCCTGATTGGCTCATTGATTGGTTCGACTGCTTCTTGTCCCTCAGCGGTGGGGTTTCTGGGGGCAGTGGGGTTGAAGGAGCGCTAAAATGTTTTATTGAATCAGGTCTGATTGACTCCACTGCCAAGATATCGGCGGGCTTTTTCCTTCGCTCCCGCCCGGAGTCGATGAGCTCTTTGAGCGCACATGCTGGCGCGCTGGATGGGGTGCAAACAACATCTCAGATGCATTAGCATATGCACATACTGGCCTGCGACTGCAGAGCCGCTCGTTCAGCACCAAGTCAATGCATCTTTCTCACCATGAGAACAGATTCTGCTGTATGCAAAAGGGATATCTTGACAATTCAGTTCAGTTTCGTGTTTAATTTTGATTATTTCTATTATTTTTGGGTTGGGAATATCTTGCGATTGCTGTAAGAAGCCAAGAGCCAGGTGTCAAGTCAAGGTATCCCATTTTCTATCTCAACATAGGAAACAAACGTGCATGAAAACCTTTTCAAAGCACTCGAAAATACAGCTTTTACTCTGCAATATTAACAAGGTCTTTTTATGCTATTGGGTCCAGTAAGATCAAAAAATGCAAAAATTATTTAGTCAGTGTTGATTCATTTTGTGTCTTTGTGTATTTTGGCTCAGCCACAACTTCATTATTTGTGTGCTTGTAGTGATCTACAGAGCAGGAAAGTTGCGCCGCTAACAGAACAATGGGGCCGATTAATGGTGACTGATGCTCCAATTCCAGGTTTTGTGATTGACTTCGGTGTTTACTTCTCATCTGGTGCAGCTGTATTATCAAAACTCAGATATTTGTACCACTCGTGCACAAAATAATTACCAACGGGGAAGAGAGCGCTAACAGGACTGGCGAAGTCTCAGATCTTTCCCTGCGAACAGTATAAACCCAAGGCCGGCCTCGGCAGAATTAGCACTGCAGACCCCACTCTCCTCCCTGTGACGTCCCCACAGCAGCCTAAAGACTGCATTTGACGCATGCTTGAAAGATTTAGCTGCACTAATTAAGGAGTTTCACAAAAACGCTCCTAATTTGCTGGATTGTGAGAAACTGCTTCAAGCCCATCTGTCTCTTGGATGTGATTTTTGGGGGAGTTCAGCAAGGTGAAAAGCACTCATTTGTAGTTTTCTCACGATCAGCTTATTAACAGGCAACGCGAAAGTTTCCCAGTCCTGTGTGAGCACGGAATTAGGGCAGTCAATCCCCTGTGAGTTCACGGCTGCGTGCTAGGAGCGAAGGGACAGAGGCGTCCCAGTGCAAGGAGCGTGGTGCGCTTAAAGCATCATCTCTGAATTCATTATTCCACTTCACATCGATTCAAAAGATGCGTCTGGTGTCTGGGAGAACGCTCCGGAGGAGGTGCTGTGTGCTTGATGGGAGCGGTGGGAATGAAAAGCAGAGCACGAGAAAGGTTACTTTGTCGTGTCCCGCTCGCAACACTGCGCGTCTCGGCCGAGGGGAGCTGCTGCTGAGTGCTGATAATGCCTTACCGGTTAGCGTAGTGCTCGATGCGAGTGTGTGTGTCGTCATGTGAGAGCTGAGGGGAGGATCCGGGCCTGCAACAAAGACAGAGACAGACGCAGGAGGGAGGAGAAAAAAAAAAAATAAAACAACATTTGTGAATCCAGCCAGGAGGCTCATTAATCCTAACGTACACATGCACACGTGCACACGCTGCATGAATCCACAGGAGAGCGATGAAGGGGAGCGACAGTACGAGGCACAGATGTATGGGGCTGAGAAACACTCTGTAAATAAGCTCCCTGTTTAAATCAGTCTCTCCCGACCTGGAATACATTTGCCTGTACTTCAAAAGATGCAGCTGATCTGAGGCGTCACACGCTGTCTGCTCGGGGAAAGATCAGCATTTTGACATCATTAGCTGGGACGCTCTGAGAATTCTGTCAACTTTTCCTCGCGCATTTTAGCCCTTGAAAAGAACACGAGGCTATGACGACACAAAACGCCTAAAACCCCTGCTACAAGGGCACCTTGTCACCTCAAACACGTGTTTGCGCCGCAAAGTAAAGTTGGATCCATAAGTGAAGATGTCTGGATAATCTCTGAGAGAGGTGATTAGCGCACACTGTTGGCGTGCACGCTGGGATGCGCGTCTGTTTTATACGCTGTTAAAGGTAAGCCCGTTATCAGTCTGAGCGGGAAGATCTTACAGAAGCAAGGTTCCCGTTTCCATACGCTGCGATTCTGCCGCAGATACAAATATTTAAATCCATCCCCCAACATCACCACTGACACGGTAAAGCTGAACGCACACAACACAATTCCAGGCATACTTTCACACAAATCTGCTACGTCTGTGCACACGGAGCTCAGCGCTGATCCGCGTGGGGATGATGTAAACTCACCACAGACGCAAACAAAATGACAACAGTGTGCGTGAGCAGGAGGGTGTGTGGGTGTGTGTGTGTGTGTGAGAGAGAGACAGAGAGAGAGAGCCAGGTACTCACGCATGGTCTACTGGCCAGAAGTTGATCAGAGTGACAGGACTGCAAGACAAAAAAATGGGAGATGGTGACACAAGAAGTGGGGGAGGACTATGCACACACAGTAAGGCACGATGGGAGGTGTGGTGTGGGAGGCACCCAGCTGATGGGAGGGCAGAGCCCACACCGACAAGAACCTGACGCGGCGACAGATATGAGCACGGACAACTTGGGACAGGTAGAGCAGACGGTATCACTTGGAAAAAATCCCGCTCTTCAGATTGAAATATAAAAACCATCAAAAAAGTGTGTACAACGTTAACAGTGAGACGTAACAGGGCGACACAAAAACCCGCAGCAAACACAGCAAGCGGCGCAGATCCCCCCACGCCAAGCCAGGAACCAGTTTCAGGCGCAGGCCAGAACAGGTTTGGGCCCAGTTCCTCTCATCTGTGTGCGTGTCTCACGTTTCCATGTTGTCCCCCTCTAGGATGGTCTGGACAGGCAGGTAGCCCATGCGGGGGTGTTTGGCAAAGTAGCGTTTGGTCCTGAACTTGTTCTTCAGCACCTTGGCAAAGTCTCGGACGTCCTCACCTGATGTGGTCTGAAAGGGAGAGCACAATGGAGGCTTTATTCACACACCGACGCGCCTTCCAGTCCAGGACGCTCACATATTTCAGGCCCTTTTGCCTTTATTTACACGTCTAGTGAAGTGAAGTTAATGCCTTTATTGTTAGCTCCGAGGGTGTCATTACAGGTCCAGGAAAGAGGAACAGATTTATGACTCTCAGCCAGAGCTTCAGCAGCTTTGCTTCAGCCTTGGGTGTGCGTTCAAAGAAATCACATTTTATCCCTCCGTTCACACTACTTGGTATATATGTTTGGGTTTATTGTTTCGCCAGTTGACAGATCGCGTTTTTGAAATGTTGCGGCAAAAAACATATTTCAAATGCTGTTTATCAAGTTTCCACCGAGGCTCAGTTTTCCCCCAAATACAATTACGAGATATTCACGAGACAAAACACATTATGGTGGTTCACCAGAAGCCAGTCAGCCTGCGTCTTTGTTCAATCCTAATTAGATATTTGCTAAGATGATCTAATAGAAAGCGCATATTTAGCGTCTCGCTCGTTCCTCGGATGCTAGCCGGTTTGAATCTGATGCATCCTACGGCCGTCGTACCGGAGTGCAGTACTCCACCATGGGATACTGCATCTTATGACCCTTGGCAACACGACCGGAGAAGAAGCAGCTTTGGCAGATGTCATAGTTGAAATGTTTCAGGCTCCGGTATCTGTGGAGAGAGAGAGAGAGGGAGGGAGAGGGGAGGGGAAAAGAACAATGGATGGGAGAGAGGGATGGGTAGAAGAAGGAGAGAATCAATAACAGAGAGATTTACAGCTCTGTTTTCTCCACTGCAGCAGTAGTTAAAATTCTTCCAGCCTGGTACCTGAATGGGAGGTTTATTCCCTGGTCCTGGGACATTAAAATGTATCACGGCCCCCCTCAGGAGGGAAGCCACCGACAACGGAACAGACCCTCTGCTCCTAAAGAAATCCCCAGCGTCTTCGCTATCAGGTGACAAATACATAATAATCACGCCATCGATCATTTATATGAAGAGACTGGCTGCTTTTATTGGCCTACAGCTGCTGGATTAGATTAAAACAACAAATAGCTTCACAGGCTTCTGCACAGCCGGAGCTCCACTCTGGTGACAGAGAGCAATCTCACTGATGGAGCGGCGGAAGCTAATGTCCTCCTGCTGGAATAATAACCCCCTTAAACAAAAGACTTTTAGCACTTGTAAGTAATGTCCTTGCTGATAATGGTCTCTGCTGCAACTTTCCATCAGAAAATATCATCGTCTATGGCTAAAAACGAAATGCAGAATCTGATTAATTACCGTTTTTAGGCGGCTGCACGCTGAGATTCTAAATAACATCCTAAAAAATGATCTGCCTGTGACTCACTCCACGTCTACAACCATGGAAGGATGAGAGTAAACTTTAGTAACTTTGCGTATGAATCAGCCTGGGAATTAAACCCAAGGTGACAGGGACACTCGCTCTCAAACGAGTGGGCTGGCTGGAGAATTTTTTGCAATAATTCCCAGCCTTTCACTTCGACTTCTGACGCTTCCACTCATCAAAAACCTGACCTGGCTGCTCTGCAAACGTGGGTTCTTTTAAATCCCTCTCACACATTTATGACTGTTATTATTAAAACAACAACCTTGGAGGGAGCAGAACATATTACCGCTGTTATTTTCATTATGAATGCAATTTCTTCAAACGCATGCTGAATTTCCTTGTTTTGGAAGAGCGGCTTAAAGCCCCCCCTTCGCTCTGGGCTGGTGATGAAGAGGACGGCTTTGTGGATCCTGCCGAGGAGCTGTGGCGGTGCGTGAGTGTGCATCACATTAAACAAAACATTTTAAACATTTCTCTTTTTCTACGGTTTAAATAATAAAGCAGAAAAAAGTGATGAGAGTTTTTGCTGCCTTTAAAAATAAAAAGGCCTAAAAAAAAGCGCTTTCCTGGCAGGTGGAAAGGAGGGGCGTGTTCTAACGCAGCGGCGCGGCTCCACCGACCTGAAGCCGATGATGGGGCACTCCTTGCAGATGTTGCACTTGGCCTGGTGCTTGGCCGTCTCGGCGGCAGCCACGCGGTGCAGGACGGGCAGCCACACCATCGACTGAGGCTCCAGGCGCATCCAGTCCAGGAACATGGCTGCCTCCAGCTCGGGTTTGTTGTTGGCCTGGACACAGAAGCAGCACAAAAAACTGATCGGTGTGAAAGAAAGGGAGGATCTTTTAGATGGAGTTTGGTCTTTAATATTCAAGCAAAAATAGACTCACTCAGAATTTTACCATGGCTCTACATTTATCTTTATCCATAAGGAAACATCTGATTGGATTTTGCTTTTCTCGCTGACAAATTTGATTCTCAAGCCTTGTGTTTAAACTGGACTTTACATCTTGTTCTTTAACTTCACAGCATTCCAAAACCTTTCGCAGCAGGAAGAAAATTAGACCCTTTTGACTAAAACGCCAAATGAACAGGCCCATTAGCACAGATACTCTCTGGAGCATCAAATATAGATTAACCGCCAGCTGAAAACAGCCTGCACAAGTGAGAGTTTTACTCCAGGCGAGTGAAAACGAAGCCGCGTATCTGTGGGAACGCTGTCTGTCTGGGAAACTCGACCGGCTCCTCCATCCATCCATCCATCCATTTCCCATCAGAAGAGACTGCAGAGATTTGAAGGTTCCCATGGAACTGACCCCCAGACGTCACCCTTATTCTGTCTCACGCCCTCGTGCACTCCCTCCGCACCGAGAGCAGAGGCGCGCTCGGTTTTGTGGCCGGGATGACACCCGCTCAGCTTCCTGGTGCGTGTCTGCCAACGGTCTGATTAGATCGGAGAACAGAAAAGCGTGTTTTCTCTAATTGGCCTGTTTAAAATGATCTGTGACAGACATGGGTGTCTGAGAAAAGATCTGCAACGCCGCGCGGTACGATCAAGGCACCGGACCGTTACGGTGTAAAAGTATTAAAAAGCCGTGTTGCCATCTCACGTGCGTCGCAGGGGGAGCTGCTGCCAATCAGCCGCTGTGTCGAACGTCTTTAGCACCAACGCTAGCAAAGCCAGCAGGCAGCAGGGGACACGTGCCTGTTGCGATTCCGGATGATTATCTCCGCACGAAGCCACCCAACACCTGCTACTCCCATCAAGCTTCACGTTCCTGCGTGTCGCCCGTGCTGTTAGCGCCCAGGGTTCATCGCGCTCCACCGTTTGGAATATTCCAATGCATTCAGGTAAGAAACCCTCACTCTGGTTTCTGTAGTTTTTGCCTTTCTTTTTCTGATTCAGCAGATGACAAATCTATGAGTAAAAGGCTTAAACTGATACCAAGTCCATCTGCCATCTGACTCACTGCGGTTATATTGTCAGCTTTGCTAACATCTGCCGCTTTCAAAACATTGCTCGTTTTTATTTGTGAAATGCGGCTTTCATAAAAGGCACAAACACCCAAAACGCCTGCAGTTCCAAATAAAACTTTACTCTGGCTTTCGATGCATTTTCAATGCGCCTCGCAGCGACGCTGAGGCTGAAAAGTTACCCGCTACGTGTCTCTGCCCGCAAACCCACTGGCCTCTTAGCGCTTTGTCAGGGCTGCTCTGCCCTGATTGGACGACGGACAAGCGGAGGCGCTGACGATCCCCTTTGTTGAACGCGGTACAATGGCTTCCACTTTGTGAATGCGTTTGAGGAGAACAGCGCAATTTGGTGTCCAAAGTGGGGACTTTAAACACGAAAATGCTGGATCATCTTTAGGAGATCAGGGATAATCCAGCCAGACCGCAATTACTGGAAGCCTCCTGTGTCGACTGGATTTGCTGCTTGTTTTGTGGCTCAAGGTTTTTTTCCCCCCCCATCTGCTCCCGAATATAAAGAAATACAAAGGGAATGCTGATCTGGAGAACTGGCAACATTCCTTTCCTTGCGTCTCTGAGCTCTGACACCCTGTCATTTCTACAGCTCAATGTAGAGATGTGTATTCTTCCCTGTTTCTGTGTGTGTGTCTGTGTGAGTGTGTTTTAAATGTCCATGAAAATCCCATTCCAGACCCTCTCTCTGCATTGTTTAGTATCCCTGCAGGCTGTCGTTCAGATATTTGGTTCATTTGAATGTTCACATGGAAACACACGCACGTGCACACACGTCCTTTTTACTCAAAAAGGTTTTCTTATTGTCAGTTCTATTGATATTTCTCTGCCTTTTTTCCTATAAACTTCTCTGCATCCAGGGTTGAAACGCACATTAGCAACTGCAGCTTTTTGCATTGACCCCAGAAAAGGAACTGAGGCTGCAGATTTTCCATAGATTTTGGTGACTGGTGTGGTCTAAATTGCAAGAAGCTTTAAGCTTTGCTCAAGGGTTTGTGCCGCCTGCTGCAGCCTTTTCAGGGCGGGATCACAAAAACGATACCAACATGTGCTTGATTGTGAGAGAAAATGAAGAAAGCAGCAGAAGCCCCGGTGAACTGGTTCAACTGGAAGACTAGGCGGGATTTTCAGATGAATATTGTTTTGTGTGTGTGTGTGTGAGTGTGTGTGGAGGGACTGGAAGGTGTTGGTGCACGACGTACAAACTGGAAGCAGCTGCGGACGGAGGGCTCGATGTTGGAGCCGCCAAAGGAGGCCACCTCGCCCAGCTGCCGGGGGATCTGGATGGAATCGTGCAGCAGCAGGCCCAGGCGACGCTGGTCGCAGAAGCCGGTGGCGCTGGCAACCTGTCGGAACAGGACTGGAAGACAGAGGACGCGGATGAGGACCAGAGCTCCGTGTCGCGCCCCTGAGCAGCTAAAGACCGTCATGGCTCTTTGTTTGTCTCCGAGCGTGGGGGTGTGGGAGGTGGGATTGCATCAGGCGGCACTAATTGAGTTGTTGTTCGGCACTAAATGGAAATTCAATCTCAACTTTAAATGGAAAAACAAACAGGAATCATTAACAAAAGTGCCGAAACCTCTCATGTGGCTGAAGCACAAACGTCAGCACATCAGTCACCTTGGGTAGAAATGAAATTACGCCTTGTCCGTCGTACGGAGACGCTCCCGTTCCATTAATTCTGCTGGCTGTGGTGGAGATGCTCCACCAGAGCGCTGGACAATTATAATCACACACACTCTCACCTGCTCTGTTTACTTTTCATTAAATCACATGCAAATAACTTCTGCAAACAAAATAACACACACACACACAAACCTTTTTACTAAGCCCACTGGGAGATATTGGATTAATGAGGGCTGCTTAAACCTCTTAATACTTCTTTCAATTTCCTTAAAGACTATTTGTACACATCCAAGCCGCTGACTCACATCTGTATTTATCCTCCAGGTGAGCCTTGCAGAGAGAGACGATTCCAGTTTTAAACGACAGAGTGCGAATTTTCCCAGTGCGTCCACTTGGAAGGAACACACAAAAAAAACAACGTTAGTACACTGGGCCTCCATGTGTGTGTGTGTGTGTGTGTGTGTGTGTGTGATGGCTGCCAAACGTACGTGTCGTAGACGTTGAGCAGCCAGTTGAGGCACATGTCGACACACAGCGGGACGTTGACCAGGTGAGCGTGGCTCTGTTCCAGCCGCTGGTACAGGCTGGTCAGGCAGGCCACCAGCTGAGAGATGTCCAGAAGCTGCTCGTTCTGTTTCAGGCCGTGCTGCTCGAACACCTCGCACGCCAGCGGCATGCTCAGCAGGTCCACTGCAAAGACGAGGAGCCGAGAGCCGGGTTAGCGCCGCTCGATCGCCTCCTCCAACGGGCACCACGGCAGAGCCAAAGGAGTGAAGTGTGAGGGCGGCTGGACTCAAGAGATCAATAAAGTGTCCCATCAGTCATCTTTATCAGCCATCGACATCCGCTAAAGACGAGGAAGGGTGGAAGCGATGTTCCAGCGCCGAGTCTAAAAGTCTGCTTGAAATGATCTCGATGCACCAGGCACGACAAGTTAATGGAGAAGGTGTGTGCAGAATAATCTATGCCAGGGATTCAATTAGCCGAACAAAGCCAACAAAAGAAAAATGATTTTAAAAAGAGGAAAAAACCAGGTGAAGATTGTGATCTCCCAGTTTCTGTACTGTGCGGCGCTGTGACAGCGGTGTCACAACAGCAAGGTTAACGCAACCTGGACGGATTTCTTTTTTTAGCAAGCTTCTCTAAAAAGAGTATTTATGAGCAATATGGCTTGAAAGCGTATCGCACACGCAGAAGCTCGTAGGCAGCGCCCACTCCACACACACAGGAAGGTAGGTGAGAAGGGAGGAGGTCAGAAAAAGACCACATCCAGGAGGATGTGACGAGGACCAACAAATGGCTGAATCACCAAGAGCTAAAAACGCTGTTTGACTCATCGGTCGTGCCTCCATGTACGGAATACTTACAGCAGAGGGCCTTCTGGAGGCGTCTGAGCTTCATGGCTGTCCGATAGGCCGAGAAGCGAACGTTGTTCAGGTCAGCTAAAAAAGAGATAACCCAGGGTTAGCGATGAAGAGGAAGGGGGAAAAAAATGGTGGTGGCGTCTTACCCAGAGACTGGTAAAGCTCGGCCATCTTGGGATGATCCCAGCATGTTGTCTGGGTCTGGTGGCTGGGTGAGACAGAAAAACAAAGGCCCACGGTGAAGCTGGGTTCCGTCTGAAGCCGATACGCCGATGCTGGTCCTCCCGCAGCAGTCATATCTGCTCCTGACTCAGCAGTAAGGATGCAGATTTGGACTGGCAGCCGCTGGCGGAGACACGCAGCGCCAGAGCCCTGCCGTTATCAGCTAGCATACTAGTTTCTCACTCACTAGGTTTAACTTTCTTTCCTCTCTTTACGATTATTTCACACTCTCAAAACTTTTCAAGTAAACATAAACAGAAGGCTCCCCCTGCCAGCTGGACAGTAATCTGTTCGACTTCTAGCGAGTCCAACTGTGGAAATGGCCGAGTTTCACGGTATTGGGCTTATAGAATTCTGCACAGCCCTACGGGCATCAATACAGAGCAACGACGGCTCCACGAGCAGTTGCAGCACAAGATGTGCGGGATTTAAAAAAAGAAACACATTTATCAAGGAGGACAGAGCTTCTCTCTGGAGACGTCTGCTCAGTTGGACTCGCTCCGGTCCGGACAGACGCCAGCACCAGGGTGAGAGGAGCAACACAACTGACTATTGAATCAATAGCGATAAATCATCCTTTCTTTACCCTCCCCTTGGAAGGCAAACCTCCCTTCTATCCTTCGTGTTTAAGATCAACAAACTGAAAATCTTCCTTTCCAGAGTGTGGACGCGGAGGGAGTAAACTCAGGTTCCTGACGGGAGATGGTGGGATTATTTCGGAGGCTGAAGGGAACCCAGAGAGGTGCGGTTCTCTTCTCCCCTTTCGACAAGCCTAGTTTGCACCAGCGCGTCCACGGAATGTAAAAGAGCGGAGTAAATATGAGACTTTGATTTCCAAACTAGAAACGGACTGATGTTCTAAATGCTAATGACTCTGTCAACCCGGAAGAAATACCAGAATGAGACGGAAAATCCTTTGGGCTACCACAGAAACGAATCCCTGCTGCCGATAAAATAGATCATTTCCCCTCCAAAAGCCAGCCCGATGACACTAATCCTTTTGTTTATGTGCTTCTCCCCTCCATCTCATAATCTTGGAAAATAACATTGTAGCGTGGAAGCACTCATCCTCCCGGGATTGCAGCGGCCCAGTGTGGCGGGGGGCCGGAAAAGGAACGAGGCGGCAGTAGAATTAGAAAGATGGCTGCTGCGTCATTCTTTCCTGACAGTCTCCATACGTGACGTCAGTGCGCCCCTTCCGGGGCACGAAGGCGTGTTTGTGCGTCGGGCGACCGAAGTCCTCAGCAGAGCGTCGGCGAGACGCGGCGGAGGCTGCCCGCCTCCTCCTGACCCCGGCTTTGTTTGAAAAACGCAGCTCAATTTTGTCGCGCGAGGTTCTTTGTCGAGTGTTGTCGGGTGGGCGGTCCGTCCGCCCGTCCGTCAGGTCTCAGATCTCGTTACACCCCGGTTCCGACGAGAAGAATGCGGCTCATTAAGGAGCCTGGAAAAGCTGCACTTATCAGGTCTTCATTCTGCCCAAGTTTGAATGGATTTAAAAATCAAAGGCTGCCTGAGTTTGTTTTTTATGTATTTTTGGTTTGTATAACCTGAGTACAGCTACACACACACACACACACACACAGAGTACTGGCTGCAAAAAGCCCGCTCGCTGCTCTCTGCAACCCATACGTCCGCCCATTTCCTTCCCATTTAATCCCAGCCGAGTGTCATGATCTGAGCTCTAATTTGCATTTCACGGCATCTTTAAACACACTCGGTAAAGTGAATAAAACGCCATCCAGGACACATAAAATTGTACTTAGACTCCATAGCAGCAAAAACTAATTATGCTTCTGCAAAGTGCACATTTTCCTGGTCAACAGTTCCACTTTGCTGCTGTAATAATTATTGTGTTAGCATGATTAAAAAAAAAAGGAAAACATCTCAAAACAAACAAGCAGAATCTATTTCAGCCATTTACCATCTCAGAAAGGTTCTTTGCCGCAATAATTGGGATAGCCGGATACGTTTCTTCATGGTAATACGCCGGCTGTCTGTTTACACGAGGTTAATGGAAGCCATGCGTCACCGGTGGGGAAACCGCGTTATGAAGGTGAAGCAGCGCGTGTAAATATTGTGTGGGGCAGTAAAATAGACCGCTGTGGAAAATGTTTGTCATTTCACTCTCGGGGCTGGGAAAAAGACTACCCTGCGCAGGTCACAAGCTGCTTGTTTTGATTGCCAGCGGTTGCAGTAATTACTGTTGCGTTTTAGGGGCTTCCAGCTGCAGCGGCGGCGGCGGCGTTCGACCCGCTTCTCTGCTCCAGATAGGTTCAGTACCAAGGACAGTGGCAGGGCTGTTTTCCTGGAACCTGTTTGCAAAGTTTGCCCTGGAATAAAAGCAGAACTTGCCCACGGTGCTTCAGGAAAACCTAGCAGGTCTTCTCAATCATGCGTATCGATGCCTTCTACCTCCTGACCGCCCCACCGATGCACACGAGTCGTTTTGAAACCAGGTTTAGTTGAGGAATCAACAGATTCCGCCTAAAAAGACGTTTTTATTAAAGTGTGTGCACGTGTGCTGTGAGACGCTCCAGTGAGGACTCTCCAGAAAATGAGTTCTTGTTCCATTATCTCCGTACGTCAGACGGTTAATAAATAGACATTCGGCTGGCTGTGAGCTGGGAAATGATTGGCTTCCTTTTAAGGGTCCGCGTCCATCAGGCCGTCCGTGACGTGTCCTACGGTTAAATATAGGCTTGTGTCCACAGAGCCCTGCCTCGGAAGGATTCTCGGAAATAAATACAGCCCTTCGATATTCGCTCGTGGGAAAAAAAAGGACAATCTGGCCTGGGCGTGTGGCTCGGGGCGCACAACCAGGCTCCTGGCGCCAAGCTTGGAAACACACACCGAGGTGTTCACACACAAGTGCGCCTACAGTTAACCTTTGTCAGAGATCAGACAAATCATCCACGTGCGGCTTTTTTTTTTTTTTCCCGGGCGCTGCCCTTGTTTTCCCCTCTCCTGCATCCGTGCCCCCTCTCTCTCCCTCTCTCTCTCTCTCCCACTCCAGATAATGAGGAGAGGGGTCCCGTGGTGAAGAGCTACTTAAAACAATCCTCTGAGCTCAGACGCTGTGCAAACAGAGGCTGGGCTCGGAGAGTCATCGGCGTGCTGCTCCCGGCCACTCGGACAAACGCTTGTAATAACCGTGCAGCATCAAACGCGCAGCGGCTTTCATCCGGAGCTCTGCGGCGGCCATTCTGCGCTGCAGCCATCTCCCAGAGCAACGCAGGTAAGGCGCAGCCCTTTGTATCGCCTCCGAAGCAAACGGCGCTGCTGTTTTGACAAAGAGCCGAGGCCAAGAATGAACCGATGAGTCACAGGAGCGAAGACCTCGCTCTGGAGGAAAAGGCGGCTTTAATACTCGGCGTCCTGCCGAGTTCGGATGCGCTGTAAAGACGTTCCCACCGCAGGCTGGAGCGCGACGCGTCTCGTCTCCATCGGGCAGAAGCTCCCCGTCGCTTCGCCTGAATCTGGTGTCGGTGGGCGACCTTTACAGGGTGGTCTCTGAAAGAGCAGCACGGATCTGCAAACTCCTCTTTTATTCATCAACTCCACATGATCGGGAGTTTTTGGCGATCCGCGTTGGGAATTCGTCACCACCCCGTCGCTCCAGACGCGAACGGTGACGTCATCAACCGTCTTCCAGCGACAGCGCCGCAGACAAACGGAGCCCATCTGCCTTATCGACGAGCCAATCGAACGTGACTGGCTGTGGACAAACCTCATTAAACGCTCCCGTCTTCCTTTCACGTGGCAGGTGCCCGTCCCCCCCCAGCTCTCAGCTTCTGACGCTCAGCAGCCAGTGCGGCCAAAGGCCGGAGTTTTCCAGCTGATTACTGGTGTGAATTTAAACAGCACGAGTTCTGAACATGCTGGTGAAGGTCATTCAAGGCTTTTATTTTTTATTGTAACCTCGAAGGAACGCCCCTTCTATGCTGAGTTTTTCAAAATAAGACGTAATATCTTTTATTTATACCTTCTCGGTTGCTCTGCCTGTGCCAGGGAGGACAGGAGGCTAGTTAATAGAGTTCCTCTAAAAGGATCAATAAAGGAGCGTACAGCCTCAGCAGTGCATCAGCTTCAAACCTGAGATATACTGTCCACCTGTCCCCAACACCTTATCTGTCCCCGCCACCCACTGCAGCTCCGGCCTCCTATAGGACGGCAGCTATCTGCCAGAGACCTTATCGGTTTTCTAGCATCCGCACCCAGCAATTCCTCCTTAAAAGAACCGCACTTCCTCACCAAACAAAACGAAGAATAGCATTTTTGTGGCTAATGAGCTGCTAACTTCAGAAATCAGGCTCCTCGGAGAGCTTTGGATTATTTAAAGCTCACAGCAGCTCCCTCAGAGGCGCATCAGACAAGCCGACATGTTGATAAAGCGCCGTAAACTGTCAAAAGATTACATTCTGTGCATTGAGGGGTTTTAGTGCCTTGCCCAAGGGCATTCTGAATGAAGCCCAAGGGAGGGAGGAGGAGAAACTGTTTTATTGTGATTAAAAGCAAGCTGGCGCTAATTATCACAAAAGAACGTCGCGGAGGACATTGAGGAAATTTAAAAGAAAGACAGCCCGCGTGAGCCGGACCCACTGCTAGCAAACGCAGCACGCGCACGCCACCTTGGTTGGCTTCCATCTCCCGCAGACAAATAATCAGAATAAAAAAAAATAAATAAATAAAACCAGACGCATCGGATTAGTTTCAGGGCTCCTTTTCCTCCAGGAAAGCAGCCTTAAATCCGGAACCGAAGGGAAGCCAATTTTCGACACTGATAACACACGTGCACGTGCCGGCCCACAATAGCACACACTCCCACACACGCTCCCAGACAATGGTACGTATAGCAGTTAACAGGCAGCTGAATAGCGCCGAGCAATGACAGATAGGCGTTTTAAATAATGGAGCCAGAGACACGAGTGTCACTTGTCACCGCAGTCAATTATGGCGCTTGGATGAATGATTAAAGGTGGTTTATGGGATGTGGCGGAGTCTTCCTCTGCCGACAGAATGTTTCCCGTCGCAATGAGATGAGACAAAGGCCTCGGGGGGGGGGGGTTTAACGCCATGCGAGAGGGAAAGCGGGTTAAAAGGCATGGAAGCGGCGTCCCGCAGCTGGATGGGCGAGGAAGCAGCTCCAGACCCCCCACAGAGCCGGCTCCAATACATCCGCCTCTTTCCTCTGCAGACCAGAATGTTTCTATCTTTTACAGAACCGTTTCGTCGGGATGAGATAAAAGCAGGCTTGCGTCAATACATTCGCTCATCAAAGTAAAGGAAAAGTGAGGCCGAGCGGTTTCGACGGCCGTCTGATCGATGTTCGGGCCGGTATCGATCCTGTCAGATTTAATGAGTTAATCTGGGCCCCATCATGAGCCTGACCGGCCAGAACCAATCAGACCGTTGATAAACTCCCAAAAATACCACCAGGCTGGTCCGAGCGGACATTTATTTCACATTTCAGGCCGTGACATGCTGGATCTGGCTAATCACCCGCTCCCCCCAGGACGGTGGAAAACGGTTAGTCCATCGTGCTAAAACTTCCCTGACAGCTCGTGATCCGTCTTCCTCAGGGTCAGCCCGATATTCCGACGCTGGCGCGGCCTCGTTTCTGCTCCCATCCAGGAACACGCGGCATCCTCCCTGACCCAAACACACACACACACACCTGAGGGGGAGGAGAGCCTCCATCCCCGGCTCCGGACGCTCGGGGGTACCGGCACCAACCAGATCCGGCCAAACAGCACAGCTTGTGGTGATAATCATCTTTGCTAAATACAGAGGCAGCGCGCACACACACACACACACACACACACACACACACACACACACACACACACACACACACACAAAACACACCTTTGCTCTGACAATCATGCCTGAGCACGCCGGCTCCACTGTCAGCAGCCGGGAGGTAGAGGTGGTGTGTGAGGTCTTTTCATCCATCAACTGTATTTAATACCACGCGCGCGCGCGCGCACAGATGATCATATTGTGCCAAAAATTTGCACCACCAAGCCCGCATTCTCTGCTCTATTTTCCGACTCGTGAAGTGGACGCGGAGACCGGCGCACACGCGCAGAAACACGTCCCACTTCACGGACCCACGGAGGGAGAGCAGAGACCAACTTGCTGCTTTTGCATCACTGGTTTTCTCCTTCAAAATCCGCGCGTGTGCACGCGTGTGCGTTCCTTGCAGAGAGGTGACCGTGTTTGCACCTTCCTCTGTGTGTGTGTGTGTGTGTGTGTGACTGGAGGAATCCAACACAGCTCAAAAGAGCCGTCTCTCATGAAAAGGATCGGCCCGACTCACGCATCACGCGCGCGCGCACACACACAAACAGGCAGAAATTCACACAGCCCCCCCACGGGAACCAATTCCAGCCCACTCGGGCACGCCGCGGCCGGACTGGCGCTCCAACATGGCCGGAGCGGAGCTGCCGGGAGGCTTTTCCCATCCGGGCTGCGTGCGCGTCGGGTCGCCGCAGACCACACACACCTCGCACGGTTCCCACGCCGGGGTGGACTGGCAGCAGCCGCTGCTGCGGAGGGCTGCTCGGCGTCCAGCGGCTCCCAAACAGCCCCCCTGCTTCCCCATTCATGCGTTCTGGGCGCAAACATACGTGCGCGTGGAAACGTCCGCGGGTCTCACGATCACCAACTGATCAAACCACGATTTGATATCAGTTCACGGCACAAAAGGACAGATTTCCTCGGCGTCCCGAGCGGAGCGAACAGCCAGCGCGCCCGCCTCCAGGCGCGGGTCTGGCGCTTCTCGGGGTTCAGGTGGAACCTTCCGGTGTTCCGCCGCCGCCGCCGCGTCTGCGTGCACGGCTTTACCGCATTACGAGCACCACAATTACCATCCCCGTGATTTACCGCCGCCGCGGAGGTGATCCCCAGCCCCGCACTCACTTCCGAAGCTGCTCCCGCATCGCCGGCCGATCGCAGCGCTCCGCGTCCGCTCAAAAGGTGCGATTGCTGGGCAGAAGCGAGGCGAAATCCCGACCTCCTCCTGGCTCCGACCGACAGTCTTCCACCACCGGCGTCGAGGCGTCAGAGATGACGGTGTGCAGCCTGCGTGTGTGTACGGCGGTGTGTTAGCGTGAAGCGGCAGGAATGAGCTGCCGAGGCTGACTCGCCAACGCCAACACCGAATGGTAAATTCACCGAAACGTGGCAAACAGCCTTTTCCGGTGGTCTTTCAAAATAACGTCACGACGTTCATGACTAATTATTTATCTGTCCATCAGACACTCCTAGACAAGAGATGCAGAATAATCATTTACAAATAATTAAAAAAAATATATATTTTTTAAAATTAATTAAGTTTAGCTTTAGGTTTTCTTTAACTGCTTAGCCTAGGGGACCAGTGGCTGGTTCAACTGGAAATCTAACTGTAATATCAAATGTTCTTGTAATGACTTTCCTTTGTAAAGACAATAACTAATTAGAATACAACAACGCTAATAAAAGCACAAAAAATGGATTTTCCATTCTTAATCTTATTTTATCTTTTGGGATAAAAAACTGTGGGATTAAAAAAAAAAAATACTATTCCATTCTATTCTATCCTATCAGGATAACACATTTTCAAACTTTAAAAGCCCCTCTATAACCGTACTTTTAGTGGTTACATCAAGTGTAAATTTCCTTTTCTTTTGTTTAAGACACTTAACAGTACAAACTATTCTGGAAAAAACGCGGTACGGACTGATCAGCAGAGCTGAAACTTTTATTTTACGATTCACAGTCGACAGAGTTCCTTGTCTACCAGAGTGTTTTTGTGGAAATTGACGCGGCTCAGTTAGACGAGGCGGAGCTCAAGGCTCCCTACCTCTGCTTCCCTTCCCCCAGTCCCACACCATCCTGGCAGAAAAGAATCCCACATTCACCTCCACAACACACAGACACACAAAAGAATGAGTCCCAGAATTAAGACAAGGGTAGTTTGATGTGCTAAAGAGGTGGAATGTAGAATCCCATCAGTGGGGACAGAGCAGGCAGGGGACGGTTGGTGGTGTTGGGTGGGTGGTGGTGCTGGGGAGGGGGCCTCTTTGCTTTCAGAATCCTTGCACTGTGCTTGGGAAAACAAGGCTATGCTGCAGCAGCAACGTGAAAACAGCCTGTAATGCTTTACCTATTTTTTTCAAATAATGTTTTTTATTTATTTATTATCCAAGCACAGCAGCACATCTTTATACCTGGCTCTCCTTTCGTGTAGGTGTGTGTATTCAGGGTGGGCATGTTGGTAACCTGTGTAGACTTGAGTAGGCATTCTGTATGTGTGTGTGTGTGTGTGTGTCTATTACAACGAGGACCTTAGGACCTTAGTTTGCAGACACTCCTGTAAACCTCTGCATTTGTTTTAAATGGCTGTGCTCACTTATACGCAGTTGATCAGCACGATGGGCTCAATAAGGTAACAGCTCACACAGCTGAACCCGTCACAGCAGCATTAGTCAAGAATGCTAACAACAACAGCGATAAGAGTCCAACAAAGGCTATTTCAGACTTTTCCGACTTTAGCCGGGAATGGGTGTCAATCCCTTTGTTTCCTGAGGTAAAACGAATACACCGTGGTTAGATTATTCTTTTTTTTTTTCCCCCCCATGAGGGAACAGTGGATGCAGGGTAGTTAAGGTATGTGTCGTGTGTGTGTCAGCTGGCACTCACAGGGTCTCGGTCATCTGGTCAGGTCCAGCTTTCTCTCTGCACGTGGAGAGAAGAATCTGTCACTCCTCCGTCCCTCCCTCCCTCCTTCCCTCCTCTCTGCATCTAAGTTCAACATCTCACTTGTGGTTAATTCCACATCAGTAAAGAGGTTATGTAAAAACTTGTTAGACCAGCCAAGCGCGTGTCTTGAGCTCCATGCAATCTGCGCCTCTTAGCCAGGAGGTGTTAACTCGCAAGCTTCAAACGGCAGCGTTGCTGACTGTCAGACTGCTCCAGAAGCAGGAAATGAGCCTGACGGAAGCTCCGCTGCTCCTGTCTCTCCTCAGTGAATTAGGCGTATGCGTCTAGGTCCAACACGTGGGAACATCTGAGAGGTTCATGGATTATTTTTCTCAAACAAGTGAGGCTCTATTCATCTGCAGTTTTTAATCCCCCCTAAATCAGCCATGGTTGCTGCTCACCGTGACGCAGATCCTACACACAGCTGACACAGTAGATCTTTGGTTGCCAAATGTAAAGAAAGGAATCCGGTAGTTCTTTTAACTTCATGAGTGAAAGTTATTGAGGACTCCGAGTAGCTGCGAGAGACAAGTTTGAAGAATCTAAAAAATGTACAGGCAGACCACGGTTTGCGCCCCCCGGGGTGCTTACAGAGGCTGTAAGTCTGCCTTTGCCATGCAAACGCACCCACCTCCAACGCTTGTGCTATGTGCTGATGAGTAGCAAACAAGAGCAGTGCAGCACAAACACAGACTCAGCTGCTTGACAAGCATGTTCTGAGCAACCGCGAGGAAAACCAGGCTAACGTTTGGTGTGCATGCACTTTTAGACTATAAATCACTCACAAAACAGGTTAGGACAGGAAGGCTAAGGGAGGGAGAGATGGAACCAAGAGAATCTGGTTTCAAATCATGAATGGATGGGTGGATAGAGAGAATGTCAACAAATGGAGGGCAATCAGAGATGAAACTGACAAAAAAACATCGGTGGATGTTGTGAAATAAGTGGATCTGATCTTACTTTGAACCTACCGTTACGCCAACCATCACAAATGAGGAAGAGTTTAGAAGCAGTTGATCCCAACTAGTTTTAAACTCACACACCCAAAACACACAAAACGGCTCTTTTTTTTTTTTTTTTTTTAGAAAGTTAGACTCAAAAAAGTTTCATACCTCCTTTGTACTCGGAATAATTTGATATTCCACTGACATGACCAAAGAACACGGACATGAATAATTGAAATAACCAAGCAGAGATTAGCACCAAAAGGTGCTATGAATAAAAATTAGCCAGAATATTTTACAGTATTGATTGAATTCAAGGGGGCTTTCTCCATTGCACTGTACAATGGGAAAAGTTCTGCAGTGGTGAAGAAACCATGCACAGTGGTGGTCGTGTTAATATCAAGCAGCTGATGTTAGAAGTTGACAGATGTTGCTCATTTTAATATTTCAAGTTATTGCTGCACTTTCTCAGCTTTAGTCTCTTTAGCATGCAAATCGCTCTCCGCTTTGTTTGATGATGTGCTCTCAAAATACAGATTGGTGACATGAGCTGTGCCGAGCATCTGTCACTGCAGCAAAATAACAACCAGAACGTGCGCGCTGCGGGGTTTGCAACGGCTCGGAAGTCAGTACTTACTTTATGTAGTAGGGCACATTGTTTGGGGAGATGCCTTGCTCAAAGGGGCTCTCTACAGATCCTGCTGGGACAGAAAGAAACAACGGTATCACAAAGTGTTTGCAACACTTCATGCACTTTTTACTGCTGGTTCAACATCCTCCAACCCCAACAACAGCATGTAATATGCACATGCATGCAGTAGTTACCCTCAACAACACGTAAGCTAATGAGAAACAGCAGAAAAATGAGAAATATGCTTAATTATGTCCTTTATTGTGCTCATAAGAGTTAGGCAGGCTCCCTTTCTGGGAGTTGCCAGCACAGCTGGAGCGCCCCTCTGACCAACGAGGTAGTTTGGCGTAATTTGCTCGCCGTATGAGCATGAGTGTGCCCCGCGGGTGGAGGCCAATGTATCCGACGCCGAAGGTCAGCTCAGCAGAAAAGGGTGAAAAAGAAAACAGCGCTCGTCCAAAGTCTCCGTCTGCGCTTTCTTCAACATCGGTACCGTTCCCGTGTTAGAGCTCCACCGTCGAGATGAACCGATTCGTCGCTGTGGATGCTTGTGTTCTTTTTAGCTGCAAGCGATGTTGTAGTTTTTTTTCTTTCTTAATGTCAACTTTCAAAAAGCAAAGTTGCAGCTCTACCATTTGCATTTCTCCAGTTTTCTCCTCCTCACAGGACCCCTGTGGCTCTTCCATTTTTAATCACCAGCACGAGCCTGTGAGTGATGCAGCCATCTTTGGTTATCGCTTGTGTTTTAATTGTTCTGCAGACGAGGTCTACTTTAACTAAATGGAACTGATGTGTGAAAGCAGCTTGCCGTTTGATGAGTGGCTCCAGGTGGAAGTGCTTAAATAATTAAACATGTCCCTCCACAAGCTCACACCCAGTTAATGCGAATGTCTGATATATTCTGGTCTCAGACATTTGTGAGTAATGGCGAGAGCTGTGCAAAATGCAAAAAAGGCTTTATTGGAGCCCGTTTAGGCTGCTAGAGTCGGAAAATTGACGTCCAACGATTCTTTTGAAAAATGTCTCATTCCGGGAGGGGAACTGTTTGGGAACAGGCGGTCGCTTGATGGCTCGGTTGCTGTAAAATTGTTTGTGGGGTCCCGATTCATTATTATGCATCAAAATTAAAGCACTTATGAATCAATTACACATTCTGGTCACTGGGAGTCCGAGCTCAAAGAAGCACCAGAGGAAAAGAAATATGGCCAGTTGCTATTTCACTCATGAGCCATAAGTGATTTCCATTCAAACCAATGTTTAATTACAATGTAAAATCCGGGGTGACTGCCAAGTGATGCCTGACTTTGGCAGATGTTGACACCTTCGCCACCCACACCAGTGCAAGAGGGTATATTTTTATCTTCCGGAAGAAGTGAGGTTGACATGGATCTATTATGTGTCAGCAATAGGCACGACTAAAGAGGAGGTATTGTTCTCGTGTTATAGTCGTGCATGATTATTAAACATGAAGGGAAACAGATGATAAGAATGCGCAGTAGTAAAACTCCAGAATGTCAGTTTAGATTTCGCATGCATGAATTAAAGAGAAGGCTTTTCAGCTAAGGTCTAGCATGGAAATGTGCCGGTCCATTCTGGGCTACAGTACAAACACAGCGGAGCAACATTCTAACACCCACATGAGCCAAAACACAACTTTTATTATGCTAAGGTTGTTGAATTTAGTGAAGAACACACAACTGTTTCATATACAGATTGCAGACAAAATAATAATAATAATAATAATAATAATAATAAGGGGGCGTTTACCGGTACAGTGATCATGTAAATGCGTTTCAGTCATCAAACTGCGATTAGGATTAAAGATGAACGACTGTTACACTATCTTGCAATCAGTGAGGCAATAATCTAGTTCTGGGGCCATGCTAACGCAACGTTTGAAACACTTGTTATCATTTTGTTTTCAATGTTTTGCCTTAGAAAAGGTCAAAGAAAAGGCCCATAAATGCAAATGCTCCTACACACTATGCTGCTTGTTGCTAAGCTACATTTGGGATCAGCACAAACTAAAGTCAAACCCAAGTTCACTGTCAGTGACTTCATTCTGCAGCCTCCATGTTCTCCCGCGTCTCCAAGGGCCAACGGGCCCATCATCGCTTTCATCGACGCAAAAGTCAATGAAAGACTTTCACCCTCATGCTTTGATCAATATGCATCTGCTGTACGGATGAGAGTGTCAGCTGTATTGGGTTAAGTGCTGGGTCCTATCGGAATTCAGCAATAAAACCAGAAAAAACAAGCTGCATAAACAAATCAATGAAACATGGGAGGCTCGATGAGCGGCCAGCAGTAGCAGGCTGAGCAGTCTCATTGCTTATTCAGTCCCTCAGTGACCTGTTGACACTGGAACGCTTGCTTATCTCTTCCACCAACGCAAACACGCACACACACGCACCACCAAGCACCTGCACCTGCTGGTGCCTGCAGATTGGTGTGTGTGTACTACAAGCATGTATTATTAAGGATTTAAAGATTTTTTATGGTCATTCTATCACATGTTGGTCCGCAGACAGAGTGAGGCTGTGTACCCAGGTCGCGGTTAAGCCTGAACATTGAAGAAATAAAATGATATAAAAAAGGTAAAATTGCTAAATAGGCATAGATCATGAAATACTGTACATAAGTGCTATTAATGCTAATTTGTAAATCTAAAATCCAAACTTAAAATGTGAATTATACACATTATATAAACAAACTTTTCATTATTGTTACAATAGAATTTCTTTTATACAGTAACAATATGTTTATACTCACCATGACGAAGGCCAAAGTCCTTGTGAGCATCCGTCAGCTGTTTCAGATGTTCAGTGATGGAGATCTGCCAGAGAAGAACAACAACACAATCAGACTAAAGATGTGACACGGTAGCATTCTGTCATATGGACTCAGCTGTGTTGAATTTGGCTTCAATTCTCTTTTATGTCTAAAAAAATAAAAACAAACAAACAACTGCAAACCGTTGACATGTTGATGGGAATATAAGAAGTATTTCTGATGACCTCAGACTGTTACTCACATTCTGTAGACGATATTGATAGTTTTACCAAACAAAAAAGAGGCAGAATGTGTGAAAAGAATGACATGAAGGTCCAAAGATTCAGGTAATGGAGAGCTTTTTAACGCATTGAGGGTCTGACAGAGGATGTTGAGAACGCCTCCATGAATATCTTTGCCATACTTGTGAACTGAAAGCAGTGAAGAAGAGGAACGAACAGAGGGGAGTGAAGGAGAGACGGAGAAAAGCACAGGCAGGATAATTGAATTTGTAGTGGAGGAATTAGAGAGGATGCAGTCTCCTGTGAGTCTCCTTCAGCTTTGAATGAGCCGTCCACCCAGACTGAGCTGAGATAATTGGGCCAAATGTGCACGCCTCTGTAGGCACACACAGGTGGGGAGAAGTCCGTCAACCACACACTGACTTCCGCTCACCTGAAGGTTCGTCACCAATCACCATCAAACCGCATCGGCCTGTAAACACAGCGAGTTTGAACAAGACACCAAAGGTCCAAAGTTGCTGAGGACCGTTTGTAAAAAGCATCCACCCTTCCAGCTTTTTCAGGAAGACAATCTTTTGGGGTTTTAGCAAAATTTCCAAATAACAACAAAAAAAAACCCTTGTTTGTTTGACAGAAACCTATAATTAGTGCACAGACCTGAGCAAGACCAAAGTGCTGAAAACATTAAAACCACCTTACCAATGTAAATGGTTTAAGTTCACAAAAGAAAAGTTAACAAAAGAAAAAAAAACATTACTTTTTCAGTCTTGTAAAGATGCTCCCAATTATTGGATGCCTGACTTCTTGATCCTAATTGTTCTTAATGGTTCAATCGAGGCCTCGCACGGCTCCCGAGTTCACGAGCGAGAGAAACGAAAGAGGAACCCAAACAGGACCCTGTGCAATCCATAACCATTAAACTCAGCGGCTCGCTGAGAACATTCTGCAGGTAAACCATGAAAACTTTACAGCAATTTTTAGGAATCCTTTTTAAACTTGCGGCCTAATCCAGTGTATCAGTTGCACAAAATCCCGGGATTAACGCTTGCCAGTTATCTCCCCACCCAGCATTCCAGGAGGAGATGCTGCGTGTTCATCGCCACGGATCCGTCCTGTACACAATGTTCAATGATCTCTAAGTTCCACAGGCAACACATGCAGCTCCAGTTGGCTCCGAAAAGCGTTGGCAGACAGATTAGCGACAAATTTTTTTGCTTCCATCGCTGGAAGTTTAAAGGAGTCTGAACTTTCTCTGATGGTAGCGCTGCAGCCGAGGGACTGAGAGAGGTTATCATGCAGTCTGAGCAGACGGACTGGCTGATTAACAATCCTGCCTTTCATCCGCTAACTGAGAAGAGCGCTGATGACTGATTATAGAGGCAGCGTGTGCTGAAATGGTATGACATGAAGAAGAGGCGAAGATGTAAGTGATGATCTGTCCTCGTTGTGGAGGCATCCCATGTGACAGGAAACCAAAGGACGAAATTACCTTAGAGTTTACATCACCCAGTCCATTTCGGCCTGAGCTGCGTTTTCCCGTTTCCATAGTAACCTAATCACAAATTGTACAAACACAAGGAGCGAGACTGTTGAAAAAGAATTTGTCGCAATTACCCAGAGCAGCGCGTGCCGGCCCCGGCCAATCATCTTCGACCTTTTAGGCACAACAGAACGCTAAACTAACTGCGGTGACCTGAATGTGCATGCACCACACACAGCCTCGCTCACACACAGACGCACTCAACTCAAATTTAAAGCACATTAGTGAGAGCAGAAACATCAAAGCAAAAACAGACTCTGGGCACACTCACATTAGCAGGCAGCGCCCGCACGCACGTATACACACACACGCACACACACACACAGATTTCTATCCAAAACCTTGCATTTTAGAGTCATGCCAGCATTCCTGGGCAAACATTCTGCTCCCAGTGAACCACCTGCTCTATAAATGGGCTTCTCACAAACTGGCAGGTAAAGAGTCCTTTCTGTCCAAATGACAAACCCTAAATTTTTATTCTTCATCCCATATCAGTTCCGGCACAAAGCAGAACACACAGAATGCTGAGAAAATAAGAACGTATCACAGGCTCTGACATTCTAGGCGTCCACACTTATCCCAATAAAAAAGATCTCCATGGGTCTTTTCACTCTCAGTCATTAAAAAAACCCTCTAGGTTACACCTTTATACATGAAATGAGCTGATAAAAAAAATATGCAGATACACATTTTGTATATTAGATTTGTGCGATATCACTGAATGTAATCAGATTACATTATAAGTATTTGTAGCATATGTTACAGCACGCTCCCTGTTGGTAATACTGTCAAATTCCCTGGAACTCGAAAGCAAGTGTGGGTGGGCATGTGTGCGGAAGCTTCGGGCGCACAAACATCTGGTCAGGTGCTAACTTCAGAGAGAGCGGCCGTCTGCTGCTGTCACAGCGGCGGCTATCTCGGCTCAGGGGTCCCGGCCATCGCCTCTATCTGTCCCTGACAACCAGAATCACTGTCTGGCTTCCAGCGTGTGTCTGTGGCTGTGGCTGTGGCTGTGGTTGGGCTTGCAGAGCCTGGTCGAGGTGCACCCGTGCTGCCTCTAATCACCAACATGTGCTGCATGAGCGGTTGTTGTTTTTTTTCTCTCTCTCACAGAGAGAAGTTAACCTGGAAAGCTTGTTCTCAGTTGTCTGTACAACACAAACGTCTCCTGTAATGGTGCTATGATGATAATAATTTTTATTGAGACAACTCAAAGTAAGCGATCCAACATCAGCAGGGACTGTGTGTACCTGGAGCAGCCTCCAGCGTGAGTTGAGATCGTCGATGCGTTCCAGGTTGGCCGGCGACACTGGGATGTCGTGAGGACCGAAGGTGATGCCAACTGATTCATATGTGCTACATCATCCTTAATTGGAGCAATTTCTTCCTGGAACTCCTGCATCACACACACACACACAGCGGTTCTGCTTGAGTGTTTCCAGAGAGGACAGATGGGATCCACTGACAGGTTGTTAGTTTGGATAAGTTGCGTTTCTCACCTGCAGTGTTCTAACATTGAAATACAGATGCATCCGTCATGTCCAGCCCCATTTTTTCTGCTTGTTTAATGCGTGCTGATGTATGGAAAATACTGAACGCTTGCAATAAGCAGGATAAATATAACGATGAGATGAAGCCAGTATGGTCTAACTTGGTTTCAAGCCCTTTATATTTATCATCTGCCTATATCCCTAAATACACCGAGTGGGTTTGATAATAATTAATAACACATTATTTTGATTATATGTTCCTTGTTATTTGCCAGACAGTTTATGGCCTCAACTATAAAAGCTACAGCAAGTTCATCAGCTGGAGAGTTTAGCAATATTTCCAAGAGGTGATGCTCATGACACAACCCAATAGAGGGGATAGGAAATAATAGAATAATAGATGGATGATTGATGCTGTGTGTGTGTGTGCCAGATACTATACCAACTATACCAGCCTCCTTCTAGCGTTTATGCAAAGCTAAACCGAGTCCGCTACTCTATTTGTCAGACTCACCTTGACTTTGTCAATGTTCTCCGGCAGTGATTCGATCAGCAGGTCGCCAACAGGCTCCCATGCCTCCTTCACCATTTCAGCCTGTCTCAGCTGCCCATCGAGCAGGTCCTCCGCCTCCTGAAGCTCCATCAGCCGATCCAGAGCCAGCTCCAACTTCTTCTGCCACTCAGCTGAGTCTGTGTTCAGCCGGTCCCACTTCATGATCACATCATCTGCCTCTTTGCGAATGACTCGGCCCACATTCTGAGCACGCTCCTCAGGGCTGATGTCTGCCAGTTGTGGGAAGAGCAACCAGTGAAATGAAGCCCAGTGGACCATCCCCTCCTCTACAAGATCTAATTACTTAAAAAGGATCCAGAGTCCATTATTATGTTATGACAAAGTCTAATATTTAAACCAAATATTAACCATCCAAAATAGATGAAAAGATAACAACATATGTGTTCTCAATTTTCCTTTTTTAGAAGATTTAACTTATTCTGAGTCATATTCATTTATTAGTAGTCATGTTGTCTGTTTTTACACATCTGCTTCCCAATAAAACGTCTGATTCAGAGCTAAAGCTGCACAGTCAGAGTTGGCAAGTTGAGCCAGTTTAGTGGAGCAAAGATAAAGTTCACTCCTTTTCCCAGAGCCTAATAACTAGGTAGCTGCCAGAGTGCAGGAGGTGCTTTGTGTGTGTGTGTGTGTGTGTGTGTGTGTGTGTGTGCTAGCTGTATGTGGTTGTTTCTAAGCTGTTACCATGGTCCAGAGTTCAGTGTGTGACTCAGCGGTGTCTGTCCAGGAGGCTGTAGAGTCTGTTAAATGACCTGAATATTCTCTTCTATGACGAATTTAAATTCTGCTGCTAAGAAATCAAAATGTCAAACGTCAAGAAGCCATTTCGGCTAATTCCTGGTAGGTGTCACCGCCTAATGGATTTAAAAGCTCCATTCAAAATGTCCCCTTGCAGATGCTGCAAGAAGCTACTCTGAACTTGGACTGTGGGGATATCTTGGGATGGAGGATTCTGGACATCAGCGTTACCTCTCTGCTCAGGTGATGGTGTGTCTCTGGGCAGCTCAGACAGAAACATTCCCACATCATCCAGAGCCTTGGTCACCACCGGTTCTTTAGCTCTTAAGTCTCTTCTGAAGCCCTGTGGCGACACACGTTCACAAACACACGATTTTCACAAGTACTACTGTCCAGTTAGGAACTACTTTGCTGCAGCGCCGTTTTGTTTTCAGTCAGCAACACTGATAAAAATACAGTAAAACACTTTTGATTTTACTTTATTATAAAGAAAAAGTTCTTTGTTTAATGTCTTATGTCATAACAACATATTGTCATATTATTTCTTTCTTTTACAATCAGCATATTACTTTGGTTTATATCATTAACATGCCTAATATAAAAATAAGAGTTAAAGGTTGATAAATGAACCTTTATTTATGTTTTTAATAGATTGCACTAGATTGCAATCTATAGATCTAATAGATTGCACAGTTGGCATTTTAGGGGATCAAAGCTAATATTGATCAAAAATGCTTGCTGGCTAAAGTGACTGTTGTTTGTCTTTACCAAAGGGAAATTCAATTTGAGAGTTAATACAGAAAATTTAATTTTATTTTTTAATTTACTGCAACGTATGTAAAATAGCATTTGGCAAACAGCAGAGGGTGCTCCAGCTCCTTAAAGTTAGAGACAGAATATCTGTGTACAGCGCCGTTTCTGACTCATTGGTGTTCTACACACACACATTAATAAGTGTAGCACGGAACGAGAGCACCAAACAACTGAGAAGAAACACAAAAATATTGAGAATGGACCTCACTGATGACCGACCAAAGAAGAAACCAAGCGGCTCACTACATTCTCTGGCTGCTTTTAGTTCTGTGGTACTGGTATCCACAGACATTAACTGTTCAGCAACCAAATATATGTTTAAAATATACATTAAGAAAATCATTGCTACAAGATTTGTGAATGAGATGTGATGATTTGTGAATGTCTATTTAGGAAGCATAAAGGTGTTAGCCTCTATAATAATATTAATAAATTATCTACTCTTTTCGCCCTAAGTCAACAACTAAATCCATGTTTCTGAATGGACTGTCTTCATTTATATTTATTTATATCTATTTATATTTATTTATTTATATCTATTTAGTAAACACTGTCACTGTCTGTTTGTATGAGATGAAACAATTTGAAGTGAATTACTGTAAAAATATTTCTTATATACAGCAGCAGGAATCTGGGATTTGCGCTGGCCGTGATTCCAGGACGGTCACACACCCAGTTGGAGTTCTTTGATTGAAAGGCTTTTTAAATGCAATATGCAAAAACTCAACACCGTCCAGAATTACTGCAGATTAACAAGTGGCATGACCAAATCAGCAGAACCCATCATCTCGCACATATGGCATAAAATGGAACAGAAAAGCTTTTCTATTAAAACTCTATGAATATTTGAATTCGCCCACGGGCTGATTTGCATAATGTCAATCAGAGAGACACCAAGTCTGCGCCAACCAAAGATGGCTGCAATGACACCTGCACATCTTTTATTATGAAAGTATGAAACAGGCTCAATATGCTGCTTGTTTAGTGAACTAGCATTGAGCTGAAGCTTTACAAAAAGACTATGACTCCCAGGAGGCGATTTCTGTAATAAACAACATCTTTACCATCACTTTTATTGATGTGTTAATAACCTTTAATGGTACTAGTCGTCCTTAACCATCTTCCTTTTATATATTTTGCTTGAACCAAACTAAGGTGCTGATTCTATGAGCTCCTCTAATGCTGCATCTTTCTGAAAGAAAACGAGGAGTGTCTGCTTACCCTGTGTGTGTCCAGCTGTGCCTGGACTGCAGGGACATCTCCACCTACTGGGGGTTCTTTCTCCAGCTGCTGATTTCTGAGCCGCAGCCAGTTCAAGAGCTCTTGTAATGACATGTGGAGCCTCTTCCACGGCGCCATCTCTGACTCCAGGTGGGCCCTTGAAAACGAATGTGGTTTTCAATAAGACACTAGCATTTGCATCACTTAACTCCAGCGGCAGGAAAAGCCCAGCTTGCCCTCACCTCATGCTGAGAGTCTTGCTGCGCAGGTCGTTCCAGCGCTGGCTCATGTTGTCCAGCCGTCTCCGGAGCAGCGCGGCGTCCTCCGTGTCCCCCAGCGAGGTTACAATTCTCTGCCCGTTCTCATCCAGAGAGTGGTAGAGCTCCGTGTGGCTGTCAATCTCTGCCTGTAGGTCCTGTAGGTAATGCGGACACACAGGCGCGCAGGCATTTCATTTTCCTGGTAATAGCGGCAGCCATCTTTCAGGAATTCACTTTTCTCACTGCTTGAGTGTGCTGTAATGGGATCAGGATTTGAAAGCGTGATTTACTCCCCAGAAGCTGCAATCACCAGGACTCAGCGGTAACGCAAGTCTTAATGCACGGTGGATGGAACCTTTTGTTGCGCTAAAATGTCACGTTGCACTATTCATCGCAGGGGAAGCTGGTAACTCTGACAGTGTTGGGCCCATCCGTCTAATGCATTACTGAAAATACTCTGATAAGAGGGCCTCAGGAGAGCCACGTGCACAGAGGAAAAATATACGAATCTGAACACTTTCTTTTGCAAGCGTGGAAAATACCAAAAGTTCAGCAAACAGCAAGAAATCTGTTGTCAATCATGGGTTAATGCAAATGAAATGCTGAAAATTTTAACATTAAGACCTTTAGAGAACGCATTACTGCTGTGGAAAGTGAGTACCTGCCAAGTTTTCCTGAAATGCCACAGCTCCAGGAAGTAAAACACACAGTGTTGATGACACATCATCACTTTAACACACTGTGATATACAGTATTTGACGCACAACTTCAAAACTTTTATATTGCTATTTACAATTTCTTATTCCGACAATACATTCTAGAGTAAAACTGATGCATGTTTTCTAAAGATTTGGGTGAGGCACCGTCATCAATTCGTATCTTGGTTACCGTTGTTTAAAACAGCATTAAAAAAAAAAAATAACAACCACAAAATCCACAAATATAAAAAAGCTTCTAAAGAGGAAACATTCTTTAATCAAAGACTGCACTCGCTGAAGGTTTGAAGACAAATTAAAAAACATGAAATTTTAATGCTCCCTGAGGGAAAAGTGGGTCATTGCACCACAGAATGGGACACCAAGAGAAATGGAACAAATAGAAGCAGTGAAGAGAGTGAGAACCCAGTCTGGTATTAAATGATAATGTATTCTTCAGAAACCTTTCCTCCTGTGATCTAAATAGATGCCCCTGAACACTGAGTCTGTGCTGCACCTTCAGATGAACTTTGATGCCTTCACTTCCAAAGTATCTATAGCGATTTCCACAGTTTTCCTGGATGCCTTTTTAATCAACCATTCCCTGCCCCTTTTTTTGTCTGAATTACATAAAAACTCTGGTATCAGCCTAATTTTAAGCTTTTACTTGCATTCAGAGTAAGAAAAGTTTACTGTTAAAGTAAACTTAGGATTACAAACACAACACACACACGTGCACTTGCATGACTATTTCACTGTGCAGAACTAGTTGATTTCATAAATGTTGTCAACTGAAAAACAGCGTTTGGAATTGAAACATTTCTCTTTGCCACTATCCATTTTTTCCCCACAAACAAGCAGCAAAATCATTCGTTTCTTTCCGAACCTGAACATGGTAGACCTTCCGGCGAAGCATTTTGAAAACTCAGTATTCCCAAGAACAAGAGAAGTAAAAGGAGCACCCTGTTTCGTCTGCTCCCTGAAGATTAATTCCATTTAGGACTGCATGAGAGTGATCCCAGTCTGAGTGCGTGTGGACAAAGATTCAGAGATGAAAAAGGGAGGGAAAGCCATGGAGATGAAGGAAGAGTTAGAGTACAGAGAAAGTGTGAGTCAGACTGAGGGCAAGAGGGGGAGGAAGACTTAAAGAACTTGAAAGGATGAATAAAATGATTAGTGCGCTCGTTTTCCAATTAAACCTTATCTGCATACAGCGGTGCACTGTAGCCTGCGTGTCTCTGCTCTTTAGATGCTCTGGTGCGTTGCTGTCTGCCATTATAATTTAACTCAGGAGTTATCACAGCTTTGCACACAGTGCTGCTGTTGTACTGGAAGCTGTGTGTGAAAAGAAAGTGCATGAATTTGCAACGCCTAACTGAACATTCTTTTTCCAAACGTCCGTATGTGTGTGCGTGTGCTTTACAGCATTTATTGAGTGTTGTATGTGTGTGTGTGGGTGCAGGGTGAAGGCCGAGGGTCAAAAATGTTCTCTTGCTGAACAGAGCCTTCCCTTCAGAACCCTCTGTCTGTGGGAGTGATTTGCATTAGGCTGCCTGGCAGCCATCAAGCAGCCTATGAAATCCCACCATGTTGCTATGTCAGCATTCCACTCATACCGGCTGAGCAGCGTCTTAAACTTTGGGTGAAATGTTCATTATGATGTCAGACCGGGGAGATTCGCTTTTTACAGCAGAAACCCTTGACGATAACCAATAACTACAAAATATTTACAGTGTGACAAATTACGGTAAATAACAGCGAGTTAAATGTCCAAAGAGTGCAAAATGTGCAAGATAAGAATTGTGTAACTACAAAGTACAATGTGCAACATGAATCTAGTGCAACTGGAGGTATAAAACAGACGGAGCTCATCACAGCATGAGGAGCTGGGAGTCTCAGTCAGATGGAGGTGTTTAATCGTGTCATTGCATATCCTACCATCATTTGATTGACTGGGGAGGACACGTGTCTTCTCTGGGTGATGCTACTTTATCTTTCAATGATCCACAACATACGACCTGATTGACGTCATTAAAAAGCCGTCACTTGTGCATTCTAAGTTATAAAAGGACACCAACATGACTTTAATGGATAACAGAATACATCGCAATTTCTTTAGTTTTTACTGATCTGAACCAACATATTGTTTGGTGGTGTAGATGAACCCCATCAGTCCTCTGTAGAGAACCATTTCTACTGCACACAGAGAAAAAGCTCCTCCCTGTTTAGTTGCCCCGGATTCTTTATATGAACTGGTACAAAATATGCAGATAGTTTTTGCTTGGCGTCCAAATGACTCTATTTTGAATTATTCATTAAAATAAACCAATCTCCAACAGAAAATCTATTACACAATAAGCGCAGCTGCATACTGGGGAAGAGGAGCCATGTGGAGGGTGAGAAGGTCCTACCTTCCACTGCGCCAGCAGGTTCTTGGCTGCGGGCTGCTCTGGAATTCGCTCTTTGTTGGTGGCATCTATCAAGACGTTGCATGTGGTCTCAGCCTCGGTCAGCCAGTTGAGGAACTTGTCCAGGTCGAGGGAGAACTGGTGCAGGAGCTTCAGAGCTGCCTCCAAAGCTGCCTCTCTGTCTGAAACCCTGGAACGACATGTGGCATAATCACAACAGCAACCTCACAAAGTACAGCTTCCACTGGGACTACAGGAAGCGTAAGGGCGCGTACCTACGTGCACAAGCAAACAAGCTTTGGTTGAATAAACTAGGCAGCAGAAATACAGTTTTTTTAATTTTATGCACCCAAACATACAAGATGGCATCATCTGCATGACAGAAACTCCAAATATTGCTAAATGAGTGTGAGGCCATCGTGAGGCAGTGTTACCTCTTGCTGATGTGTGTCCAAGTTGCCGTCATGTTGTTGTTGACTTGTGTGACCTTGTGTGTGTCGTCATTGGCATACAAGGTCAACAGTTTGTCAGCAAGGGCATTGGTTTCGTCCACCTGACCCTGCCACTGCTGTAGCTCTTTCAAAAAGACCTGAAAGGTGGGGAAAGCTGGTTAATCAGCATGTAGTCGGTGGCACTCTGCTTACCAACCATCAATTTCTGACTGTAAATATCTGACGCATTCAAGTCAGGGATTGAAGACTAACCTTGAGTTCAGCGTTTTGTTTTTTCACATCATCCACTGTGTAGGTGATCCCAGGCCAGGACTCCAACCAAGCGTTGGCCCGACTGATGTGCAGCTCCACCCTTTTCCTAGCATCCAGCCAGTTGATGGAGTCCTGCTGCATGCTGTGCAGCTGTCTCAACCTGTCCAAGAGTTTGGTCTGAGAGTCCTCCCAGTGTGCTTGAAGACTGTCAACTACAGGCATAGAAAAACAAAAGTTTACACATTTTTACTATCATTAATTCAACTAATAAACTTTTAAAAACACGTAGCCTGCCCTATCTAACTTGCATGGTGTTTTGAGTGTTATTTAAGCTTTCTAGCCCACAGTCCACATAAAACATCGTCTTTTACACCTTTTGAGAGCATCTTTATCTTGTTCCTAGTAAATTTGATAGCTTTAACTTCTGGAACATTCGGTGTATGTCATATTTTTTCCCTGAAGCAGGTTGCACAAGTGTAAAGGAGTCTTTTGAATGAGACCCAGTGTCATCCAAATCAACATTCATCATCAGTGTGAGTCAGGATGCAAGAAAAAGTCTTCCGCTGCA
>CAAE01014756.1:698882-708946 GCA_000180735.1 Tetraodon nigroviridis | reverse complement strand
CTACTTATTAACAGGAGATCCACATTTTGCCATGCTTACTCTTTGCGGACTAACTCTAACTTTTGTGCATGCATTACACTGGGGTGTGAAATAAGTCATTAATATTCTGAGGGGGTAGTGTTGTTCCACTTCATGTGGATAATTGTGCATCTACATATAAGGGGATAGACTTGAGAGTCTGCAGTATTTGAAACAGATGGCATTGTTGCTCAGGAGAAAACACAATTTTTCACACAAGAAGGGGTCAGTGGATGCGTGCGGCACGGCGGGAGACATACTGCGTTCTGTAATAGCGTTGCGAGTATCTTGGTTGCTGGTTTTGTTTTTCAGATTCTGGGCAGCTGTGACCTGTTTTTCCAAGAGGGGGCGCCGCTGTTCCAGCTCCTGTAGAGAAAACTAATAAATAGGAAGAAACACAAAAGAATAAGTAAATGGAACTAAGTTTATTAACTTGCTTTAAACCATTAGTCCAATATATAACAATGTATTGAAGCAGGCCAACGCTTCATCCAACCTTCATCACTGCAGGTCTCCCAGTGTTTGTTTTGGTTAAAATATAATTTAAAGCAACAAAAACCTTGAGCCTGCCAATGTTATCGTTGATGTCGTCCAGGTCAGCCACCACCACTCGCTTGTTGTGCACCATGTTGTCCATCAGGGCCAACCAATCGCTCAGCTCAGCCCAGGACTTGTTGAACTGAGCCAGTGCAGCAGACTCAGGTAGGGAACTTCCTGTCAAAGTCTCAGCTGAAACACACACACACACACACACACGCACACACATAAAAACAATTAAACATCCAGTACTAAACTTGGTCAGTTATGCAGATCAATGCACAGAAATGTTTAATGTTGAAAGAACAGGCTCTACTAAAGCAATATTTCAACACTGAATATTGATGCAAATAAAATGTCAACACAATTTTCTAGCTTACTTGATTCACCTTTTAAAAAACTACTATTCTACTATCACACATTATATCAAAAAAACCTGTTTTTTTTCCCAATTTCTAAGATAGGAAAAGAACAAAAAAAATCCTTACTGGCTTTTTTGGACAAGACCTGAGCAGCCATCCGTTCCTTATGCTGGCGCAGTAGCTCCAAGATCACCGTCCAGTCCTCCTTCAGCTTACTATATTTCATCTGTTGACACATGCAGATAGAAGTTACAGTTAATTAACTTATAAAACTGATTCGATTATAATATAATTTAATAAATGAGAAAAAGTCAGATGCGTTTCAGTGCATTATTATTCAGAGGGTGTTGTGTTCCCAGTAGTACATTAATGATGTTAATATCTTAATTTGATATTAATCGAAGATAAAACACTTAACTAGTGTTGAGCTGGAAGATATGGTGTTAGTGGCAGTGATGAAAATTGATCTTTATTTGTAGCAGCGCGTTTGGTTTGCTCACCTTGTCTGGCTGTCTGGGAGGACTGTCCTTGTACAGCTGGTCAGCTCGATTTAAGACAGACTCAACGATCGGCTCCTTGACTTGCACGTCCTCAATTATCTGTAAGAATTAAACAAGGCGGCCCTTAAGAATCTAAACAAAAGACAAATGTAAAATCAATTTTTTGGGGGAACGATTTATGCTGCCTTTGGTGGAGGCTCCTCTGGGCTTTGCTCTAGTTTGGTTCTGGTGTTGGTGGCCCAGGCTGACAGGTCATCCAGCTGCCCCTGAAGGTTCTCCAGATCTCTCAGCAGTCCCTCGATCTGTAGCTGACGTTCAGGCAAAGCTCTGGACACCTACGATTCAAATTGTCCTTTGGTTATGATTTCCACAGACGACAAGCTAAAAAATTCCTTACATTGACAGAAGACTGTTTATTTTCCCTTTCAATTACATTCCAGTTTTGGGGTTTTTTTTCTACCGTTGTGATTAATAGTTTTTAAAATTAACATGTATAATTAGCACAATATAAGAGTGTCATCTGCATAAAGAAATACTAAATAAACAATTTTACACTAATGGATATATTAGCTTAAAATAAGACTTTTCGTCTGTCCGATATCTGGAGACCCATAAGCAGAAACGTCTGATCGTTACCAGGTGTTGACACCTTTATATATCTACGGTTCCACAGTGGCAGCTGCTGACCTGAGCCCAGCGAGTGTTAATGGTCCTGATGTCTTTCTGTCTGTCAGCAGGAAGCGTTATCTGTCTGTGTCTGGAGTTCAGAGTGTCCATGGTCACCTTCCTAGACGGAAGCTGCTCCACGTGTGCCTAGCACACACCGGACACACACATCAGACACAGGCATGCGCACAAATCAGGCAGACTGAATTTAATAAAAACCCACAGCAGCAGTTCAATGTAGGACAGAAGCTCTTTCAATTTAATTATGTAAACACACACACACACACACACCCGCACCATAACAAAGTATTTTCAAGGTTGAATTTCAGAATGAAATATTGGAGCATCTCAATGGAAGCCATAATGTCCTCCCAATTAGATTATATAAAGCTACACACACGTGTAAGCATGTTAAATTGTTTTGTTTTTTGGTGGATTTTTTTTAAAGGGTAATAACAACAAACTCATTTACAATATGGGAGCAGCTAAATTAGATTACTATTCAACACACACCCACACACAGAGAACCCAGTGGATCATTTACGCCGCTGGAGCTACATCGGTACCTGGACTTTGCTCAGAGTATTTCTGATGTGTTGTGGCTCAGCAGGATCGAGGGGAGCCGCCAGGACAGTGTCTGCACTATCCAGCCAGCCCAGCATCGAACCCATGTCCTCCTGCAGACTTGCAGCTGCTGTGCGTGCCTCCGCTGACCTGCACATTTGAAAGGCAGCACCAAAACAACAAAGGAAGAAAGGTCAGACACGTCCCGAAAGCAAAAATTGCCCTTGCGGAGCAAAATCGCCATCTTTAGCACACTAAGCTGTTTCAGTTTAACCAGAAAAAGCCTGCACAAATAGACCTTTATTCTCCTGATTTTTCATCTCAAGTATAATAGACACACAATCATCTTCAATCTGTTTGTCCAAATAGCTACATGGTAACACAGGATTTTGTCTTTAAACCAATGAACTCCATTTTTTAAACCAACCAGCCACGGCTAGTCTGTTATTGTAGTCTATTACTGTAATTGGAATTTTCAATACCTGGTAGCCCTAAATACACAAAACAAAAAACAGGAACAACAAAAAAAAAAAGAATATACACTAAAAAAAGAGAAACGCATGGCTTTTCCTTGACCTGCAGCCATTGACACACACCTTCTCTTCCGCTCGTTGAGCTGCTGACAGACATTAGCCCAGTGAGTGTTGAGGAATTTGAGCTGTGTTTGAAGCCGAGAGGCATCATCTGGTGTGCTCAACTTGCATATGTCCTCTCCAGTGGAGTTCACTCGGCACATCACCACCTCTTGGATGGGAATGGCTTCTGTCAGGTCCTGGACGCAGAGACAAACAAGCAGAGCCGTGATAAGTGATGGCCGGGAACAGCCGGAAAAGGAAAATGACTCCACATTTTTAGGTAACATCAATGGCCTGCTTGATGCTTAAGCTACAGCCCTGTGAAACCAAGGTGTCCCCAGAAGTGCAATAATATGAAGAGTTCAGGTGACAGGAGGTAGCAGATGGCGCGCACACACACTTAAACACACACACACACACACACACACACACACACACGGCTGACTGTCAGAAAGCGGCTCAGTGATGTTTCATGTGAAACGAATCACACTTCATCTCCTCCATCCACTGATGCTGCTGACGAGGCCTTGAGCATGTCCAAACTCTCTGTCTTGAGCTTTTTCCATCTTTCTTTTTATTTCTTTCCAACTGAAGCAGCGTTACACATGGAAGGACAAATTCCGTGTCACAGTAATGACATGTGACGTGGCCAATCATGCTGACGTGATCTGGGGTACATTAGCATCAAAACGTGTCACTGTGATTCATTTCGGCTCTGTCTGATGTGAAACATCACATCATCATCTGTTTAACGAAGAGAAACCATCTTTGGGGAAAATGCAGTTAAACATGGTAAAATACAGGATTGGAAAGAGAACGTTAAACTAATCGCAGATATTTTAGGCTGTGTAGCAACAAGAGGGAGTCACAGTGAGTCAGCCATTAGCCTAACTTAGACACACTCCAGAGCACCAGGATGCTCTGAGGATGTGATCTAACATGGCAACACTGAAATAAGTACTTTGTGGACAAAACACACAGATGACCAGCCAACTGTTTACACTACATGCAACACTGTAGTCAGCTGGGACTGGCAAATAAACATTAACATCAGCTGAAATAAAATATCAAAAACTAAGTGTGGCATTATTATTCAACACACACACACACACACACACACAATGAGAGGGTAAAACATGGAGTCAGTCTCATACAGGCTCAGTTCTTTCCAGTTTTAGGTCTTTTTCTTATGTCATCTACTTTGACATTTCAGGGTTACATAAACCCCAAACAGTAAAAGAGGGGGATGAACAAGAAACTGAACATTGAGTAGAACGCTGGGCTTTGACATCACTGTGGATAAAAACTGCATGTGAAATATCCAAATGCTCGTTTTCAAGCACGTTCAATCTAAGATGACAAGTTGGTTGTGTGTATGTGTGTGCATGTGTGTGTGCGTACTTGTCCACTTTAGGCCTCTGTGATAAGCTCTTCAGAACCACATGCAGACTGAAATCAAGCACTGTGTGTGTGTGTGTGTGTGTGTGTGTGTGTTTTACCCTGAGGTGCTGCCTGTGCGCTGCTGGCTCACTCTCGCCCAGTTTCAAAGTGCTCTCGGCGTCTGACAGCCACTCCTCCATCACCTTCTGATCTGAAATAAACTTCTGCCACTTGCAGTTGCAATCCTGCCAACGCCTGGTTGGATACACACAATGAGTCAAGGCCTTATGAAATCATGATGCACAGACATCCTGAAACCACCGACGTGGACGCTCCCACCATCTCTGTCCTTACTTGAGTCTGTCTTGGTGGAGTTTGCTCAGTTTGTCCCAGTTGGTGCTGAGGAGGCTGGCAGTCTCTTGGATCCTCTGGGCCTCCGTAGCTCGAGCTCCAGACACCATCTCATCTCTGCGTGCCAAAGCATTCCCTACTGGACCTCTCAAGGCATCAATGCTCTCCTTCACCTCCTAAATGCCACAGTAAGAGGATTCATTGTGCAAATGAATATTTATGCATCATCAAACATCATTTTCTTCTATTTCTGGCTCATTTTTCCTCCTGACTATATGAGGAAATTTGGAGCCGAGTCTCTCAGAGAGGCAGGCGGGAGTGAAGCTGTGCTGACCTTCAGGCAGTGTTCTTGCTGCGGCAGGTTATAATACGCTGCAGGCCAGTATTCAGGAGAGTTCAGCTTGAAGTCCGTCTCTGCCACCGAATGCAGCAATGCCTGCAGCTCTGTCAGATATTCCTGCACACACACACACACACCCGCAGGTACACGAGAAATACCAACACGTCCACAAACACACATCAGGACAAAAACATCATGAAATTGTTCAGAAGAATCCACCATAAAATAACACGTATCTAAGCTTTGAAATAAAGAGTTCAGCCAGATTGAGACTGATTATTTTAGCCAGTGTTTTTTAAGTCAGCTTCAAAGCAAAAGAGTGACACAGAATTCCAGATCAAACACCGAAAATATAAAAAAAATCTAAACCTGAAAAAACAGCAAGATATGAAAGAAACTGAACTGATGCCTTTCGCATCCCTTCAGAAGCTCAAACATTGGTGAAGATCAAAAAAAGGGAAGGATTTCAATTTTTTGGATGAATATATTTGTAAGTTCTATTGTGGTTAATTCGGTTGTTTGCTTGTGACGCTGCAGAAGTGCTTAGCAGACAAAGAAACTTCACCTGGCCTTTTATCACGATGAAGATAGACAGAAAAAAAAAATCGACTGACTCCTCGTATTTATTAACTCTCATATAGGGATTCGGCCTAATACATAACTGATGTAAACTGATTTTCCAGAGTGGTGTGGAATGTGATGAAAGGCTTTCATTACTTATTTCAAGTGGGTCATATTCAGATAATGAACCGTTAATGTAGATAAATGACGGCACAGATTTTTCAAGGTTTTTCCAGATAGCATGTGATCTCTTCAAAGACATCATTAATCTCTTGTGTATCAGGATTATCCTCCAGCTTTTGCCTTTGATTATGAGTCAACTCTTTAAAAAGCAATTGGGATTAATTTTCCATTCCCTCTCTGACCATGATACACAATCCTCTGCTGCGCTGTGGCAGACGAAGCTGCCTGCTGCACTACAGAGCAGAGATCCTGGCATATTAATGTTCACCTCAGGTCACCTCTTCTAATTGTTATGTTCCTATCACCTGGGCAAGCGTTTCTCACATTAAATGACACTTTAATTAACCCAAACTAAAAAAGAAAAAAAAAAAGGGTGCATAATTATGAGCCGTACAGGAAGTTAATGATTGCTGCTGGCCCCGGGATTCCCTGCTGTGACAGTAATAAGGTCTGGAACATGACTGGGGTAAAATGCACAAGATGATTCACTAAGCAGCTAATGGAGCGGCTACATTTGAGGGGATGAAACGGTTCAAGCTGGTGTCTCCGCGACTGTTTTGGCAGCAAAGATGCAGACGTTTGCTGGTGTTGAATCATTAAAAGAGGTGTTTTCTTCATTTCCATCGATAGGCTTTATTAATATTGCACTGAATAGCAATCAAGTTTCACTTTAATCCTCATCACAGTTACTCAGAGGCCAAGAAAATAACATTTGACTTTAAAATTATGTTTTTACCTATTGTGCAGTATAAACAGCACTATTCTTATACAGTACAAGCCCTCATTTCACCTTCAGCTGCTAAATCATTATTTAAATCAATGGTATTGATCTAGTAAATATAGGTCCATACTGTTATTACATCACCAAAGCGCTGCATAATAATTACATTTTTTTCTTCAGCTCTGATCACATGGAAGTGAAGGATTTTATGTCTCTTTTAACATTTTCTTCAGATTTTACCATCTGAGCTGTTCCCTCCTATCGTCATCTTTATCTTATGCAGATGAAATTTGGGACTAAAATACCAAAGCCATTACCAGGGCAAATGTAATCTGAGGAAGTTAAGGGAACACTACGGTGCTGAATGATGACTTTGTGCAGTCCTACGCCTCAGTGTGACAGGCTCATATAGAACTAATCCACATCTTTATCCACATTCCTATTTAAGTTCTCATTTCGACGACGTGTGTGTATGTCATATAAACACGTCCTACCGATTCATCAACCAGATCTGGATGCTGAGAGCGGGGACTGAGGTCACACTGATTTGTCATTTACAAAATATCCTCAAAGCAAAGCCCAAATTCAGATTGGAGTTTCTTTCCAGACGCTTGAAACTGGAGCCCGGTTATTGTGATTTTCTCTTTTTACTGCATGGGGTTTTTGTTGGTTTGTAAAGAAAAGAGACAGCTTGCCTTGTCCACTCTCATCATCCTGGCTGAACACACATCTGGAGAGGTTTTACTCAAACCGCTGTGGAACTGTGCAGCAGCGTTCGCTGAGGTGATTCACTGCTGCTCGCAGGCTGAGAGGCGATGACAGTAAGGGCTCTATTTCAGTCTTAGCTGTAAACAATAGGTGTGATGAGGTGCAAATGGTTCAGCGATTCTGTTTCTCATAGAAATATGTTGCCTCTTTTGTATGTGATTGTTAAATCTTTTTTTCGAGTCAATACAGAAACGAGATTAGATCAATCATGATTCTTTGTACAGGGTTAATAATATTGTTTATACCCTTCATTAATCTCAAATCACTTTCTCAACTTCTAAATAGTGAACTGTGAGTCCAGGAACTAAAACTTTATAAACTGTTTAGCTTATTCTGATTTTAAAATTCAGATTTATTGCATATTTTTTTTAGTCTTTACTAGTTTCTCTAAAAACAACTCTTTACCGCACGTTTTAAGAGTCTGCAGACGTGCTCAGAAGACAAACAACACCTGAGTGTGGTGTCCAAGTCTCTGATCGACGTTCCAAGCGTCCACAGAGACAGCTGTTCGCGCGGGCTCATCTGCAATGTGCGAGTGGAACCAACCTGTCATTACAGAGAATACGCAGCAGGTTTGGGCTGCATGGGAGATGAAGTGCACCAATTACCGTTTGAGAGTTCTTGAGCAATGCACTCAAGAGCCCCAACAGCTTCGAGGAGAGCAGTGAGGAGGCCTGAAAGCTGGCCTAGCACGGTTAGTCGAAATTTAAACGATATTAACCCCATTTCCCCCAGTTCCAGATGTGTATTCAGCAGATAACATGTGACGTAAAATGTATGTTGACTGAGTCATGTGACCAGTTGACAAGATACATACATCTTCAGTGATTGGCAGGTCGGGGAACTGCAAGGGTGCAATGTGATTGGTGGAGGAGGCGATGGGGCATGCAGTGAGAGTCAGACAGAGGAGCAACCAGTGAGATTCAGACATGTGAACACAGAATTCACATGTACACAAAAGACCATGAAAATGAGGCAAATTAACACAAAAAAAGCAATCTGAATTTGAAGGGAGCTTATTCTGATTGAGTCAGCCTAAACTCAAAATTTAAATTGTTACCTGAAAGTGTTTCAACTGATTGAGTGCATGTCATCAGGCCATAGCTTAACAAAAGCCCTTTATTCCTATAAAAACATGTCTCATCTCATTTTCAGACATAGTCTGGTGATGAGACTTTTGATTGTCTGTATGCCGTCCATAGCGGCCATGTTTGACCTCTTCAGACCTGCCTGATCGAGTCCACTGCTCTGGTGGTAGGATTACATGGTAAACTCCCTTATCTGATTTATCGAGCCTTATATGAGTTTTTGATGATAATAGTTGAGTTTGACGCAATTTAAGAGACACACTCTCTTCACTGTAGAAATCTAAGAAGGCAGTCTTATGTTAGAGGATTAGTTTTGTCTGTTAGTAAAGTAGATGTAAAAGTCGAGCCTACAGAAACTCACACTTTGTCTTTTGAAGGGTATGAACTTGCCCTCCACCTCAACCCAGCGCTTGTTGAGCTGGAGTTGACGGGGCTCCACTAGATTGGCGGCTCCAGCCTCTGAGAGCTGACTGGCTAAGCCCTGCACCTCCTTAAGCTCCTCCTTCTTCTTGGCGAACTCTGAGCCAATTTCCTATTGGACGAAAATCAACCAAGAGGTCATTCGCTCGTGTGGGCTCTGCCCAGAAACATTGAGGGGTAAGCACAGAGAGGCGTGTGGATGTACTTGAATAATACAGTCACGGCCATTTTGACATTCAATTCAGAATTAAATAATAAAACATTCCTTTAGTCACACACACTCCAACAACGACACAACACAATAACAAAAGAGATAAAATATCATGTTTTTCACTGTTTCTATTTGATGACCTGTATAAAAGTATTAGATGCTGCTTAAGCAAGGCACACGCTGCCTTGAGACTTTATTCAGACTGGGAAGGAGTACAATTTCCGGTTTTATATGAAGTACAAAGAAGAAGGTGCAGAGCATGAAAAGAAGCAGAGACAGAAGGACAGACTGATGGGCAAACAGACAGAAAGGCAGTGAGGAATCTCAGTTGCAGAAATGACAGACGGCTCTGAGGGGAGCGAGTCACAGGTCCGCTTAGCGAAATGTCATAGTGATCATCTGCAAGTGAAAGACACACAGAGTCAGGAGGGGGGGGACAAAAGGGAGTGCACCGTCCTGGACCGCCGGCGGTTGTGGTCTCAGTAAACACAGAAATATAGGTTTTTTTCCTCTTTCTTGATCACCTAATCATATCTAAATAGAAAAATGAATTGAAAATGTAAAAAAAGTACTATTATTAGATATTTTTTATCGACATATACATTTAAAACATCTAAATTTGCTACTTGGCATCGTAGACATAAACCTGTGACACAACGGTGATTCACAGAAACTGAATGGAAAGAGAAATTTGGGATCGCCGTGGAAATAAAAATCCTCCGTGAAGTAAACTGATCACTACCAAGAATGAGAATTACAAATGAGTAAACAGAGATGGAAGCTTTGTGTAGTGGAGAAGGAGAAAAGGACAAAAAGAAG
>CAAE01014756.1:687803-698376 GCA_000180735.1 Tetraodon nigroviridis | reverse complement strand
CAGGCCAGCAAGTCATGTGACTTCCTCTTGTACTGATACCACTGGGGAGCAATGGCCAATGCCTTCCTGTTCCTCAGTAGACGCAGGTCCTACACACACACACACACACACACACACACACACAAATGGTTTCAGGCAGTTTTTGTGCATTTGCAGATGCAGGTGGGTGGGGGAGTGTGTGTGTGTGTGTGTGTGTGTGTGTGTGTGTGTGTGTGTGTGTGTGTGTGTGTGTGTGTGTTACCTTCACAGTGTTGTACTTGCTGTTGAGCTGGTTGTGTTTGAGTCTGAGCTGCTCTCTCTTGTCCTCATCTGGAACTCTCTTCTGTAGATTCTCCCCTTTCATCAGTAACTCCTTCACCGCACCTTCTTCGCAGTCCTACACACAGGCATTGTTCAGACGCGCGCGGGCGACAGCAGCCGCCGTTACCTCCGGGCCAGCGCGTTGGTGGGAGACCTTGTTCTCCTGGAAGTCCTCCTCCTTGAGATTTTCCCCCTGTTTGACCTCCTCCTCCAGCAGATCCAGCCAGATCTGGGCTTCACTGTGGTACTGCTCCAGCTCCTTGGCCGAGGCCGCCGTCTGGAACGTGCACGCATGCACACGGTGGTTGTGGCAAAGATGCAAATTTTTATCAGAGATGAGGAGGCGTGAAGTGGATTTAGCGTGAGAGTTTGAAGTCTGCTAAGTGGGGGATAAAAGTGCATTTAACGAGAAAGTCTAAAGCCTTTGAAGTAAATTTAGAAGGAGGTTGGAGAGGCTCAGTGGTCTTTTAGGGACTGTCTGGAAGCAGTTTGAAGTAGATTTATGAGGCTAGTTTGTGTTTAGTTCATTGCACAAAGTATTTAAATCTGGAGCAACGAAATGTAAGAAGGCAGTAACTGACTGCAAGTTTCGACATTTCGGAAGCATTTCCAGAGGTGGCTGGTGTCTTCCTACCAGTCCGCAGGTGACGCGTTGTGCGATGGCGTCGTATCTCTGGTTGAGCTGCTCCACTTTGGGTCGCACCTGGGCCTGGCAGTTCTCCCCCCTGGCTGACATTAGCTCCTGGGCCAGAGCTCTCACCTCCTCCATCTTTCCTCTCGTCATCTCCAGCTCAGCACGTAACACCTGCAGGACACACACACACACACACACACACACACACACATCAGTGACAGCTAATTAGAGGATGCAACTAGAGAGGCTAGACAAGGAAACTCTTTGTGAGAGAACTACAGTGATGTTAAAAAGGTAAATGTGCTTTAAGAATTCTTAAAGCTCAAGGAATACAATGTAAAAAATGTAACATTTAACCACCACTGTATTTAAAATAGACAAAAAATACAATCCTGCAAGCATTACATTAAAAACCTAAATCAATGAACTGTACTATATATTAAATACACTATGACATAAAACAGGTCACAGAAATGTGAAATACAGTAAAGACAATGCGCATAAAAAAAGATAAGGATTAGGACCTTGAGCACAGCATCGTTGGGTCCCTGGCTGTCCATTTTGTTCATCTTTATCTCTGCTCCATCGATCCACCCGTTCACTTCCTCAATCCCTCCATCCAACTTCTGCATTTGCCGCTGATAGTCCTGACAGAGCCCGGAGAGAGAGGAGAGATACAGAAACCGCTGATGTCCCCACACAGCAGCGCTCACACACATACTGGACCATTTTTAAACGCTGGTATTTTTAGATCTGCTAAGTCAAAATAGCATCACGCTTTTCTAATTCTGTGACCAACCAGCAGCAGGTTGAGCCACTCCTCCGCTCTGGATGTCACAGCGATCCAGTTGCAGCGCAGCAGGCTGACTTTGTCGTCCACCAGGCTCCCGTGGCCCCGCAGCAGAGCCTTGAGGGCCTCAGCCAGGTCCACCACGGCCTGCAGCTGCGGCTGACGCCTCTCCGTCTCATCATGGATGGACTGACAGTAGGAAGAGGAGACTGAGAACAAAAGAAGACATCTAGTTCCTGATCGCTCTTTCCCGACGTGTCTAATACCTGTGCCCATGACAACTCAGCTTCCAGATCGCTGGGCATGCCGTCCACACTGGAGCGCTTGGTCAGCTCAGCGTCAGTGGTGGCGAGCCACTCTGTCAGCCCGTTCAGCTCCTTTCGCAACTTTCTGGACAACTTTAGAATTTTCTCCAGCGCCAGTTTACTCTCCGTTACCTACACGCAGTTAAAAAACATTAATCTTCGTCCTCATCGAACTGTGCGCGTGTGCGTCTGTGTGTGTCAGTGCGTGGACCTGCGAGCCCAGCTGATTGTAGAGCAGCTTCAGGGCGGTCACCCTGTCATCCAGCTCCTTGGGCTGCTCAGTCTGCTGCCTCTGGACGACCTGTCGGCCTGTCTTTATCACCGTCTCCACCTCCCCTTTCACTTCACTCAATACCTTGTACAGTTTCTGTTGGACACCAAGGAAGCAGCAGGAGCTCAATGTGGAAACAGTCTGAATCTGCCCCACCCTGGGGGTGCCATTACCCACCATGCACTGCTCCAGCTGCGACTGCACCACATCGTGCTCCACGCTGCCGATTTCCAGCATCCCCGCCTGGCCTTTGACACCATTCAGCGTGCGCTCGCACTCTGTCAGCCGAGCTTCAAAGTTGGCCGGCTTCTGAAAGAGCCTGAACTTTGTCCACACATCTGTCAACATTTTCTAAAAGAACACAAGGATGGTAATGGGGATCTAAAAAGACCCGAAATCTACAACATCCAGCAACACAAGCTGGGAAAAAACTTGTGTGATAAATAATTAAGGGATTTCAGGCAAAAGTACATCCACCTATTCAGATTAGGTTGCTGGCAGAGGATCACACACACCTTCCCTGAGCACCTTACACACAGCTGGCACGACTTTCATTAATTATTAAAATCCTCAACAAGACAACAGGATTTAATAGTGATGTTCCGAAGAGTATTTTTGAATTTAGCTTTGAATAAAAAAAGAGAATTCTTATTTCCTCATTAAAAAGGATGTTTAAGTTTAGATATACTAATCAGCCCAATTAAAACACTCAAGTGCACTTCACCTTTTGACATCAATGCAGCAAGATATCGAATGAGCCCAACATATAGCCGCTATATTATAATAAAGGGTAATATCATTTACCATGTTCATTTGAATGATGTGCACGCAACATGTTCTTATTTTATATTTGTTTGCTGGCACATGTGCAAATGAGCGCGCACACCTGGGTAAGATCTATCTGCCCCATGATTCTCTGCGGAGGCTCTTTGTCCTGCTTCTTCTTCCTCATTTCCCCCAAAGTCACATCATGGCTGCTCAGCTCTGAATGGATTTTCTGTTAAACACACACACGCACACACATGCACACATACAGAGAGAGAGAGAGAGAGAGAGAGAGAGAGAGAAAATAAAATTGAAAATACTGTTATTGCGTAAAAAGGAGAGTAGTGTACCAACTCCTGCAAACCACAAGGGGGCAGGAGGAATCAGTGATGAAGGACAGGGTGTGGACAACATGAAACACACACACACGCACACACAGTATTATGGACAAAAACTCTGATACCACTTGGAGATTAAATATACATCCATAGAATAATGGATACCTGAGCTTCCTGGGGGATCTGCTGGGCATCGATGTGGTCGGTGAGGTACGCAGTGAGGTGACGGTCAGTGATGGCCAGTGATTCTTGGATCTGCCGCAGTGTTTTGTCATTCTCTTGGGCCCACTGGGTGCTCTTCTCCAGCTCTTTCTGCCTCAGTGCCGCCTATACAAAGGAGGAAGAACATCATACCAAATTGTGAATTTGTAATTAAAATAGAATTTTTTTATAATAAATTCTGCGTGATGAACTTGAATGTCTGCTCAAAAAAAAAAAAATCCAAGTGAAGCAGACGCAAAATTCATTTTTTATCATTATTGCTGGTATATTTCTCATGCAAGTCACATTATCTCATTTCCCAGTTAATACATCTAGGCCCCAAACTGTAAATTAGGTCATTAAAACTCATATAAATCCAAATGAGCTTAGTAGTTGGGCGTGCGACCCAAGCACACGTGACCTAGAGGCAAAGTGCCACAGTGCTGCAGGGCTCGAATGGTGGAGTTGAGCAATAGCGCCCCCCGTCGTTTACAAGGTGTCACTGCAGATCACAGACTGCTGATTTGTCAACAACAACAACAACAACAACAACAACAACAACAAAAAAAAACAAGTCTGTACCGAGGCCAAAATCTTTTAAAAAGTTTTGGTTTAAACTAATTTTTAACCTCTGGTAAAACATATTATTTTTTTTATGACTTGAAATCTTGCACATACGACATAAAACCAACCAACTAACACAACCAAGGCAACCTTTGCTCCACCAAAAGGCATCTTATTCAAACCACTCGTTGAAAAATTTGTCCATTAACATTTTCTCTACTGGGCAACAACAAAGCACAAAACTTTACACATCCACGTCCCACTTGTTGCTCACTCTCACACCCTCACACTGACAAGCACACACTCACAGACAGACACACTTCCTCTGCTTGTACCCTCTTGAAGGACGGGCGCTGCGGTCTCTCTCTCATGCTGGCACTGTCTGATGGACCACATGGAGGCTGCTGTGGGAAATCATCAGCCCGTTGTACGCGTAGCCTCACCTTGTGCTGCCTTCGGAAACGATTACCGGTTAATGCACGGAGGCATTACATCACCAACGGGTGAGGGTAAACATGGTTGCAGGTGAAAGGGGTAATCCTTCACAGTAGGATCATGACTAAGTATAGCTCCGAGCCTTGCTCACCCATGTGTTCAACTGACAGCCCCAACTAGTGCCACCAACAGACGGATTTTATTTTAATATTTTTTTACGTTCTAGCATTTGAGTCAAACACTGATTAAAAACCTTCCCCCTGGTGATGTGTTCCATTCGCTTTGCATCTGTCAACTCATGAATACATATTCTTAGTAAACACCCATTTTTTTTCTTTACTTACAGTATTTCATAGACAGATAGAGCAGTCTGCAGGATTGTGAACAAGAGAGATGGAAAAAAAATCAGTGTTTACTCAACAGCCTTGCGTTGGAAAAGCCTCTGGCGAAGTGTGAGTGGTGTTTTCCGTGCTTCTGCTTATTGGTTTTTTTTAGCTGTTACACGAAGCCAAAATTAAAAGAGTGAACATGTTTCTTTGATCTGAAAGTGAAGTCTGAAGAGATTTAAAAACGTTTTTTAAGAAATTCCTGCTTGCACAGGCTGTCGTTATCTCCATAAGTTTTAAAGTGGGACGTTGATATAATGAGATTAGAGACTTATTCCAGTGCAGCAGCTCTTACTGAGAACCCTGCACTCTTTCCAGGCTCTGTCTGATTTGGAGAAGTTTGATGTTCCCTGGGCTTCAAAAAACCTACTTTTAAAGATAAAAAATGTATTATGTCTTCATTGCCTAGTTTAAAGGATGGCATCTCACTTTTTTTTTAATCTGGTCACTGGCTGGTTAACTGCAGGATAGCAGCAGCTTTGATAGTTAAGGAAAAAAAAGTCAATAAATACAGCAGTGAACAATGTCTGCAACACTGTTAACCATTACCAGGTGACACAGTGACTGTAGCCACAGTAGCAATTGAATATAAAGCGCATTTAAAAGAAAAAAGGGAAAGAAAAAGCTTTTGCTTCTAAACATTCAGATTTTCACAACGCAGAACTACCTAGAATGTCTGCTAATACACCCCTTTAGGTTTCTTGCAGCCTAGATTGTCATTTCAATAAAATTCTCTGAAAGGCAAAAAAACAGTCAGCATGAAAATGGAAAAGATTTTGACAGTGTGTTGTTTAAACAGCACTGAACAAAGGAGCTTCTCTCACCCTCCCTCAGGTCAAAAAGAGAAAAACAGCAAGGCAATATTTGAGGTCTTCTCCATCTGTCTTTCCAGAGATACTCACAAACGCCCACGTGCCTTCTCCCAGCTCCTCGTCGCCTTTACACATGACAAATAAAGCAGAGTCGGGGCCACCCGGCCTCACCTTGCATTTGTTCATGCTCACACACACACGCACGCACGCACAGGGAACCGATGGCTCTCTCTGTGATACTTTCAAACCCTCGCACAAAGACACTTCCTCCCCAAAAACCCAAAGTCTGAAATTAAATACTGTCTCTCAGACACACACGCAGTCTCTGATGTATAGACAAACAAAGAGAGGCTTATCAAGCTGCAAGGAGAACATTAATCTGGTTCCATTGTGAGGGAGGATCAACCCAGCGAGCAATGAGCGTGCCTGCGTGCGTGCGCTGCGCGTGCACGTGTGTGTTGTAATCTGTCATTTAGGATCACCACAAGAGGGTGAGAATATATTGCTACCATTGATGATTGCTGACAATTGCCAGAGGGAAGAGAGGGAGGAGAGGGAAGATAGCAGAAGAAAAAGAGAAGAGAGGGAGGAGAATCACAAAGGGGGAGGCGGCAGCGGAGAGAAAAGGGGAGAAAACACAGAGGAGGGAGGAAATGAAGGAAGGCGTACAAGGATGATTGGGTGATAAATGAGGTTGAAATATATGCTGAGCCAGGTGCAGACAGGTGTTGTCTCCAGGTGTTGCAGCACAAGATTGACACTAATGTTAATGCAAATAAAAAGAGCAACCTTTTGATTGAATAAGGAAAGCATGCGTCACTTGTCCCCGTTGAAAAGTGGCTGCCTGCATGGCCGCGTGTGTGTGTCCCCAAACACGCACGCAGTGATCCGACATTACTGGTGTTTCCACAGATGTGTGATGGCCCAGAACCATCAGAACGCTGCTTTTTAGCATAAAGAGAACCACACGTGTGAGTCCAGCGTGTGTCAGGGCCCTCTCAGCGGAGCTCAGGACAAAGACAACAAATGTGACTGTGGTTTTGAGGATATTATGGGCTGTGGGCGCGAATTGTTGCAACGAATCTCTCCTCAGCTTGTGGACGGAGTTTCTGAGTTTATCTTTGGGAATCTTTAGCTGTTCTTGTTCCACCTATTTTGATATCTGCTCCTAGCATAAAATTAAACATCATTTTTAGTTAACCTGGTGCACAGTGAAAGAAGATTTTCTGTTCCCATTTTAGGTTAAACGAGACAACTGCAGCCAAAGAACCGATGAGCCTTCACAGCGCGTCTCACCCTCGCCATCAGCTCGTCCCACCGCGCGTTGAAAACGTCCAGTTTTTGTTGGATCAGCTCGTCCAGCACGCCTCCGTCCATCAGCGTCTGTGCCAGCTCCCGAATCTGGTTCCTGTTGTCTTCTGGGTGCCGCAGCAGAAGCTCCAGACTCTGGGGACGCAGACACTGGTTGGCATTGAAGGTTGTGCAATTAGGAGTAAAAAATGATGACATGCAGCTGCCAAAGGAGGTTAACTAGCTCCCTGTCGTTGGTTGGAGCTAGTCATTAAAAGGCTTTTCATAAATGCTCAGAAAAGGCCTATTTGGATGATCAGTCAGGCTTTGAGCAGAGGAAAAAAACAGCTGAGTGTGCAGATATTTGCATTTCCGACATTCCGAGCTACCTTAAATAAAACACTGCATCTGGATCTGGAGGACTTGAGTTTTCTTGAATTGTTTAATCTCACAAAAGCACTGATTAAGCAAATGAACGGGTGGAGACCCATTTGACTTCATTTCCTCAAGAGAACCTGTGAGGTTTAATATCTGTAATGGTGAGATTCAGCAGAAATTCCAGTGGATTAACCTCATTTTGCTCAGTGTTTGAGGGCTGTGTTCTATATCAGAAGTCGACACACTTAATCTGCCTTTATTTCCTGCAAATGTGTGCCAGCTCTTTAAGATACTCCATCAGAACAAGAAGGAATGAATCACATCAGCACACTCCCAGCAGCCCCAATTAAAATAATAAAAGGCTTTTGGCAATAATGTCCTTTTTCAAATTCGTCTTGACATTCCAGAAAACTAGATGATTCACTTTATCTTGTTTATTTTTCTGTGATTCCCTGTTTTTCAGACTCTGCTTACATACTTCCTGCTGGGATGAGTTTGGTAAAGGCTATTTTTTTGTAAACACTGGGTAAAAAGGCTGTAATGCGCTACAGCATCGTTATGATTAGATGCTAACTGGCGGTACAGCCAGCCCAACGTAAACAAACAGAAGTAAATTTCAACATGACCACTGGTGAAAAAGGCTAAAAACAGTTTTTTTAAATGATTAAGGCTGACACTCATCCATAGCATAAAATATACTCACATCCAGCGCCTCTTGGAGTTCCTCCGCTCCTCCTCGGAGGTTTTCTGTCTCGTCCAGCTTCTGCTCCAGCTGGTCCAGGAACTTGTTCTCCTGCTCTAGGTATGAGAGCAGCTCACCCCAGCAGGCCCACACCTCCTGTGGGTTCGGAGGAAGAGGCAGGGAAAGTGTTGCAGCCTGGCGGTTCCTTCCATCACAGCATTCTTGTTTACCCTGTCTGCATTGACTGCTTGCGTATCCTTCCGCTCATACTGATTCTCTGTGTATTTCAGGCTAAAGTAAACCTCTGCCTTAAATTGTCCATATTTTTCATGTCACATGAGTTCTGGAGGCATGCGCGTGTACTCAAACGTTGTTCATGACCGGCTGTAGTACTTCCATCACAAACGGGTTGTGGAGCGAGCGAGACAACAAATAAGCCTGCAGGATGTCACCCAGATGTGTTTGCTAAACACGTGTAACCTCGCAGGCCTCCTCGGGGCTCATCTCCTTCAGATAAATAAATGATGTTGACGTCCACCCACCTTCCGCCAGGGTACACACATTTACCCACAATTTCACACCTTGAATTCCTCTACCTTCAGCTGTTTAAAACTCAGTCAAACATGATTGATTAATAAAAACCAAAGGTTGTAAAAAATTCAACGCTTGACACTGAATCTGAGTCCAGGTCAGGTCTAAACGCGAATGAAACTAAAAATACTAGTTTTTAGTACAATAGGAAGCACACACTAATATTATGGATGTCCACTTTTCTATGTGCAATACAGATTTTGCTAAATGTGACAGGTTGAGCTGCCAAATGATTGAGAACCTTTCAGATCGACTCGCATCCTATCAGCGCTGACAGCATTGTTGCTGCCGTCAATCATATGAAATTCGGCCTAAAAAACCTCTTCCCAGATCTGTGAAATCACATTTTATCTCCTGGAAAACACTTGTGGACAACACATTGAAGGAGTCTGATCAAATATTGAACGCGCACCTCCAGGGTTTTACATTTGCCGTCCAGCCGGCTGCAGAGGCGCTGGTAGTTGGCCGTCAGCGTGTCCAGTTCAGAGCGCAGGGCGTCGTGCGCTGTGGGCGGGGCTTTGGAGATGAAGCTGTTCACACTGTCAGTAAGCAGTTTGACTTTCTGCTCCTTGGAGTGCACGTCTTCCTGGGCCGTCTGATAAAGAAGCAGAGCCATAGAAAAGCAGTGAAAGTGAAGCGAAGATTCTTTATTTCAGAGAACTCGCAAAAAAACGAGTGGGAGGATCTAAACAGCTTTTCTAAATAGCCTTGTTGTGACCTCAGGTCTCTTAAGTCTTCTTTAGAAATGAGGATCAAACGAAAGGTGAGGAAGACACAAAGCTCCATCTGAAAAAGAAATTTATTAGGAATATCCCCATTGTCTCCGAAGGCGTCGGAACAGAAGGAAAAGCTGAAGCAGACCTAGAAACAGCCCTTGACAGACTAACCCCGACGTTTCAGCTCAGCGAGAACAAACGCACATATTATTCTGCTAATAATGTCGCGTGGATGAAATAAGTCAGAACCTCATTCAGAGCGGTGAACAAGGAATTAAAAAAACAAACCAACATTTATTGGAATACCAGTGGAAACAAATGAGTTCAGACCGGGAGCCCGCCTCTTCCTAACTCACACGGCTGAGAGGAAAACACGTCTGAAAACGGTTTTTCTAATTTCCTTTTTCTTTTGATGTGTTCTCAGCGCCGACATCACCATGTTTGTTTGGAGAGGTAATAACAAAACCTAAACATTATACACATATTTGATATACTCGGCTTAATCAGAATGTCGAGTCTGAAAGCAGCGGTGGGTTTGGAGTTATTATGGACAACCTTGTAATTGGTCAAACACGTGCAGACGTGGAGGCGAGAAAACTGACAGAAGGACGCGAACGCTGGGTTCAAACGGAAGCTCGGACAAACAAATGAATGAATTTTATGTTGACAGTGAGTGAGGAATGAGCCAGGGAATCAATGAACGAAGGCGTGCAGCTTAATGCTTTTCCACCGGGAGAGGGAGGGAAGGGATTAGAAGAAGAAAAAACAGTGATGAGATTGAAGAATAGTGTCTTCTCTCCGCTTGGAAGAGAAAGAGGGAGGAATAAAGAGGAGGAGGAGGAGGTGAAAAGGAGGAGAGCAGGGGGATTAGCAGGACCAAGAAGAGTGAAATCAATTTTTAATTTTGGACTCAAGTAAACTTTTACGGGGCAGAGGAAGGGATGGAGGAGGAGTGCAAGTAAATCCCAAAGTCAATAATGCAAAAATTTACATGACAAATAGATTAGACAAACAGTTGAGCTGAAAGAGTCTTGGAAAGACTGCTGGAAAAGAATTGATCTACAGAAGAAAGAAAGAAATGAAGAAAGTCGAGTCACGGAAAAAAAGAAGACAGG
>CAAE01014756.1:676151-687530 GCA_000180735.1 Tetraodon nigroviridis | reverse complement strand
AATTCAAGAAAACTCAAGTCCTCCAGATCCAGATGCAGTGTTTTATTTAAGGTAGCTCGGAATGTCGGAAATGCAAATATCTGCACACTCAGCTGTTTTTTTCCTCTGCTCAAAGCCTGACTGATCATCCAAATAGGCCTTTTCTGAGCATTTATGAAAAGCCTTTTAATGACTAGCTCCAACCAACGACAGGGAGCTAGTTAACCTCCTTTGGCAGCTGCATGTCATCATTTTTTACTCCTAATTGCACAACCTTCAATGCCAACCAGTGTCTGCGTCCCCAGAGTCTGGAGCTTCTGCTGCGGCACCCAGTAGACAACAGGAACCAGATTCGGGAGCTGGCACACACACACACACACACACACACACACACACACACGCACACACACACACAGGAGCTGGATGAGGGCTACACACCTGCTTGCAGACGTTCTCCCACTGAGTGTTGAGTTCGTCCAGTAGTTTCTGGATGTAGACGGCGAAGGGTGGCTCAGCCTCCTTCTTCAGGTACAGGCCCACCTCGTTGATGCCGTTGACGCTGGGCTGGATGGTGTGGATGTCATTCACCAGAGCCTGGCCAATCAGAGCGCAGGTTAGAGCTGAATTCAAACTTAATACTTTGAGACAGGTTGGTTTTTTTGTCTTCTTTTCTTCAAATGCTGTAAACACGTGTTGACCTGCTGAGTTTTAATCTCTTTGTCTCTTTAAGGGATGTTCAAAATAGATCTTTGGTTATTTTATAAACTCCAAAGGTTATTTTATAAATTCTCTTGGGTGTTTTCATCCAGACAGCATTTTATTTTTACCTCCTCAGTATAGAGTTTTAATAAACAAACCTTCCTCTGAGCATTTTAATAACGTTTCCTTTTCTAGCTCCACAGAAGAACGTTTTGGAGAAGTAGTGGGTAGTTTTCTCACCGTGCACTGTTCTAACTGCTTTTCCAAAGCTTCCGAATCTCCCAGCGCCGGCCATTCCTCATTTAGAAAAACATCCACATCTGACATCCACTTTTTTAAAGTCTTAACATCGTTCTGGGAAGGAAGAAGAACAGGTTTTAGAATCAACTCCGAGCCCTTATTTTGCTTGGGCTCTCAAGCCACATATTCTAATCCTTCTAATCCGTCCCACCTCAAACTGCATCAGTTTGGCCATGAGCTCCTGGATTTTCTGAGCATTGTCCGTGAGAGTCGTACTGAGGCGTCTCCAACGTGCCATGATGGTGTCCATCTCTGCACGATACCTGACAAAAATACAGAAGAATGATTTTGCTACTGCCTACAGAGCGTTTAAAGCAAAAGTTGGAAAAAAGTTAAAAAAGGGCAGCTAAATAACCTGTGGGAATTAAAGAAACTAGTGTGGGCTGAGTTGAGTGACGGGTAGGTGACTGGTAGAAAGACCGTCACTGCATTATTACCAGTTTACCCCTCTGCAGTTTTAACCTTCTGCTAGCATGTTAGCTGACCTATACACAGACCCTCTGACACCCAGGAGAAGCCCACTGATGGTTGGCTGACGCATGAATATACTCTTTGGAAATCTGATTCCTGGGTCGCTTTTTTCTTACTTCATACTGATGTCTGGGGGAGCTTTCTGGAAGACCTGCTCCACAGCAGAGTTTAGGTAGTCCACTTTACTCTGGTGCTCCACCAGAGACACCTGGAGGGCCTGCACAAGAGACAGAGATGCTGGTTTAGCAGAACATTTGTAGAGTTTTAGGCTGATCAAATAATAAAGCACAGATATGGCTTTATAAATGCACCTTTTTATCTCTAATGACCTTTTCCACACTGTTAAATCTGATTGGTGCAGTGTGCGTATAATGTTCATGTCCTTTTTATCTGATTTAATCAGCAGAACAAGTGGGGTGATGCCAACACTGGGATGGCACTGGTAAGGGGATGGGGGGGGGGGAGCCGTTTGTCTTTATCTGGCTTGTATTTATCTGAACATCTCACACTTCTCTCCAAAATAATCACCACATCAGTTAATCTGACATCAACAAGTCGCCGTAAAAACGCGGCAGAATACGCTGATCTGATAACGCCTATCATGCTTCAGCTCCTCATGGAAATGCCACAGAGCTTTGGGCAAAAAAGAAACTTTCCTCTTGGTTTTTTCTTTTTTTTTTTTTACAGTATTGAGGGAGGCACCACCGCCTTGCTTCACATTTGTAATGGACACCTTTTTACACTGATTACGGTTATTCTGTGGTTCACACTAGGGGACCTGCTGTATGGCTGACTGGTTACTTTTACTTTAGATTCTTCACACACTCCTCACAGCGATTATCTTTTGAGTACAAGTGATGTGCACTGACTTCTGACCCCTGATAGATATAAACAAGCAACACTGGACAGAGAGATGCTGGTTAGAAGGGTGCAAGTTAGCTGCTTATGTGGACTTTCTAGCAAACTTTTTGTGCACAGTGTTGAATTTTGTAACAAAAAACCCCGACGGACACAAGGGAGGGGGGACATGTAAACCCAGCCAGTGTTCCACTTCACTAAATTTGCTCAAATGCACAAAATTTGCTACAAATAATAAAAAAATAATAATAAAAAATCTACAGCAGCTGTTTCAAGAACCATCCAAAAACAGTGCTGATGTGCAGGTTTAAGGTAAGAGTGTCCTGGCTTTTGTTAAAAAGTTACCCAGGTTGAACTGTAGTCATTATTGTGAAGACAAGACAAAGACCAGCCTCCTCCCCTTCTTTTTTTACACAACCCCTTAAGCCAAACCTAAAATTAATCAGAAGATCTAATAACACCCAAATTATCCGGGAAGATTGAAGGCTACAATCAGGTCTTTAATAACGCTAACCAACGTCTGTGGATGATATTAACAATCACTTCTTCTAGCTGAGCTCATCTCATCAGAGGCGCTTCCAGATCTGCTGGTGGCATTTTGATTTTCCACCAGTCTGGGCTCAAGCCAAGCTGCCACCTAGCAGGACCGCTCGTTATGTTAATGAGGTCAGCCGACTGAGAGGTGACGCGGACACCTCGGCAAAGGAAACATTAGTGACAACGCGTGTACACGTGTGAGCCCGTGGGGTTCGCCGTCGCCCCCGGTGACAGGTTGTGCTGATGATTAATGATGGATGATGGCTGATCAGTATGCAGAATGAATTCCTAATTATTAAATGCAATCAAGTTTAATTAATCTCATGCTACGAGGCCTGAGCTCCTGTTTCACTCCCAGACCATGATCGAGTTTCAGAGGTGGTGAGCGTGGGCCTGGAACACACAGGCACACTTTGTGTGCGACCTTGGCGAGACTTAAATAAAAGTAAATAAAAGGTCAATGTTGAGGAATAAAGACAGAACAAAAGTCCTTGAGAAACAAACGGCCACAAGGAGAGAAAAAATCCAGCGTTTGTGACTCTTGGGTTTACAGCTACGCCACGGCAACGCGCCGCAGCGGCATTTTTGATTCCTGCGCTTATCTGTAGGTAGATGTGATAAACAGAGAGACGCTAATTCACCCCACAGGGACGCCGCCCGCCTGCCTCTCTTAATTGTGGAGCTGTAGACAAACACCCACCGCAGACGGGCTTCGGCCTGTCTTCAGCATATTAATGGAGGCGAGAAGCGGGTCCACAAAAACACCTCCTTGATTCCACTGAAATTGAAATTTGCTCTGCCTGTGGAGGTCCGCGCTTCTGCCTGCTCTTTTAGCGGCTGCAATAAATGTAAGCTTTGGAAGACAGAGGACAACTAATAAGTACAAGGTTCGACACCAGCCTAACCGTGCACCTGCATAAAAAGCCCTGTTCTGCTGTTGATTTTTTTATGTTTTGTATGGTTTTTGCCTCTTTAATATTAAAGCGACAGTCAGGAAGGCCTTGAACCAGAACATGGATTCGAGCATGGATTTTCTTTCACGCGAGCGGGTCGAACCAGAACCTCCCACGAAGCGCGGCCTGAAAAAGAACAAAACTGGATCCAGGCAGCAGTGATGGGAAGCAAAGCAGGGGCATCACGCATGCCCTCGGGGGTGGAGGGGGGGTTCTGATGACTGTTCCCCACCAAGTAATTAAGATGGATTACATAACATCAGGTACACCAGGAAGTTATTGGATACGACATTACCAGCTTAGCCTGGTAAGACCAGGTTCCACAAAGAGACCCGATAAGGTTCACATGCTGCTAATGTTGTTTGAAACAACAAAATACTCTATTAAGAGCAGGAGGACGTTGGACTCGTGGGGACATTCCACATGGCGTAACGGGTTTTTCTATGGAGATTTTATACTTTCACCAGAGGGTTGAGGATTTTGGGGCGCGTGATGGAATCAGCGCACTTTTTTTCTGTTGTGGGCGTGATTTGGACTGATGGCTAATGGGGCATGTGATCTGTTTCCTCTGCTGGTTTCCTAAAACAGTAAAAAAAAAAGCTTTCTTTCTTTAAAACAGTGTTTCTCTGCCAGTTCAGCAAGACCACTGGCAGTATAACTTCACTGCTGGTTGTAAAAACTGATTACAGCGTTATATGGCCCTACAGGATTAGAGAGCCAGGTCCATTTTGGCTTTTTATGAGAATTTGTAAACTCATCTGGGCAGCATAGATGTCAAGCACAGGCAGGGATACAGAAACAATTTCACTGTCAGAGGATCTTTTGATACTATAGGCAGGTAAAAGTGACACTTCTCCCCTTAAAACATTAGTGAGAGAGGCCCTTAGAGTAACTTTTTGTCCAACGAATAAATGTTTATGTATATAAGACCTAAATGGACAGGTATACTTAGATTTATGGATCACAGGATAGTAAACCATCAAGATTATTATAATGCACCATTTTAACCCCAAAAGCACAATATCTAAAACTATAACAGCACTCAGAGAGCACAGACCTCTGTTTTGTGTGACTTACACACGAAACATCATCTAGACATCGCCAAAATGTAATCGTCTTTCCCTATTTACGGAAAATGTAATTAGAATTTCATGACTTTTTGAGTTGTTTTGTTAACAGACAGACATACAGATAGACTTTGACCTTTAAAAAGGTAAAACTTTAGCTCAACAAGGTCATATCGCCCCACTTGTGATACATCAGTTCCTGAGCTGCAGGAGTTTGTGTGTATGTGCATCTGTGTACCTGAACGTCCTTCAGCCTTTGCTCCATTATAGGATACTCCGTTACAGCGGTGGATGGGATGGCTAGCTTGGCCTCGCACTGCTGTAACCATGCCAACAGTATTGATATGGTTTCCCTATAACGAGCCGGGGGCAAGCTCTCCAAAACTACAGACACAGACAGGTGCAGAAAGTCAGAGTCAGTCAGATAATCAGTGATGTTTTGGAACAATAAAGGACAAAAAAATACATCCAAGCATAAAAAAACACAGGCCTGAATGGACTGAACATCAAATCATCAAACCTTCAGGGTGAAAAATCCACTGCGGCTTAAATGCCTTTCTACTAAAATAAGTTTTTGCGACATCAGATGTTCTGGTTGAATATTTGCGCATCCCTGATTTGACTTTAGAGACAGATGGAAAAGATTACGCCCTGTCAGTTGTTGGATTCTAACCACAACTGCACTCTTCTTTGAGAATCTTTTTTGTCTGCGTGCATGTGTGCCTGCCATGCTAGCAGAGAGCTGAATGCTGGAGATCTCCCCGCTGCGTGGGCATGAGGACAGAAGCTGTCTGCATGAGTAAAGAAGTGTAGTTTGTCTGCTCAGCTGTCAGTGTCTTCCCCTCTTCCCTTCACTCTCCAGCTGCTGCTCCTAATATCACTTTCTTCCCACTCTGCCTCTCGGTGTCTTTTCCCTCGGGGTCATTTTCTCGCTCTTTTCCCCCCTCCCGTTCCCTCCCTTATTGATATAAATAGCATTCTGCTCGCATTTGGTCCTGGCGTCTGTGCGATTTAGGTTTTCTTGTGTTGACAGTCTCAGCTTTCAACTTCTTTTTCCGTCTCATTAGGTCTCGTTGCTGTTGTTTCCAGTGAGAGAAGCACAGAAACACGTAGAAGTGCTACGAATGAGTCACTCTGCAGAGACAGATGACAAACGCCGCTGATGGCACAAGGCTGAGTCACCTGACTTGTTACCCCGCTCTAAATTTAATTTTGTGCCAAAAGCGGGAATATAGGTGTAATTGTTTTTTTGTTTTTTTACAAAACCCTATTGGAACAATAACTATTTTATAAAAGTCCCCAGTTTTGGACACTCAAATACTTTAAAAGTTCAAAAATTAAAAGGTCAAAAATTAAATAACAGGTGAAAATGAAGTGAATTCATTATTTTAGATGGGTAATTTACCTATCTACCTATGTGCAAAGGCTTTACGTTCACACACGTAGGAAGGTTTACCTGGAGCTGAAATTAACCCTGATCCCCTCCTAAACTCTGCCTTTCTGTGTTAGATCTCACCAGAGTCTGGTCAGTCTTGGACCCAACAACAAGAATTCCGCAGGCAGAGATTCAGCAGCACACCAAGGATATGTCACTAAGGTGATGGTTTGTTATATGAAGTCATTCAGCCGGGACTCGCTTGGCAGACATGTGGAGTGTTTTCTGTTGGCTTTATTGTGCACGGTTGGTAAGGTCTCCAGGTGATCCGGAGAACTAAAGAGCTGGAGGCAGTGGCATTCAAGGCAGATTTAACAAACAGCTCGGGAGTGTAAAGAATTACGATAGCTATTCAATCAGGGAACGATGACTTGGAGATGGCAGATGAAGCATGTATTAAAAAGAAAAATCTGAAAAGTTTCTCAGTGATTCAGCATCTCTCCGTTTTCCTACCCAGTTGGAGCTGCCTCTCTCTCGCCCTCAGATCCTCCAGGACCTTGCTGTAGTGCTCTTCGAAGGCGTTGATGTCAGCATCTAAAAAAGCTGAAGGGTCTTCCTGGCATCTTTTTTCCCCTTTCAGCTCATTCAGCCTCTTCTCCAGGAGGTCTACCTGGGGTTGCAGGGCCACCAGGCGAGCTACCTCCTCCTACCAGGGTGAAGAACAGGAGATGGTGTATCATCACGCCACACACCGGTCAGAAGAACAACGACTTCCAATTAGACCCACTCTTCAAGAAACGGTAAAAGGGGCTTAATTTCCCATATGCTCAGAAACAGTTAAACGCACGCCCAAATGTTAATGAATCTGAAGTCGAGCAGTAAATTGGACCAGCTCAGCAAAACTGAATTGCAGCAGTGGGATTTTTTTTTGACTTCCAAAAATCTTGCACAAAAGAAAAGAAAGCTACTGGAAAAACAAGTGTATCAGCAAAGAGAGGGAATGTAAATGTGCACAGAAACATCTCTCATTTTTATGTTTCACTGATGAAAAGACATAACTGTCAGGTATATTTGCCACTCTTCCTGCAGCACAGAAACCCACCGGAATAGTAGTTGTATTAAAAAGGTCGATTTCACTCAGCAAACATTTAATTCCATAAAAATTTTCTTCTGCCTTAATGATCAAGAGGTTCAGTCCAGGTCACTTTCAGATCGGATGCAGGGAACATTAAAGAGTCTGAAGGGACAAGTGGCGAATGCAGCCTCTCTCTTAGAGGAGCTAAAATTTCAGTTTTAGTCTCAGTGATTTTCTTTTCTTGTTGAACAAACAATAAATACAGGAACCAACATATTCAGGTATGGGATCAGGTGCGAGTTCTCGGTTTCTGTGTGTGTCAGTGTGTGAGTGTGGGTGTGGAACGTCAGTAGGCCTCTTTTGACACAAACTTTGTGAAAATTTCTTAGCAGCGTTAGGCAGACATGTTTTTTTTAAATCTAATTTCAGCATTCCTGCACCAGACATAAGATGCTATTCTTCTCCTTGGCGCTATATTATTTATTTCCCTTCTGCTGATCACTTCCTCCCCTTCATCTTTATTCTCTACTTCTGATGTTATGTCGTTTGTTTTTGCAGGGCTGCCTGTAACCTGATTCAGATATTTCTGACAACTGTTACAGAACAAAGGAAGTCTGAAAAACGGCATTATTAAGGTGTGCATGTTGTATATAAGAGGAGGATTCAGGTGACAACTTAACGTCATTTAAAAGTTTGATTCAAACACCTTGAAAAGTAAATTAAAAAAAACATGTAAAACAGAAATACTTACAGAACATTGCTGTGACAAACAGATGCATGAGGGGAAAATACAACAAAGCTCATGTAAAAGATAAATCATAAAGAAAAAGATGAAGATAGAGAGTGAACACAGCTCAAAAGAAGCACGATCCAACCAAACTCTCCACTAGAATGTCTCCCAAACACACAACATACCTGGCATCGCTCCAGCTGTACTCGGAGTGGTTCTGGTTCCGAGGCTGGAGGCAACTGGACCTTGAGCCAGTTCTCGCTGTTTTCCACAGCCTGCTCACACTGCTCATACAAACCGTAGAAGGCCAGCATCTGGACACGAGTGTGAGGAATGAGGAAAAAAGCTCCCACGCAGACAAAATCTGGATTCCTCCAGAAGCACCGAACCCAACAGACCTGAGACTCACCTCAAGAAAACTAGCTTAATTAAATCACCCATTATCTGACTCATTTCATTCTTTTTAAGGATTTAAGGATCCACTAAATCTCGAAACGTTTGTGCGAGAAGTCAAGCTGGCCAAGGTTATTCTGTCTTTACTGCACAGTTACAAAGACAGATGAATTACAGTGTTCAGAATCGGAGCGGATGTGTGCGTGTGTGTGTGTTGTGTACCTTTGCTTGGAAGGCCAGCCATGCCAGCCTGTCTGACAACAGGGCACAGAATCCAAGCCAGCGCTGGTTGAGCTGCTCTGCTGCCTGAGCAATGTCATCAGCACGACTCCCCTCTGGAGGAGCAGACAAAACAACGAGGAGGGTGTCACACAATCAAACACGCACTGATATATCCTCCAGAGTTCACAGTCGTACAACAGCTCTCCCTGTAGGGGCCAGATAAACACACCCTTCATGCACACAGAATCTGCCCAGTGTTACTGAAGGTGAGACGAGTCAAGAAGTAAACTCCAAAGTGAGTTTATTCAACTTTACACCGACAGCTTTTCTTCTAAATGACATCTTTTAAATGCAAATGGCCAATTTGATGTGTAAAACTCCAGTTCTTGGAAAGTAAGAACCTCCATGATGTTCCAGGAGCCAAAATAAAAAAGAAAAAAAATCAATGTCGAAGATGTAGAGAGATGAATTTAGGCTCCCGCCTGGAAAAGGGCAAACAAAATCCCTTTGACTATATGATAATTGGTCCTGGAAGCAGAAGCCTGGCTCGACTTTCTCATCTGGTGTGCATAAATTCTCCAGATCGTTTCCGCTCCCTGTAAGTGTACCTCAGTAATGTTCCGTCTGGGCTTTGGCTGAGGCTACCTTCCTTCTAACAACAGCGTGGCTTCACCCTTACGACGCCTAAGTGGTCCGACTTGGGCCAATCCTGTTCTCCATTACTTTCTTACTGATCATCATATTCCTCAGACCGACAGTGAGTGTTTCCTGCGATAAACAACTCTGCCCTCTGTTCCATACAGCTCTGGCCTTGTCCACAAGCCATTAAAAACTCATTAACGAAGGACTACGCTGGACGGGCAGTCACGTGACTCCAGCATTTCCTCGCCGGGTAACATTAAACCGTCATCATAAAACTACAGTAGCCAGCTGTTTCAGGAAGGTATTGAGCATTTTTGTAAGTGGCGCTGGGCAGCTACGACTTAATCACACGCGTGGAAAGCAATTATAAAACAAATTATTCTATGAAAGGAAAAATGAAACACTTAATTTTTACTTAATACTGAGCCATGCCACTGTTTAAGAGAACAAGGCTTTTACTGTTTGGAATGATGGGACCACTGGGCTCAGATCCCCCAGCAACAGAGCCAGATGTGGACCTACGATGAGCTGGTATCCAAGCCAAGGACGTTCACTCACACGAGCTGCACGGAGGCCAAAAGATCGTACACTTAATGTTCGAATGAGCTACATAAAATTCAATTGTCTTCTAATCCCTGTGAAATTACTTGTTTCAGCATCAGAACAGTATTTGTCAAATAGCTTACCGAGAGTCTTTAAGAGTCACACAAGGAAATTATTTAATCCCTGTTCTCCCAATTACAATTTTATGATGAAATTCAGCTCCCTCGGTGGGTAAAACTGGTTGCACATTTTCTTTTTTTGGCAGCCAGTCATGCCAGTTGTTTCTGTTTTCTTTATAAGTTATCAGTTGCTTCAGAATGCTGATACCAGTAGGTGGTTGGGAACTCATCAATCACCTCTAAAGTCATTTTTCTCAAGTCTGCAAAAACCAGTGTGGCATAGTTCCATGAAAGGGAATCAACCGTGCTCTTTTCATCAAAGGTGCCTGTGTTAGCAACGCAGGACACGCGGCTGTGATGAAAAGTAGCGGTTACAAAACAGAAAGGAAAGTTCAGAGAAGAATGGACACCTGAACCATGGAATAATTTCAGATGAGCACATACATTAGAACAAAGAAATGCCAATAAATGTCTCTTAAAAAAGCCTCTCAGCAAGTGCAGAACATTCATGTGGATTTAAAGGTAAAGTTTTGAACCCTTTTCCGACATTCAAAAAGATACAGAGGGATTTTTTTTCAAGCAACAGATAAGTGAAGAGTAGAAATTGATTGTCTTCCTGTTCTCAGATGCCACAACAACTGCACAAGGACAAAGAGGAGGACAGACGAGAAGAAACTGCTTTCTGTCTGTTCTCTTCTCTGGCAGTGTTTCTATGGAGACACGGAGGCAGGGTGGGACAGGTAGAGGCGTTGCTATGGGGACAGACAGAGTGTACAGGCATGTGTTTGTGTGAATGTGAATGAGTGTGCACGCTTACCCTGCTCAACCAAGGTCTGAGCTGTCCGCGTCGCCTCCTGAAGCTTTCGATACTTCTCTGGACGCTCTCTTTCTATTGCCTATGGGGGGAAAAAAGGAAAAAAAGAGTGAGAGATAGAAAGTTAAAGGACAAGGTGCAGACATGCAGGGTCCGGAAGACAAAAAGCAGCAGCATGACTGAAGAAGAGTTATTATTTATTGCAGAAGAAGATTAAAACTCTAAAAATCAATGTCCAATTCAACAGAGAATTGCTTTAGGAGTGAGAGATCACAATTCTTTCGACCACCTTTGTTCTTATTCTTACATTTATTATAACAGATGAGCAGACGTGTGATGTGGAATCATAAATAAAAGGCAAAAGAAACAAATAGAACACCAAGGCAGATATTTTAAATGTGAAAATTGAAAAGGAAGCAGTCTGCAGGTATATTTGCTCCCATCACCATACAATAAAACAGAACACCTGAGATCTAAAGTCTGTTTTTCCAGAGCTGTGACTCTCCAGAAACCCCCATCAGCTCTGGAGTGACGAACGTAGAATAACGCTGGATCCTTCAGGAGATGCTGAAACAGGCAGACAATTACCGGCTCTTTACTGC
>CAAE01014756.1:638397-676038 GCA_000180735.1 Tetraodon nigroviridis | reverse complement strand
AGAAAACTGATCTTAACAGGGTTTCCCCAAACAATAAACTCATTATTGCTGCATACTGCATTGAACTTCAGCATTTTCCTATTTTTCTGGGTTTATCTGTGTAATCCTCCGAAGACCAGACCTGGTGTTGACATGCATGGGCCGCTGCTGCATTAAAGGTGGAAAACTCTGCAGTCATTACGAATCCACTGCTGCATGTCAAACTTCCAGCGAGGTACATTGCTCTTGGCCTTTATGCATAATCACACCTCAGTGTGAATGTCCGCACAGGTGTGATCCTAATAGAGAATGGAAATTCGTAATTTGTTTTTAACCCAACTGTGCAATGGGGCCTTTTTATTTTAGCGTCACAGGCTTTTGCAGATTAAGCTCTGCATGGCATCTCAGAGAAACACACACACAAACACACAGAGGGTTATTTTGGGGGTTTTTTTTACCTGCACTTTGTCGTGCAGGTCCTGAATGCTGCCTTCTTTGCGTGTTAAAGAAAACTCCGGGCTCTGAAGAATGGCCTCACCACGGGTCATGTAGCTGTGGACCTCTGTAAAGTCGACATCAAACCTGGAGACAAACACACACAGACTAGCCATCTTATATTCCTGAGACAGTACAACAACTCTGGAGTTTTTTTAATGAATGCATCCTGGTACAAGAATCGTTGTAGTACTATATATTTTGTACATCAGGAATGACTGGACTTTACCTTGACTGCAACATCGCATCTCTGTGGTGGTGCATTTAGGGGTTAACGTCACTGTTAGTCTAGCTTTGTCGCACTAACCAAGGTTGGGAACCACACTAGACATTAGACGCACACACTGATACCAGTGGAAGAGACAACTGGGAATGAATAATGGGGCGAATTGACACTGGCCAGTGGCTCTGATGGGACTTTGGGCATGACGGGACACAGCAGGGAGCGACTGGAGGGAGGGGAAGCAGCAGGACAGCAGGACCGCCACATGCATCAGTAGAAGAAAAGGATGGAGGATTTATTCTGATCATTCTCCAGTTACTGTGTTGAAGGGTGAAGGAGAAATGTGTTCTACTGTTCTTTTATGTGTGTACACTCAAATCAAAGCCTGACCTGAGTTACCAAAGTTGTCAAAGTTCAGCACTAAATGTCCTAAGTAACTTGCAGCCAGTGCTCAATCTTCCCTAATTCACAGCACAGGTTAACGTGATCTGCTGAAAGCTCTACTTCACTACTGTCTGCTTCCTCTATCATCAGCATCAGTCACACTCAGCGTGTGTGTGCTTCCTCACCTACCTGCTGATATAGGACAGCACAAACGGGTGCATGAAACTAAGCATTTCACACCAGTTAGGAAAGACGATGGAACCCTCGCTTCAGTTCACGCCGAACCTTCTGGGACACACTCACCTTTTCCTGAGTTCGGAATCCACCGCCACTTGTCTTTTCTTCTGCGGTGGTGGCGACTCCCGGGTCTGGCGCACAGCTGACACCTTTTCCCGCGTGGTCACCTTGGTAACGGTCGCAGTGACTGAGTGGGTCAGCTCAGACTGCTGGGGTGTGTTGACAGCTGATGAGAGCTGAATTTAGACGCATATGCACACACACACACACACAATTAGACAAGCTGCACACAGAAGCAGGTGTTACATCAGTTTACACGAGGCTGTCAGAAATTATGTGGATCCCAAATCACCGCTTAACACACACCGGCATCTGTCTGATGGCCTGGAAACGCATACACAAGCGGTACACACCAGCATCGTTTGTGAGCCCATGAGTCAGAGATCAGTTACCTCGACTACACACTGTCACGACTAAGAAATGAGGCGGTATTTTTGTGCACCGTGCATCAGGAAATCTGTTTATATGAAAACATGATTGTACAGTTGAGGCTTGTTTTTATCACAGCTCCGTGTGTGTGTGTGTGTGTGTGAGAAGTGACTAACAACAATCAAGGAAAGAAGAACTGCAACAATGGCCGAGCTGCCATGGAAACGTGGCGCTGAAGTAGTAGCGCCTGCGTTTGCCTGCTGAGGTCAATCAGCAAGTTAAAGAAGTGAGAGAGTGTTGGATAGAGGGACGACTGAGCAAAAGACTGGATACTACAGACTTTGGTGTGTCTTTTTAGTGGGTACGATTGTGTTTTAACACCAAAGCTAAGCTTTTTGGGGATTACATTTGCATCAGGTGGGTAATAAACCAGACGGAGAATTTAATCCATCCTCAAATAATATCTTTATCCAGCATTTATTTCCAGTCTCAGGCCCTCTGTAAACACACTATACAAACAATAACAGGGTGTACCTCCACAAAGGAACATGTGAGGAAACTATGTTTCCTCTGGTGTGTGTCGAGGTGCACAACCGGCGATGGCTTCACTCTGTGGTCACAGCCGACTTCCTTCTCTGGCCAAACGCTGACTATTTCTTGTATGTACTACATCTTTTAATGCTTTTGCTCTAGGATTTAAGACTTCTCACCATTGAGGACCATTGCCCCGAATTTCATTAGGGTGTTCAAACATGCCAAAACACAAATTCATCGTGTCATTTCCGAACGGCCCTCAGTGCTCCCGCGGTGCAGCTGAGGGCCCCTGCAGGCAGCGTGAAACAGAACATTAGTGCAGCCAAGAAAAAGAACCTTTGTGGTAAATTCTAAATGTATTTTCCAGACATATTCACAAAGCTTTGTGGCAAAGGGTGTGGAACACGTGTGTCTCCCTTTTATCTGTCTGAGATTTTGTGCTTTAATAGGCAGATGTTACTGGTTTTGACTGTGTGATTACAGCAGGAAATCCGAGCACAGCACTGTATGTTGTAAAAACACTTGCCTTTATCAGTGTGTGTTTATTGGTTGTGGCAGGATTGCAGGCAAACCGTAATCTCTCCTCGACAGCCTCGGCGGGTGTGACACGCGGGCCTCTCTGAGGTGCTCGGTGACCTCCTCCATTCAACCAATTCTTTCATGTCATTATATGCCCTGTTGCAGCTTCCATGACTCAAGTTTCATCACAGCAGAGTTTTTATAGCAGCACAAATTAGATCTCAGGGTGTTTGCATGCTGCACGGATTTGACTCAGACAAAAGGGAAAAAAAAAATAAAAACCCAGAGCAGGCTTAATAAATGAGTCATATGTAGCTGGGCGAATCGTCACGGTAACAACTCATTAACCCATCACAAACTGGTGAGGTGAGGTGCATACCTGGGAGCTGCTCGAATCCAGACTCTGGATGAGCCGATCCCACCGCTGGGCGAAGCTGTCCAGTCTCGCCTCCAGTTTGCTGGCTACTTCTTTGTTCTTCACACTGGACAACAGGTCCTGGCTCATGGAGCACAGCTTGTCCATGGTGGGTCGCTTCACCTCCAGGTCTGCCTTTATCGCCTGGAATGACATCGAATATCAACACAATGACAAGAGCAATAAGCAACAACAAAGCTAAACCTTTCAGAGGTCCAGCAGACCTTAACTTAATTAATGTTGACACTCCAAAAAAAAAAATAGTAATGCGACAGGATTTCCTTAAAGTACAAAGGCAGAAAGCTATCTAAACGCAAATGTCCCAGTTTTTCAGGACAAACCACTGGGAGCTATTTGATTTTTTGATTTGTGAATTTCTGATGTAGGAAGAGAAAACATTTGCTCTAAAACAACAAAGTTTCCTGTGTGAAATCTGAGGAACAAATAAAAGGAATGAGGTGTTTTGCGCTCACAGCCAGACGGCGGAGGCAGGCCACCATCTCCGACTGGTCCTTCAGATCGGAGGTCTTGATGGAGCGAACCAGCTCCTCCTTCTGTGTCAGCCAGGAGTCGAATAAAGACTGTGGTGGGAGAAGAGCAGTGGATGTGATGAACAAAGTTACATGCTGCCTGTGGTCCCCTCCTCTGGTCTATCCACAGCGACTGCACCAGCCAGAGATCTCAGCATGAGCGTTAACAACAGCAGCAGGGAGCCCGCGGTGATACTCGAAAGAAGAACTTAGCAGGAGAAAAGGGGGGAATTAAATTCAATGTATTTCCTGATGTTTTGAATAATTAATAAAATTTAATTGGGCTCTTATAGATGTCTTGGAGCTATCGCAGCCAATGAGCCCTCATTATGAAACACATTGCAGATGAATCTGTGCTTGTGGGTGTAAAAGAGAGCTCATGCTTGATCAAATGGAACTTTAATGCTTCTTTTTCCAACATTTCAAATGTTTTTAACAGACAAAGAGGTGCTTGCATGTATAAAGTATATGTGCAGAGACTCTTAAATCACTTGAAAATCACTAATTTGTGTCTGTGAACAATAGAAAAGAACTGATTTAGCTGGATTTAGAGGCTCAAAGGGGGATTTAATTGAAGGTTAAATAAGTTTATAATATTTAATCAAGACTAATCAGTTAATCAGGAATAATCCACCCCCCATGAATATGAAGTCTATTTCAGTTTAAAATGCATCCTAAAATCTGCAAAATTTAAAACTACACACGAGTCTGACAATATTATTTCATTATAAAGACATTAAATACTTGCTCTTACACACCCCTACACACAAACACGCCCCTACATACACACACACACACACACAGACAAACTAATTTATGGTACCTGTTCATTAGTGAAGTGCTGCCATTTCAGTAAAATCTCCTGAAGCAGAAGCCAGCGTTCTTCTGTCCAGCGACAAATGGCTGCCCAGCGGTCCCCCAACACCTGTACACACGGTCACACAGTATTTATTAGGGGACTGACGCTGATATCATTTTGAGGTGACAGGACGGTAATTTCAGTTGTTTTAGGTGAGATTTGTTTCAACCTCTGGACTGAGCTGGTCCTGCAAACTGGATACACCCCAAGGCCAAACATAGGGCCACTCTCATCTTTTCTGTATGTCCTGTCTCCTTTTTACTCAAGGTTTTATCTAACTTATCAATTGACTTTCCTATAAGAGAAAGAGGTATACTTATTAATAATATTATGTTTGAGACTTATTATTATTATTATTATTTCTTTAGTATCAGTGTTGACTCAGACGAGTGAGGTACACATAGATTTTTGCCTTGCTAATGCTAATTATGTATTCAAAATCCTTCTTTGGAAGAAGTTCCTGACTTATGTTGGGACAGAGAGATTCTCATTTTCAATTAATCAGCTTTCCATACAAAGCAGCTCACTTTCATCCTCTTCAAAACTATTCTCCCCACAGAGGATGTTTACGGGCGTTAAATTCGTCCAATTTTCTGTTTGTTTGTATTTTTAGAACCTCCGAAACTATCCCAGCATTTTCAGACACTGTGATACAGTGTTTCCTAGATGGTGTAATAACATTTGTGGGTTCACAGGGTGAAAATCCCAGTGACGTTCTGTTCTCTTTGAGACCTGTGGGTCTCTTTACCACAGGTCCAGGCTGGTGCTGCAAAACCTTCTAAATCATGTTCTTCTGCACACAGGTTATGATGCTCACTGACCCGAACCCACAAAAATGAAGCAGAAGTCTTTACACGAGCTCAGTGACGATGAATTATCATAGATTAGACAGGCAAGGCCTGTCCACTGACACAAACAAAGATGGATGAAGCACTGCTGCTTACTACCGATGCAGGTAAATTAAAGGGAGACAGGGAAGTGCTGACACTGTTACCATGTCTAAACCATGTCAGCCACAACATGTTTACGGCACAGAATAATTAACAGCTTCATTCCTCGCTCTGCATATTAATAACAAGGTACGCTAAGGTCTGTGGATCACACGTTAAGAACTGCCATATGTTTGGAATTTCCTGCACATGGATACAGAGCCGACTGGCTCCTGTCTGGGCTACATGTGCTGATGACTTATAGAGTAAACAAGCGCACAGTAAAGCTGCAACGCGAGTGCACACCTCACCCGTAAAGCCTAATTACTGCACAACTTCGAAGACAAAACCATCTCCTGTCCAATCTATTTCCCCAGAGGATGCAGAGCCCACTCACTCTGTGGGAAAGAGTGAAATGAGGCATCAGTGGATAAAAGATGGAGATTTCGATCCAGATTAAAGGTGTGTGCGGGTGGGTCTTGCCTGAAGTTTGTTCTCCAAGGCTGCGGTGGCACTGTCTCCGCTGCTCTCGTCCACCACCACCACCATGTGGGGTAGGGAGTTCACCCTCACCTGCTCCATCTCCAGATCCTCCTGCAGGAGCTGCACAGCAGGAGCACACAACAACGAGCTTTAATGACGGTAACTTAATGACGGAGGTTGGCTGGGTGCAATATGAACTGAACGTCGTAGAGTAGTTTTTAGGTAAAACCACGGGAGTTAGGAGAGGAATTATGTCCCCACTGAATTCACTGGGGTATACTTAGTTTAACAGAAAGTTGCTTTCTGGGCTACACTAAAGTTTTAAAAAGAGCTTTCCGAGTAATGGCACTGCCTCAGCCATGCATGACAATGGTACTCATACTGTTTTAACCCTGTGCGTTTTGTACCTTCTTATTTATATTTACCGTAATTTCCGGACTATAGAGCGCACCTGATTATAAGCCTCACCCAGTACATTTTTAAAGAAAAAACCATTTTGTGCATACATAAGCCGCACCTGTCTATAAGCCGCATGTGCCCACATTGAAACATGAGATATTTACAAAGAAAGACGGTACACAGAAAGAGTTTTCAAAGTTTTAAGAATATACCTTAGCTTTTCTTTCCAAACAGTGCCTGTGACGCGGCAGTAACACAGCAGGAATACGGTAGCACAGCACTAACAGGGCTGGTTAAAAAAAACGGTAAAAGTCACTGAAAGCCAGCTCGACTGCTTTTAACTTGAAAGCTGCGTCATATGCATTTCTTCTTAAATTTTCCATGATGAGGGTCTGTTCATGCTAATTTTATTCATGGACAAAGCGCGAAGTTACGTTAAACTTGCATCTTCCTCGACACATATATTCCACCTGTCTCACTCTTACCTTTTCTACTCGAGCGCCCCTGGCGGCCGTTAGAAAAAGTACATAAATTGGCCGCGTCACTGAATAAGCCGCAGGGTTGAAAGTTTGGGAAAAAAGTACTTGAGATATTATTACCCACATGTTAATGACACACATCCCATTATTTTAAGCAGTTTTGTTAATACATATTTTTATTTGGATTGATAGATGACATTTGTTAGACTTCAAACTAAATTTCTCCAAAATCCAGGTTTAAAATATCTTTCCTCCTGTTGTCCAACCACTGATGTGCAAGCGTTACAACTATAGCTTGATTATGGATGCTATCAAGGTAATTTATGGTAAATTGACATCTGGAGCTAATTTAGTTAGTATGATAAAACAATATTAAAAAATTATTAAATTGTTAGTGTTAGGGTCACAGAATAAACAAAACTTTAAAACAAAAGAGCAGTTAGTTATCCACTACACGTTCCTATTCTCTTTTTTTGTGAATGAATTTCATGGTGGCATGACTTCTGCTGTAGTCCTGTGATTTAAAATCTTTAAATAAGTTCAATAAATTATCATCAATAATTATTTGAAGTTGGTAAAATGACCATGAATAAGGATGCTGATCACGTGACTTCGGCTTGCAAACACGTGCTGCCCACCTTGTGCTCTTCGACTTGATGCTTGACGTCCTCCAGGTCGGGCCCAAGCGGCTGAGCACCCATCCTCTTGATCCGTGCCTCCGTCACATCCAACCAGTCCGTGAGCTGCTGCAGCTGCTTGTGCTGCAGGTCCATGAGGACCTCGTGGAGCCTGATTTTTAACAGTTTACAATGTCAACCTCAATATTTTTTCAGAGGCAAGGACATGCACACACAATTTTGTGATTGAATCCACAAGATCATCGCAGCCGACAGTGGTAGAAGTAATCAAATTTGCCGTGGTCTCAGTTATCGTCCAGCTCACCATAACAAGGAGGAGGAGGAGATTATGGCGCCCGGGACGGTGGACACCTTCAGTTATTTTATAAAAGAATTTAAACTTAAGTTTTTAGTCTAGGTTTAGGCAATAAAAAGCACATAACGTCAGCTATCATGATGATGTCAATTTAATTATTAGCGATACTTGTCGGCACTTCTTCAGGCACCTTAAAGAGTTATTTACATCCTGTGAGATGCGTCAACACCACCGTGTTGTGCTGGAGTACCTGCTCTGCCTCTCCATGCTTGCCACTCTCAGGTGCTCCCATCGAGAGTTCAGGAGGTTCATCTGCTCCCTGACTTCAGCGTCCTCCTCCTCACTGAGGTTTCCCTCTGCCAGCAAGGCAGCACCGGCCCGGAGGACTCGGCCCACGCTGCCCTGGTGGGTGGTCAGCTCCACCATGTAGCCCTGAAGACAGAAAGCAGCAAACACACCGCCAATTTAGGTGGAGCCACTCACACGCCAAACCTTCTCTTCTCACTTTAATCTGCTCTCAAAATCCATTTCCATCAATCACCTCAGCACTTTGCTTTATTCTGAAAGCAAACTCTGTTATAGCCTTTCTAGGTTCTCACCCAGCAAAATGGTTGGGGTTAATTTTATCAGGAGAGCATTAAAGTGGACTACTGCTGTAAATCCACATTCACAGGAGTTGATACAGCTCTTAAAGGTAGCTTTGAAACAGCTGCTCAGCACCATATAAGCTTTTAAAAATTCCAAATATCAATTTGAAACGCATTACCTGGAGCCTTAGGCTGGACCTAAGGTTTCACATTCACCCTTTAAGGGAACCAGTTTTGGGCTTTATTCTACAGCGTGAGGTAGACGGTTCTGTGTGATGTAGTGCTTTATGCTTAGGTTTGACAGCTGTAATTCTATCAGGATTGTTGGGATGCGCATGAGAAGCGTAGAAAAATCTCTTTTGTTGATGAGACACACATTATTGCTGCTCTGTCAACGCTGCAATAAAATGGATGTTACTTCTTTATCAGTTTATTATGGTACATGGTGCTGGTAGCTGCCTGACCAGGGAAGAAAGTACTTTTTAAGGTGGGCTTCTGTTCAGCCAGCCATTAACTATAAATGAGCAATAGATAACGAAATAGACCTACCTCATGCGTGTGGAATTGCTCTTTCACCTCTTCCACATTGCTGGAGATGGGGGGCTGAGCCTGGAGCCCGTCTTCAGCAGACAGCAGCCATGTCAGTACCTTCAACCACAAATATTTGTAACTTAAGAACAAATATCTACAGTCATTTCACAACGATGTGAGTGAAAAAGGTCTAAACTGAGAGAATCCAAAGACTGCTGTGGTGTACAGAGGCTACAGGATTTTTAAAAGCGTTTGTTCCAGTCAGCACTATACCTCCTCGAGTGCAGTCTGATAGCTCTCCAGAGTGGTGGAGCCTGGAGGCAGAGGACTGAGACCACGCTGGAGCTCCTCCTGCCCAGGACCGAGGAACTGAAGGGGATGAATCGGAGATAACGAGCAGAGTTGGAGTGATTGAGGAGAGGGACGTGAGGAGGGGTCCAGGAACAGACAGTGTCACGGTTAAAGGGGGGAAAAAAGGTTAAAAGTAGCAGGAGGAGAAACCAGGGTGTTAGAATTGGAAAAGAGAAAGATGGGAGGAAGCGTGGGGGAGATAGAGGGAGATGAAGAGAGGCCTATTGTTAGTCACTGCAGCGCTGACGAGCCAGTCTGGCCTTTTTCCAGCCTTAACAACTTATCCTCCCTCTTTCTATCTCTTTGTCTTTCTCTGTCTCTCTCTCTCTTCCTCTCTCCCCCATATCTCCCTTTATGTGCCCGTTACTGATCTGGACACTAACAACTTCTCTCCATTTATCTCCGCGCCATGCTTCTCCTCTCGCTACATTCTTCTCTCCAGTAATAAGATCCTGAAAAGATATACAAGCTCCATCCACAGTGCCGATAACCGTCCATCCCAGTCTCTCTCCCAGTCGCTCTGCTCGGGCCCATTTTCTTTCATGAATGTCGTCAGCCTTCTCAGACTGCCGCGACTCATAAATTAAACCTGCACTGGCAGAGTTCACAGCTTCAAAGTAAACAGAATATAAGGCGAATAGCTTTACAGCTTCCAAACAAAGCAAGTCCGACGGAAGCAGGAGGAGGACGATGCCGTTCCTGTGTTGGCTTCTGCCACCAGTCCTGCAGCTCTGAGAACATGAAGCAAGTTTGAATGAAGCCTATTATCTTTCTGTTCTGTGAGTTGAGTTGAGCATCCTGCTTGTAAATTAACCTTTGGCGGAGCCTCTAAAAACAATCCATCCAGAGCAAAATAGGAAGCTGATTTCGCATGCTGCATGCCAAGGTTTGACGAGAATATACGACAATTGGCAATAGTTGTTTTGTTTATTTTTTGCATAGCTATCAAAGCCTGTATGTTACTGACACGCCAACACAGACGCTCACAAAATGCATACAGCGGGTTCTTTAAACATTACACTACTCAGAGGACTGCGTGCTACAACAAGCTCCAACTGTCACTGTTTACAAGCTGTATTTGTGAAACTGAGATGAAGGATTCACAAATGGTTAATCCTTTGTACACCCTGTTACCAAGTAGAAAATGAAATGTCACTACAGATTTGAAAGTATATTTCTTGGTCTCCACCGATTAATGCAGAAAAACCCCAAAAAACGTGATGTAAACCTGGCGTCAGTGCACCACAGGCATGCTGGCGGTCCCTACTCCGTCCAAAACATGTTTGCACTGACTTAATATTTACACAAGTATTTGCCAAGAGTAGCTCCTTGTGTGGCTGTGGTTGCATCCATCGCTGGGCCTGAGGGTGTTGTTACTGACACTTTTTTAAGAACTTTTTTAGCTCCTGTTTGAGGTTCAGAGCCAAATGACATCCGCGTCTGGACTTGTCGCTTCTAAAAGCCAAAGTTTACCCTACCTCAAAAACAAGGAAATGAAGAGAAGCCACATATTGAAAGAGATTAAGAGGAGGAATGAAGGCACTAGGTTAATACAGAACAGCAAGTTTTCTCACAGGAGTTGCATTCGGTTGCTGGGCATCAGTAAAACGTTGCCTGCAGCCAAACCCAGTTGGCCAACTGTTACTGCTTCATGTGTTGAATAGTCAGCTTCACATCAGTATTAGCGCCGCAGCTGCACGCGGCTCTAAAAACCGGTCCTAAAGCAACTGGGTCCACACCACAGGTGCTGATTGAGCTTCCTGACATTTTTAAATTTCACTGGGAGCCACCACAGTATCAACGACCTCGCAGTTCGTCCCATTTCTGACTCAGCACATCAGCAGAAAAAAACAAACATTTAAATATGATTACCATTCAGCCACAGAAAAAAATGTCCAACACAGTCTCAAATTCCAGCAGAAAGTATATATATTAGAATACAATCAATATATTTAATATATTAGCATTTTGGTGTGTTTGCTGTGAAAACAATGCTTCCCACAGAGACGTTTTAGAACACAAAAAGAAAAGACTTCGTGTGATGGACATTTTTTCTTTTAACTTACAAGACAGGCAAACAGGGGACCATACAGGGACAGAAAAAACATGGACAGATGGACGACTGGCTAGATGGTGTTAGCTCTGGGTAGACACGGACCTGATCAGTAAAACGCCTCCTCTTTTGCTCGGGCGACTTGACATATGCAGCCTGGGTGTAGGCATAGCTTTTATAGCGGGGCTGTGGGGAGGGGCTTTGCACTCGCCCCTGAGCCACATTCAGAGTGATCTGAGAGAGAAGGAGATGAAGAGGATAGAGGACAGACAAAGAGACGGCAAAGAAAGGCCAGAGGAGAAGAACCAACACACAATTAATTAGAGTGGTGCGAGAAGAGTGGAACGGGTACAGGAGACAGGGTAGAAGTTGATGTGAGGATGGGGCAAAAAAAAAAGAAAGCAGAAAAGAGGAGAGAAGAGACACGTGAATGATTGAACAAATGCTCTGTTTCCATCCAAATGTCAAGCTCATTTTCAGTGGATTCTTTAAAAAAAAGTGCTAAAAATATTTTTTAAAAGTTAATTTTTCGTTTCTCATCTCAACATCAAACATCCCACTACTGAAGCATTTATCTAAAAAACAAAAACACACAAAAACCCCCACACAGAATGAAGCAGATGTAGTGACAATAAATGGAGGGAGGCTGCATGAATGAGTCTCAAACATAAACTGGTTTTTAATGTGAATTTTAGATCTGGAAAAGAAAGAACCTGCTCCTTCGCTGACCGATCCTGGAATGGCCCCTTTGGCACGGGGAAGCCATTATGTTACAATATTTACACGTATGTTACTTTCTATTTTTAATGGAACGAGTTAGGTATTAAGCAGAGAAAAATAAAATAATCAAAAATTAAAAACAGCCCCACTTTCCAACATACATACAATTATTCAAATTGCAAAAACTGTTGGTAGATAGAGGTTGTGAGTGAATCAGATCCTTGGATGGAAAGCAGTTGTGGTTAATGCAGACAGAGAGGAGAGGAGATAAAGCTTGAAGAACAGAAGCAGCACATGAAGCTGGTGAGCAGCTCCAGTTCCTGCAGCTCTGCCACAGACAGCAGCAGCCTCCTTCACACACTTTCCACTGCAGGCAGTGTTTTATCTCCTGGAAAAGAGGTGTCGCATCCACGTCCGCTCAGGTAGCTTTAGAACCAGCGGCCCGACGGTGAAACCTTCAGCTAAGCTGTGCCTGGCTTGTCATTTATTGGCCAACGGATCTCATCAAGGGCTTAAAACAAGAATGCCTGAAGATGATCACCCTTCCCGATCCATCCCCTAAAAATGATTTTAATCAATCCCATCAGCGCCTGCTTCATATTTAAAATGTCCTCAGTAGCCGGCTATGCTAAAGGGTTAAAAAGGAATGTATTATTTCTAGCAGTTCAACAGCATACGCACAACTGCTAATATAATATAAGTGTTGGAGGCCAAAAAAAAAAGATTATTCTATCGCCTGAGATGAAAATGTATCCAAATTTGATGCACCGACTGCGGTGGAACACATAAAGGCTCTGTTTAACCTGTAAAAGCTGAGGGTCTGCTTTTTAAAAATACGATATTTAAATATTTGTAGAACATTTATGAAGAAAAGATGCATTGCTGGTTGGCAGAGCATCTTTTCCCTGGTGGCAGAGCACCCTGCAGCAGGAGCTGATGGAAAAGAAGGAAACACATTCAGGCCCATTCCCAGTTTCCAATTAGGCTGCAGAGCAAAGGTGAAGCCGGCCACTCGGCCCCAAACGCTGGATCTGCTCTGACCCTCTTTCACCTCCATCCCCTGTCTTACTTCTCTTTACCTGCTCTTCTCTCCTGGTTTGGCCCTCACCGCTCCCCTCTTTCACGTTTTAGTGGCAGATTAGGTGTTTTTCTCACAGTTGAACCCACACAGCCAGAGGCAACCTAGAACCGGGGCAAACAATCCATGGCAAAAATAAAAACACTCGGTGTTTGTTGTTACCCACTGGGTGGTGTTTTAGCACAGCAGGATACCAGAGGTGGTGTCTGGGAGAGGATGATCTCCGAAACGATTCTCTACGAATGGAACTCTCCCTTCCTTGTGTTCCCTACTTTGAGTCTCAGGTGGTGGCTGCTGGGAGGTGGTGACAGTCCCGCTTTGATGAGGGAGGAGGCAGATAATAGCTGTTGTCAGGACCTATTTTTTCTCTTCCTGTCTTTTCTTTTATTACCATCCAACGTGTTTCCTGTACTCTGCACTTCCCTGCTCCATCTCTGTCCTTCTGTACATGCTAAGACCTCTTTGCACCTTCCCACTCCTCTTTTACACTTTTTATCCTCTTCTTCCTCTCATTTCTCCATCTGTCTGTGTGATTCCCTAAAAGAAAAGACCAACCATGTGTTTCCTCATCGCTCAGACATGCTGCCGATCAAAAAGCGGTTGATGTGGCCATTGAATTTAGAAGGATGATAATACTACAAGCCTTCACTCCAGGAAACTCTGTCCATTCTGCACTGATTTGGTGCTGTAGCCTCAAACGGACCCAAACTGACCTGACCATCTCCTAATCTCCTGTTTTATGATCTCGGTGCAGTATCTCTGTGATGATGTGTGCAGAAAGCCGATAATGAAATATGTAATTAATCCAAAATGCAGACATATGCAAGGATATCAATTTCTAACCACAGTATAATTTAAAATGCATACTCAGCTGGCATCTTTATCCTGAAGCTTAGAGCCTAATAGAAAATATTTATCCTTTTTATCTATTATAGGGATTTTATTAAATATTAATGTCATCCAAGGTTTGCCTGGATCAATATGCTTTTGCTGCAGTGTTTACACGGGTGGATGATAAAAAAATTGTATCTAAAGGTAGTTCCTAATAAAGACACATTTCTACCAAACCAATGGCTGTATGTTCAGACATGCTGTGCTAAATTCCTCTACATCCTGATGAAATGGCTTCTTTTTTGCCTTTTCCTTAAACTGCATGTGTTAATCTGCTCACTCTCTGGTTTCTTCACAGAATATAATCACTAGATTAGAAATATAGTCACTAGAAAGAAATATCAAAATGTTTATTTAATTTATCTTTAAAAAATGACACTTTCCACTAATCTTTTACTGTTACACGCTGACTGGCTTATTTTTGCTCAGATACGGTGGGAGAGCTGCTATGATGCCTGCATGGCTCTTCTTTTCAAAATATATTCTCAAAAGTATCTAAATTTGCTTAGAGTTCCTTTGATGAATTCTGTCGTTGAAGTCGCTGCTATATCGTACTAATTTTCCAAGTCGGAGGTTATCTGAGAACACGGATCAGCGCGTGTGTTTCTTTCATCGCCTCCTGCTTGACTCAGGGGCAACAACACACTGATGGCTCCAACAGGGAACTGCACAAGTCCATTTACTCGTCTGCATAAACTGCCTCGCTGGCAGGATTAGAGAGCCGCTACCCTAAACTGAAGCAACCTTTAGTAGACTGTGTAAGAAATCCAGGTATACGAACGCACACATCCGGTGCACAAACCACCGTCTCATATTCTGCTTTTGTTAAAGCGTAATTATTTATTGTGAGAGCTGGTTTCCTAACAAACCCATGAAAAATTGCACTGCAGAGTCTCTGAAAGTACAAAGCGGGCACACACAGCAAAGGCTCATGGGAAATATACCATGCTGCTTACTTCTGTCACAGCACTAAACATAACTTTAAAAGCAGGACAGTGATGCAGCGATGCCACACGATGCCAGAGTAGCTCAGCACGTGGCAAGCAAAGGTTTCAGATTCAACCCTCCAGCCGCCATAATCACTCATCAATTTCAGTTCCGCTACACTTTCATCCATGCAGCTAATTCCTGCTGATTGTAATAATGTCTCACAAATCCAAACGTTCTCCCCTTCTTGAAACTCGTGTAATGAAAGGTTCTTTGAAAGAATTTCCCACCTGCAACCTCAACTGACTCATCTAAAAAGGTTTCCCTTCTGCAGCCGAAGCCTGGACTTAATCAGTGGCCTAAAGCGTCGCGATTAAAGAGTGCTGCGCTGCTGACGGACAGTTCAGTCTCCCTGCCACGGGGAACGGGTCATTAGTTTATCTTATATAAAGCCCACTTTCCTGTGACACCGTCTCCATGATCGCAGACGTGGTGCATGTAAAACAGTTGACAGGAGGGTTATTTTCTTTCCATTTTTCACTTCACTGTCTACTTCCGACACAAGAGAGTCCCAATTAGTGTAAACTACAGTAATGAGCCTTTCCTTAAATTTAGAAAGCACAACACTCGTGCTCACAGGGAGGGTCTGAAGTTTGAAGGACCTTCAAAAAGGAGCCCGAACAATGTCCCACGGCAACCACGGGGCTGCTGGCCCTAACCTGCTGGGAGAAGCGCTGCTGGGTCTGAATCTCGTAATGCTCCTCTGTGGTCACCCGGCTGACGCTGGCTGGGGCCGCCCGCGGCAACGTCTCCACCTCCTCGATGGCTTCCATGGAGACACTTTGGGGAAGCACGCGGAAGAGTGACGTCACGTACATGATGACACTCTTCTTATCAGGGTGAGGCACCGCCAAATCTGAGGAGCAGAGAGATACAAGAGAGAAGACTGACTTTTAACAAATGAAATGAAAATGAATGCAGCAGTTTCAGAGGTTTGAAGAGGGGTGGTTAAAAATTTGTTGTGCAGCCATCAGACGAGTCTGTGTGGGACTACAAATAACATAAGAATGTGTTACAAAATAAAATCAGAGTAAGGCGTAAACGTGAAAACCAGCCGCTCATCTGATGAGGAACAACAGCGATACAAAAACCAGAGCTGAATGTGCGAGTTGTGGGTTTATGATTCATGAGCATCATACAGATGTTAGAGGATGAGAAGATAAATGGTGTCATAAATACAGGAATCAGATCTGAGTGTCTAAATCTACTCTGGTTTCTGGTCTCGTGGGAACCGGTTTTTAATCCTTTCAGCGATGTGTGCATCTGTAATGCTGCGTCAGATTGTGAGTACGTATATTGGATAAGTGTCTTCTTCACAATGGCTATAAAACTTCTGGGCCTATATTTCCACACAAAATGCATCCTGAGCACTACTGGCCTGTCTTACTGATTTAAAAAGATGTTTGGTTTAGGCATCAGGTTAAAATTGAGTTAAATAATCATATAAATGTGACAAAGCAAAGAAAAACGACTGAACATACTGACACCTAACAATAATCCTGAGTCATTATCATTAGTGGATGCTTCGAAGAATTAAAATATGAAACGGAGTCTGCTCTGACAAATCCCCACAGCCCTCCACTTACTGTGGTGTAATGGAGACAAGCCTCAGACAAACAGAACCTGAAATCCATCGACAGCTGAGGCGATGTTCCAAAAGCCCAGGTGGGGGGTTAATGGCGTTTGAAGCATGAATGTGCAGCATAATAATGATGCACAATTGCCCCACTTGCTCCTAACTACCGACGGTTTATTGAAAGATCAATAAAAAAAAAAAATCATCTGCTGTGATCTGCTATCGGAAGACTCAGCCAAACTATGAGCAATGATCATGTTCACACAGCACTCACAAATGGAGAGATTTACCAGGAATAACAGTTCTGATTTCATGCGTCTGTTCATGCACTGATCATGCTGATGAATTTGCCTTCGTGTTACACAGTTTTTTGCCTTCCGACACTTTACTTTCTGCCTGCGTGTCATGACGGATGGCAGTCAGCACGCTGGTCGGCTGCCTCTGCCCCTGCAAGCTGGTGGCAGTTCGGCAGAAAGTTGTGTGTAGAATTATTGAAGTCACTAAGTTCAAGGACTCTTTCTTCAGGTGAGAACAGTTTGGAACAATCTGTCTGTAAACTTGTGCTTCACTGGCCAGGTCCCTCCAGCAAGGTGACCAATATTATCGCCATGGCAACACTAAATGACTGCCCAATACACCGTTCACTTGGGCCAATTATAGGTGCATAATTGGAACTGTTGAAGTACAATGAGGGTGGTAACTCATCCTTAATATTCTTGTCTAGAATTACCAAGGTTTGCATGTGTGTGTGAGAGAGAGAGAGAGAGAGAGGGTGTTAATTACCCTCAGGGTCCAGCAGCCTGTCGATCCCCAGGTGTTGTTCGGCTGTATTAAAAGCGTGTTCCAGCCTGTCGATCACAGACGTCTTCCGCTCCACTGTGCTCCAATCAAAAAGTTCTGGTCTGCAAAAAGTTGACGGAAATAAGCCGTCTATGCACTCACTGTGTCCATTTCTATTATATTCACTTCAAGAGGCTCATGGGGTTAATTATTTATTTCATTATTCTTTGGCCCCTACAGGACATCGATGATATGAAACACATGATCTAAAAGCAAACAAAGGTCAGGCTCTGAAGCAATCGAGGCCCTGGTGGAGGGCTTATAGATTCACCTTCAAAAAAATGAAATACATCGTAATTAAACCCCTCTCAGCTGAAGCAGACAAGTTTATTTCTGGAGCTACCTTCACTCAACAACCGTGCATTTATCTGCCTTGCCCACACGCTGGCTGTGCAAACTGTACTCACTGAGGAGAAAGCGAAGGGAATTATGACTGCAAAAATAATAGTTTATTGATTGGGAGCGTGATCTGAATCAGGTGGCTGTTGTGGGGGAAACACTGTCTGCATGGAGAAGGCTTTGTATGGCTGTGATCTCTGTGGTGCTGTGCACAGATGTTCCCGTCTGCCAGCCAGGATGTTATCCATAATTACACAAGTTCGGGCCGGACACCAGAACCCTCAGGGGTGTCCAGAGGGGCAGATTAACACGCCCTCTGCTACTCATCCATCTATTCACCCTGTTTACAGTCATCTATTTACTGATTATTTTTATGACATGCCCACTGGCTTGCTCCTCCGTTTGTTCATAATTTCACAGCTTTTATGCTGAATATGATACATCCAATGCAGAGTGGATCTGCAGTAGGTATGAAGTTTACGTATGTGATAAGACAACCCAAAGGCAGGTGAGTCAGTGCATTAGACGGGCACCACTAGGGCTTCCATGTTAGTCATGAAATAATTAAACCATTTGAGGGTAAATTCTTGAAAGGCATTTTCCGGAGAGGAGCAGGGTCCACCATGTCAACTGTCAGGACGTTTTATAGTCATTATTAATATTTCCTGGCAGAAATTCTTTACGTGTCATATAAAGTCTGGCTTTTAACGTCTGTAATAGTTTATTCCTTTTTATATCAAATGACCAATTAGATCCAAGAGAGAAGAAAGAAGACTTTTTTTTACTATTTGTGAGTAGCTGAACCACTGAAAGAAAAAATTACACACAGTAAAGTAAAGCTTAAAAAAAAAAAAAAGTTTGCCTGACTCCAAAAACAGCAGTAAACATTCAAGTGGTGGTGAGACAATGAGCACTGACAGGCTGGAGTAAACCACATTTGCTCAGGGTAAAACTGGCAATATGCAGTCTTAAGTTGTGCTGACCGCAGCCCTTTTCTGCATAGACAGAAGCATGAGCGTGACAGTAGGAGGGGGTTTCCGAACACACACTCGGTGTTATCAAGTGCAGCTTCTACTTCTTTCTAAATTATGAGCAATTATTAACGATAAACATTACTCAGATCCCACCACAGGCAACTGTGCATAACGCTTCTTCTGTCCTGATGAGCTGATTTGTTCTCTGTGAGGTGAACTGACTGCAGTCAGCAAGTTGTCTTCAGTTCCTCACAGACTAGGCCTGCTTTGTTGAACTTTTTCTTTATCTTGATACTTTGTAGCAATGGTCTCTGATTCTTTATCAAAGCGTATTTGTCAAAAGTAACATTTCAACTTAAGATCAGTGTCAGGAGGTCATTAAACCTTTGGTGAGTGGCTGCGTTTCCACAGCAGGCATTGTAGCAGGTCTCTGGACACAAAGATGCCTGAATGTTCAACCGTCAACTTTCCAATGTGTGTATCGCAGGGGAGAAATAGTAGCTCTGGAGTGATTTTGGGATCCAGAGTCACGTCGGGTGGGTCAGGGTACACGCCGTCAGTCGCTCCAGAGTCACAGCGCTGTGTGACGCAGCGCTGATGCTTGCTGAGGCAACTGGAGCTCATACCATGTCTGTCTTTACCCTGCATATTGTTATTTCTCTTTTCTATACAGAAAAGGAGATGGCAAGCGCATGCTTACACACACTTATCTTTGTTATAAATATGTATTCGCCACCCCTTTCCCCTGACATCCCAACTAACCCCCAACCCTAACCCTAACCCCTGAGTTGGTTTGCTGTACCTGTGGCTGTGGATGAGCGCATTGAAGGCCAATCCATCATTCCAGCTACTGGAGAAGTTAACCACGTTGACCTGAGGACAAAGATAATGGATATTAGAGGGCCACCCTGCGAATGTACCGCGACACCAGACACTCTGTTGTCACCCTGCAATGGTTTTCATTTTAACAGCGATATTTCAGATGAGGTGCATTTTTTTCTGTCCAAGTTTGAACTTTTATTTCATAAAGTAGGATTTCAACCGCTTGAAATGGGTTCCGCAGGCAATCCAAAGCATCAAACAAGTGGAAACCGTGCAGCTGCCTCGTGATACTGCAACTATAGCTGAAAATCGTTCCTCGCCAGCAAAATAAAACCTTCACTTTAAACGACAAGAGTGAATTTGTAAAGTCTTGACACATAAGTAACCAAAAGAAAACTCTTGTCAACTTTGTCAGCTAGAGACGTGTAAAATGATTCCTTTTGTAAGTCTATTTCTTTTTTATTTTACTTTAAAACTTGAGGTGGTTAAATAACACCAGCGGTCGGAAACAAGCCTTTAATATCCGACACAAAGTCTTTTTGTCCTTTACGTTTCTCAAAAGACTGATCGGGACACGACTGAGATGTCAATACCTGGCCGAACCAGATTTAGAAAAGAAGAGATTCTACTCAAGTATTGAAAGTATTTGTCTTTTTGACGGGAAGGAACTGACCTGAGGGTACTGCCGTGTGTTCTGACGAACCCAACTCAGCAGGATCTTTTCACTGTTGGTCTGCTGAAGGCCCGCCATCACATCCTTCATCACATCCTTTACCTGCACATGCATATTACATCATCACAAACCATATTATTTTATTGCATTTTATGTGTCTTTTTCTATTAGTTCTGATGTTTAAATTGTTTGTTGAAATTTTGCAACATGCATATTACAAATGTTTGCCAAAATTGTTAAACAACAAAAAAAAGATAGGATCACTTTCTGTAGGTGTTAAAAGCTGAAGCAGCTAAACTAATAACAACAAAATAGAGGCTTGATGAGTATTTCATTTATCAGGTGCAAAATAAAAGTTTGGTAACAAAGACAAGCAGGCCTGGCTCTTGTTTATAGGTGCTAATGGGCATGCTAGACAGAGAAGCGGCCAGGCAAATCCACGGTAAAATAAAGGGTGTCAGTGTAACATTTGCATGAAAAAAGACCTTTTAAAAACACGGTGCTTTCCAGCAAAGTTTGACATGGCCTGTCAGGGGATACTTTGCATATTCACACAAAAGCACACACGCAAACATACACACGCTGTCAGAGGAGGCTTGCATACACACATATGCATGCGTGTGTCTGTGCGAATGTGGTTTTACGCTCAGAGGCTGACTCTTTGGCAGACATGAGTGACAGTTTTAGAGCACTTGTTCAGCGCTTGTGGGAGGGTGAAAGAGACATTCAGCTTTTCACTGCCCAGTGGTGCCTTCTTACCCTCCCTCTTCAGTCACTTGCACAGAGATTACTTTTACACATTCCATTAGACGTTACTCTTTTTCCCTTTGGCTATTTCTCTTCTTTCACCTGACTCTCTTAAAAAAACACCAAACTCTCTTCGTCTGCCGCATTTCTGTGCGGTGTGCCTTTTGCAGCCCGACACCAAAAACGCACCCGTTCATGCCGTCGTGCAAGGCCATGAAAGTTAGCAGAGTTACCAAGACAAAACCCTGAAAATATAACAGAAGACAGAAACTACAGGCCTCAAAGCCACCACAACCGATCCAACGTGCATAATCAAGCTGACTGAGGTCTTTTGGGAATCCCTCGCTGCTAATCAGAAACACTACTCGCCTGACCCCAGGCTTTTTGTCTCCAACTCTCTAATTCCTCTCCAAACGATTAGTGTTGGCCTAGAATTATGTCTCCAAAAGAAGTCTTAATAACCATAATTTCAGGCTGTGTTTTATACATAGATGCAGGACTATTAAGTAAGAAAAAGCAGGAATTGAAAGTTTATCTGCACACGATGGGCAACTAAACCTATTAATACAGTTTGTGGTAATTTAGTATTGAGGTGAATACAGAACAGGGGGCCGTCTGTGTCTCTCACTCTTGCTTTCATTCACTTACTTTCTCACACACACACACACACAGGTTTGTTTGCTCCCTTTCCTCATAGAATGTGGCCTGTCGGGTAAAAAGGGACTCATTTGGGAGTAGGTCACTGCATGCATTTCCACTTTAATTGGAGGGGTCCTTTGACAAAGACGGCAGCACACCCAGACGCACACCCGCACACAGACGGATTCACACACACAGGCAGACACAAAAGTATTCATGGACTGGCCTACGTGCCTGCATGCACAAGCCAACGCTACCCTCGGGGGCATTAGCAGCTTCATGCAAACACACTCCATTAACGCATGCATACACACCCCACCCACAGCTATGCGTTCAACACACACAGAACACACACATACTGATTGCCTAATTAGGTCTGTGGTACAACTGATGTGTTTGAACAGATATGAAGCTAAAAATAAACTAAACACAAACACTGGTTCTGTCCACTTTAAAGTGGAAATACAGATTCGGACTGAAAGTTGATAGTAGAAACATTACGTCTATAAAATGATTAAAATGATGAAAGGCAGCGAACAGAAGCCAATGAAAAAGAACATGAAAGGAAACTTTGGAGCAGTCTGTGCTGCTTCTGCACTCACATTAATGGAGATAGAGTTACTTTTCTCCAAAACCACAAAAACAAAACCTTGTCTTTTCTAAATATCTGCTCACAACAGCATATTTGCTTCCATTTGTTGAATCTGTGAAAGTAAACTGGCAGTAAAATACGGAATTTGGACCTTTGTCATATTGTATTGAGACCTTTAACATGTTTTTTTTCTACCCCGGAAGCAAACTTTTCACCATTTCTGTTTTTTCTTCTTTACTTATTGACGCTTTGATTTTCCATCAGTGATCCTGCTGCTTTCACCTCCACGGATTCAAACCAAAGAAGCACATGATCATCAACCAAAAAGGCCACATTAGGTTTGTTTGCATCACTTTGTTCTGGAAGTGGTGCAAACATCAAAGTGACACGCAGGAGAACTGTAATTTAAGCTTCATTTGATTTGTCCATCATGGACAGAAAGGGAATTTTAGCAGATGCAAAGTGAGGCTTGTTATTCCCGATGATGGCCTCACAGCCACCAATATAGCAGATGTCATTCAGTGGAGCTTTTTAGAAACAAAAAGTCTAAAAAAAACAATCCACGCAGCCCTCCTATAGGTCCAGGTTTTTATGAGACAAAGAGAAATCATTTCAGACCATTTCTACCTATAAAATTAAGAATTGGATTTGCTTGGAAAGCAGACTGAAATCTTTTAGGAGCGGAGAAGTCATGCTGATGGGCTGAGTGCTGTAATAAAAGCGAAAAGTGCTTCAACAAAGTTTCACTTAAAGGGTGTGCATATTGATGGAGCCAGGTTTTCTACCTAAAAGATTTCATTTTGCTTTTCAATTGAATAGCTCTGGTAAATGGACACATTAAAAGGGGAAATGGCTTTTGTCTGCCTTACTTTTTGCATCACAGAACTTGGCTTTAAAATACCTTTATATTACAGACAACTGAAATATTCAATCAAAAAGGCTAAAAAAGCAGAATGCTGATGCATCATGCCATTTACACACCTGCCAGTGGAGAATGATGCTCCAGATGAGCCCAAGAATCAGTTTGTGATTTCCATCAACAATGTCTGCCGCTCCGATATTCACCAATTCAACCTGGAGTATGAGCAAGCAGACAGACAAATCTCATTACAGCAACATTTTCAAGACGCATCCTCCCCCCCCACCCTCAACAACTGAGTGCTTTCTCCTTATTTCCAACCCGTGAACCAATAAAAGGAAGCAACTGTGACTTTTGTTCACCGATCTAATTAAAACAGCCATCTGAAATATTCCAGGAGCACGCCTTATCTCAAATAACTCATTATCTCTCCCCGTTTTCATGGGATTATGATATTGGAGGATTGTGATAAACCAAATGCTAATATAGAATTTGGACCAACGTGGTTTTTCCCTTCAAATTTAAACAACGTAAAAAAAAAAAAAAGAAACTTTGTTTAGCACTGAGAAAACTTAATCAAATTATGCTTTTCCCCCTTTGATTAGTAGTTGCAGTTCAAAACAAACCAACAAAAAAAAAGCAACAGAACCCAGAAGAAAGATAATGCAAATGTGCCTAAAATGAAAATCTTTAGATTTAGAAACTCTCCATTAAATATGTTGAATTGGTGTTCACCGTACACACACAGTGGTTTGTTCTATGGATAAGTCCCCTTTGAAATATGCTAATTAGCCAACAGCTACAGTTCTGAAAGACACTCGGCTCGTTCAGCCTGTAGCATAATAACAGCAGGAAAAAAAGAAGCATCTGTCCTCAAGGATGTTCTACTCACATTGTTCTTCTGCAGAATCTGCAGGGCACGATTGACATTGTTGAGCGAGTGAACACGCGTTAATCCTCTCTCCAACCTCACCTACACACAAAGACAGGCGCACAACGAGGAGATTATTGACGTGGGAGCAGATCTTGGTCAGAGGTGCTCGGCAGACACGTTACAGAAGTGAAGAGGCTCAAACAAAGCACAAAAGCATCCGTTTATTGGAATAAAGACAATATGGAAACCTTCAAGTGGGGGAATGTTGGATGTTGCAAAGTACAGAAGCAGAATGTGAACATAGGAAGAATGTCCAGAGTGTTCAAGTAAAACAAATTGTCTGCCTATTTAACACTAAATTATCTCTCTAAAATTTCAAAATAAACTTTACACAAAAGAACAACAACATAATGAGGAGTAACTGAGGTTATCGGACTTGTGAAGCGGTTGCCCGTGGTTACTGCGGATGGACCACGGGGTGAACGGTGCTGGCTGTAGGGCTTGAAAACAGCGGAAAGAGAAAGACCTGCAGCTGAGAAAGACGTGTCCACCTCCTGCACAGCCCTCAGGACAGCTCAGGACCAGGACAGTGGTATGCGCTGACTAAACATCCGCAAGTATGGAACAGCCTTATTTCCATCTGCCAGTGCGCCTTTGTCATCCAATAAAATCTACATTTTCATTCATGTCTGTCTTCCAATGTCAGTAGAAACAGAGACCATTTTTGAAGACATCCATGTCACAATAATGACATTCATGATCTGCTGATTCAGTTATTTCACTGATACTTCATACCCAGACATCAATGTGTCTTTAGACATCTCAAGATTGTCTTCAGACACATATTTTGAGATCTCTTGAGATGTCTTGGCCAGCCAAGACGTGTCTATAAGACGTGTCTATAGACACGTCTTGAGACGTCTTCATGGTTATTCACCTACACTGTCTAAATTACTGCTTATTATTGTTTTCATTAAGGTTTTACTGTTGTTTCATATTTAAAATTTAATAGAATTTCATTTAGTTATTGTTTGTTTTAATCATTTTAACACTCAAATAATGTAATACTCCAGCTGAAACAAAACACTTGGCAATGTCCTTGAGACACATGTACCATGTCTAAAGCCATGTAAAGATGTGGATGTCTTCAGACAAGGTAAAAATGTCTTAAGATGTCTTGATTTCAGTTATTAAGACGTCTTAAGAGACACCTTGATGGCTGGGTATGTTTTAGTCTATAAAGTTTTAGGATACCTTTAACTGTCTTCTGTTTTCCCCTTAAAATTAACATTCGTGCTAATCACCAAGGGTAAATTGTTCACTTTATAATATGTTTTTGACATGACGGAGGACAAAACCCCCTCCGACTCAGGCCATGCGAGCGGCCGCGTTCATACCAGCTGATGTCCGACCAGCCCCTCCAGCAGCTGCAGCAGACGTCGTCCATCACACAGGTCTGAGAACAGATCCTCCACAGGCGGCTTCCCTGTCTGAAACACAGGGAACGCAACCGTTTCAATACACAGAGCAGCATTTCACCTTCAGCGTGATCTCAAGACAAAGCACACAGGAGGGAACACATCTGTCTCCTTGTATAACAGCGGTCTGATATCAGCCGATTAACCGGAACTATTATTGTATCAGCTTTGACCTTTGGACTGCTTTCGGCAGATAAAAAACCATTCGCATTAGCTTTAAATCGGAACCACGAGCAACAATTGCTCGAACATTTAATGAGGTTAATTCTCTTGTTCTATGTAAAGGTCAAAGTTTCTGTCCTCATACAAAAAGTCCCTGCTTTTCATTGGCCGTAACGCGTGTGTGTTACTAGAGAGCTTCTCATTGGTTATTACGAATTACGCTGGCTTTAAATGTGCAGGTAGCTGTTAACACCTCAGACGTTGCTCTTTATCAGGGCCGATAACGTTTGGATTACAAGTTACTTTGCACGGTAAACACTGAAGCTAAAGACAACCCGGGTGCTCTCTGAGTCTATTCAGCAGTTCAGTTCAGTTCAAACATACTAGTGAGATAATTTAGAGACTGGCTGGGACAAGTCAGCGCGCTTTTCTGGATCTTTGCTGCCCTGTTTGCTGTGGCACCAGCTTCTTCTCCTGCGTTCATTATTGATAATACAAGGAAAAAAATAAAACCCTACTTTAACATCAAAGATGCACCAGCAAATGAACTTGGACAAAGAAAAGAGCCACAAGAAAAAAAATAAGAAAAAAATCACTTTGCTCCAAGACAAAATGTAGTCTTCTGAAAAGCTATCTTCTTTTATCGTTGCTTTTTCTATGATTTCTCTTGTGTTTTTACTCATCGCCCCTTTCAAACTCTCTCTCTCTCTCACACACACACACACACACACACACACACACACACACAGACACACACAAACACACACAAACAAACACATCGTTTTTCTCCCTCTGACTCTCCTTTTGTTTTTTATCCCTCTGGCCTCAACCTACGCCTCTGAGCACTGTCCGGAGACCTGGTGTTATTGAGTCATTCTCCACACCCCAGTTCTGTGTGTGTGTGTGTGTGTACGTGTGTGTGTGTGTGCGCACACAGGTGTGTCTGTTGGGAGCAGACACATTACTTAAATGGCTCGTAGACTAGAGAGTCTGTGGGTGTTGATGCCACGGTAACGATGAACACAGATAAAAGTGCAGCAAACGAGGCACAGACAAGTCAAGAAACGGGCGCATACTTTCAGATTACTACACTGGGAAAACAGATGTGCAAACAAACACTCTTTATTTCTGCATCCTGCCCACTCACAGCTGAGAGAAATTGCTCTCTTTAACCATTTACTAAATGACTCGCCTCATTTGCTCCTAAAAAAATATTTCTCAGGGGCTGATGGTTTTGGAATTATACCTCTTACTAGAATCACCTGAAAAATGTACAAATGTACAGCAGCAGGAAGGCAGCAAAGAGGCACATCTGAACCACCCCTGGCTTCCTGGGGAGCCTCATCACATGATTAATATTTGATGGACTATGGGGGACCTCAGAGCTGTCTTCTAGGCCTTCGTCTGGTTATTTTTTTGCTTCTACTCTGGTCTCAGCATGAAAATAACAAATAACTTTAGTGCACTTGTCCAACATCAGGAATATAAAACTTGTATATATGTATATTAGGGACTGCCTTTTCCATTCATCCTGGTCGATTATCCAGTGCTTCTTTAGAGCTCCGTTATACACACGTTAACTGTTAACTTTTAAGCGCAAACTTGTGGCAGCTTGTGTTTAATATCATTAGCAGCTGCCTGCAAACTGGCTCCGACTTGTGAACATTTAAATACACTCCGGTTGCCACAAAGTACCACAAATTTAGCAATTAGTCTGTCACAAATCCACAAAATGCTACTAAAAACTAATTTTGATAACATTATTGCTTAAAAAAAGCTATTACTTATAAATATAGATAAAGCTGATTATTATTATTAATCTTCCAAAAAATGCGAGTGACTTCGTCTACTGGTGGCTGGTGCAAATATTTTCACTCACTTATAAAACCTTTATTTTTAAAAAAAAGAGAAAACAACAGGAGCACAATAGATTTCAGCAGTTAATCTAAACAATTACTGGTATTGAAAAGAATGTAATGAATAATTATTTGTTAGTCTTGAAAGCATAACAAAATATCAGCGCGACAGCGGGAGACCTATTGCTTTGCTTTTACTGAAGCCTATTTAGAAAATGAGGTAGACTGGAGATGCAAAAAGCTGTGGACAAGTAATAAAAAAAGGCAATGTTTTCTTATAAAATGGAGGATGTTTGGGTCATAAAAAGGGACCTGAGGCAAAAAGAAAAGAGAAATCTTTTGGATTTCATCTTTTGGATTTGGATTTCAATATTATGATCACATGCACAGTCTTAAAAAGGAACATTTAAATCCTTATCGTGCACGACTTTAGTGAGAACGTCTTCTTTCTGTGGCCATGAAAGCGTGAAAGCTTTCTTAAAATTTAAAAAAAAAACCTTGTCTGCACACCTCAGGGAAGTGTGTGTTCAGTACTTTCAACATCGTTATCACACACGGAGTCCAATGTTTTTGAACACTAAAACATCTCAATCTAAATCTAAAGTAATCTTTGCACAGCGGTTTAATAAAGTCATAAAAGAAAAAAGTAACATGAGAGAAATCCTAAAGGTTTCTTTTGATGTAAAACACGATCAGCCACACTGCAGCAGTCTGGGAGTGTGAAACGTGTCTACACAAGGGTGTAGCCAACTGGTGTTTTCAGCAACACATTGAATGAATTGAGACAACGCGTGCTTTATTTGTCACTAAATCACAAGTTTGGAGCAGAGTTTGTCCCTCTGGTGTCACTGACGACACAGCGTTTCCACCGTGTGTGAATTTGTGGGACAATTAAAAGATCAGCGGAGTGATTCATCTTATCAAGGAAAAAAAGCTTGAAAAAGGAAAAACCCTTTTCCAACAAAACGCCTGGAGGTCAAACAAACGACATCACTGTTTTTAAAATATCGTATATATTAGCCTTGCGTGAAAGCAAGAAAGCCAAGGTGGAATTGCAAGATTACTTTTCAGGCTGTTGCTGGAGGCTACAGAATCTTTAGAACACAATTAGGGGGAAATTTCGGTTTAGGACAGCGAGCATTATTTCAAGTATAAGCTTTCATATTGTTCTTCATGCATCTTTAATGAACCGTGATGCATTCTCAACAGCAAAGCCCCTACATCCGCATGCAGAGGAAAACTACTTGGATGAATCGTGTCTGCCAGCATATGGACAGGATAAGTTAGGATCCGATGCTGCTTTTCCCACATGCTGGAAGAAACAGGATTTTAAGGATTCCTGAAAAGTAAAGTGTACTCAACAGCATAATAAAGCCATGAACTTTTACTACTTTAATTATTCATGTGACTGGGGAGGAATAAAAATCAACCCTGAAACAGGTTATTAATTAGAGAACTTGAGGTGAATGTGAGAATTTTGAAGGACAGAGTTCGCCCAAAGTGTGTTTGCGAAATCGATTGCAAGGTTGCAAAATGTGGGTGTAAAATCTTGTTTCCGACCAGCACATCTTAGCGAGGACACCAGTCCCATCCACTTGCTCTGCTTGTGAGATCCAATGGAAGCAAAGACACACCCATCCTCATCCCTTGCTGCTCTGATGTTTATGGTAAAGAACCCTTCCTCTTCGGGTCCTACACGATTTTTTTTCCCGGATAATAAATTAAAGGAAAACGGTTGCAATCACACTTTTTTGAAGCATTCCAACAACTAAACAACTAGAAAGGATAAAAGTGCATTTAAAAAAACGGTGGTGGAGGTTCTGCACACAATTTAGGTGGAAGCAAAGAGCCTCGGCTATTCTGCCTCTACAGGTTGTGTTTACTTCCACTTCAAAAACCCAAACCATTACATGCAGTACAAGTTCTATTAGCATTTATATTTAAAGGCGCTACAAGTTCCCTTTCTGAGGTGACGCTAGTCGCCTGTGTCACCCAACAGAGTGTGTGCTTTCAGCGCATACACAGATCACCAGAGCAAATGATGATATGAAGTGCTGACACAGGAATGAAATTAGGACTACGCTGCCTTCGAATGCATGGTCTCAAAGTGAGCCAGCAGCAGCAGGAGGTGGAACTATTTAGCTTAGACACAAGCCAGTGAGAGGTGAGCGGAGGACTTCAGGTTCATCTTTACAAGGCGATGAACTCGATTTAAACAAGTTTAAAGAGGATTAATATGAACTTTTCACTTTTAGATTTCTGTCTGCAGCCTCAGCAGCTGTATTTAGTTAATAAAGCGCTTCCATTAAAGAAGCAGGCAGCAAAGTCTTTTCAGAGCATCTCCCTGTCTGTTCCAGGTGTATCTGAGTGACCTGAGCATTGCACTAAACGTTATTAGAAACTAGTTTGTGTTTCTTCCAGCTCGGAAAGTGTTTTCACTCCCACGTTGGTGCACGTTTTGAACCTTTCCCCACAAACAAAAGCTCCTATTAAAGGAAAAAATGTTTTGAATTTGACTGCGCAGGTAGAAGGGAAATGCAAATGCAACATAAAAAGTGCAGAAAACGCTGATAAGCAGCCCAACTTTCCTCAAGGGGAAACAAAAATGTGTTTAAGCTTTGAGGCATTATCTTGTTACACACTCTCCAGCTGTTCCGGATGTCAGCTGACACCTGATTCATCTCACATGTGCTCAAATTTAAATATAGAACAGCTTATTAAATTCTGTTTTCATGTGGGTTTATGGAATGTTGTTTAAATTGTTGCAGTTTAGGTCTTAAGGCTTCAAAAACTGTAACACAGCATGTTAAAAAATCTATATTTAAAATAATAATTAATAGAAAACGTACTTTTTTTAGGTCTTGTAAATGTATTCAGTTCAATTAAAACTACAATTCTGGGTGAAAAGGCATTAATAGCATGACTTCAAATGCTAAACATTTGATGAAAAGCACATCTGGTGAACAACGAAACTCCGGATTGATATTGATTTTCATTAAATCTACACATCCAGATGAAATTGCAAACTCTTCAGGCAATCCTATTTGGAATACTCTGGAGTGCTCCAAAAGACGGTCTCTGGAGATTCAATAAACACTACAAGCAAATCCAAACAGACAATGCTTGGAAATGAGGAAAATCATCAGTTCCACAAAATGAACTATTGTTTATGGAGGTTCTACACGTTAAAACAACCTGGAACCTTTTTTGGAACATCATGCATCCCTCTTCAGTGGTCTAAGGACGCTGGTCACATGGGAGTAAAGTCAGTGTAAATGAGGCTTTGGGGTCTCGGCCGAGACGATGGTCTCGTTGAAATAAAACTGATGAGAACGAGGCGTCTAATCCTCTCATCACACTCCGTGGTAACTTGTTCGACGATGGGAAGTTTGTATCGCTCTGGGAATTGTGAATACTGAGAAGAACATACAGCATCGGTAGTATGGTAGGATCATGTAAAAACATAAAGGAGAAAATGATATATGAATAATACAGGAGCAGCCCCGGTGGAATAGGATCAGCTGCTGCTAACGTTAAGCTAAGTAGCAGCTGTGGCTGGTAAATAAGAACATGAGAAAGCTGAGATTCCTGCCCTGGTGACGGATCCACATACATTCCTGAAGCGCAGTTTTTTTATGGGTTGCTGAGTAGCAGATCACAGTAAAAATCAGAGCGGGCTCCGCTCCAGCGCCACACACCTCTGTCTTTTTTATCCTGCACACTTCCGACTCCTGTTGTCACCAATCCATCAATCTCCTGCTTCACTCACCCCGACTGTAAGTGCAAACTTTTGTTTTCCTCTCTGTCTTCTACCGTATTACTTTGTCTCCTTGTCTCCTTCCCTACCCCCCCGGCTCTAATCCGGTTTTCTCCCGTCTGATCTCCCATCTCCTCCTGAAACCTGCATATATGTGAGCAAATCATGTTTCTTCCTTGGATGGATGAGAGGAACTGCTGCTTATTGCTCCCCCCTGGGTGGATCAGGAGGTAGATGAAAAAGTAGAAGTAGAAAGAAAAGTTGGACTGAAGAGGCAAAGACAAACAGTCTAACAAGAGGAAAACTCCGTACTTTAGTGATTTTTCAACTTATTTTGAAAGTATTTGTTTAAATGCTGCTTTAAGGACAGGATGGGTGTAGTTTTAGGGAACGAGCTGCGGTCCTAAAAGAAAAACGAAAACGTGCAGCATTCCTGCTGTTGGATAAGCTTGGAATTACAAGACTGGACTGTGGGTGGGGAATGTGGAATTGTGAAGGAATTGTGGAAGAGGGCACCACTTCCAGACACAGAAGCGTGACTCTTTGGGAACACAGAGTCACAACAATCGAAGATTCTTTGAAATTCTGCAGGCTTTGTGCCTGGCCTGCCTTCTACCTCTCCAGGAAGGTAGAGGAGGCTGGTCTGGTAGCTGGTCACGTACTCTACCCTCACAGCAGAACCTTCGCAGCAAACACATTCTTCATGTCCAATGTTTGTGTTGCTTTGAAGCAACAGTGGCGCACGGGCTAAATCCAAGAACACGGTCGGACTGCGTGTAAGCAAAGCTGAAGAACAAAGGCTGGGATGAATAATAGAAATACTCTTACCTTAGTTAACTGTGAGTTCACCCATTTTGTGAAAGTCTTCTTCTGAACATCTTCTCTTTCATCTGCAGGGAGATAAAAGAAAATTCAGATCCACACAAAACTGTAAGAGAGAGAGAGAAAATAGAAAGAGAGAAAGGGGGGTGGGGGGAGGGGCAGGGTTAGGTCTTCCATGAGGCAATCCCAGAACATAGGTCATGTGAGATCCAGTGCAGCACATCAAAAAGAAGCTATGGAGCTGAAGTTGCCCTGGACCACAAGCGCATCCTCTCCTCTCGCTCTGAGCTAGCTGCAGGCAGACTGAGGGGAGTCATTCAGGTTACAGTCGTCAACCAGCTTCCAACAATTTAAAACTCATTAGAGTCATGATGATAATCGCTGCAGAGCCGCTTGCTATGAACTCCTAATAAACAAAACCAGCTATTGACTGAAAGTTACACCCTCATTTTCGATGCACCGACTGAGAGGCGAAGTCACGGACCTGGAATTTTCCCTTTTGGGTGAATGTTTTTCAGAGCTTCTGTTATTACCGTTTAGCCTTGGAAAGCAATTTTTTTGGCCAAAGAACTATTTCAAAAAGGCATTAAATAGTTCATGTTTTTTGCCACAAACGGCCATCAAATTTCATCAAAAAGAAGTTATCTTTTATGGAAAAACAACCGAAGGTCAGCGTTCATATATAACAATGAAAAGGTCATTATGGGATGGCACACACAGCTCTGCAAGCACATTTTCTCTGGACTCAGCTGTGTTTAATTAAAACAACACCATGACAACTGCAGCTTTTGTGTGCAGCTCCTTACTGGCTAAATATATTTAAAATGTTCCGATTGCAGTTCAATTTCACCAGGTAGTACAGAACCTAGCGGGATAAAAAATGATCCTGTAACGCTGCAGACGGTTTCTGACCCTTTCTGATGTGAAGGACCCTAAAAGTTGCGCAAAGCCGGAGAACTTCATTAAGAAACGTTTTCTTTCTGCAAGGTCTTTCATCCGATTACAAGGTTATTGGTTTTAGCGGAGAATGTGAAACAGCCACAGTTTAAATGCAATTCTGATTTTGCCTAAAGACCGTTTCCAGCGAAGGACCGGTCTAGGTGAGGCAGCGGTGCGGCGTGGCCCGAGACGTGCATTACGGTCGACATGACAACCTGCTGACTTATAATAACACCTCTCCGCCGCCTCGCTCATTTGATTGCAAATGGGGTCACTTGCCGTTATTAGAGATAGTAAATTACACTCTCTTCCAGAAAGAGAACATCAGGTTAAATATTACACCAACCATGCTAACAGTTCTCCTCCAGGAAGTGTGTGAGCAAACGTGTGCCGATGCTCATGCGTATGTGACTGTGTTGACACTGGCCGGGCATTGACTAATAGGGCTGAAAATTAAACTTCTCCGTTAATTAAAAGGGCCAACATTGAGTCGCACGTTGTGTTGAAGCAATGGATACACACTTAAACACAGAGAGAGCGAGAGAGAAAAAGAAAGAGAGAGAAAGGGAGAGAGACAGAGGGAGACGGAGAGATGGACCAGTGAGCAGTGAAGCATAAATAAAGCAGAAGCTGTAACAAACAGTCTAATCTAAATCAGGTAATCCATCTCCAACTCTGTGTGTGTGTGCGTGTATGCGTGTGTGTGCGTGTGTGTGTGTGTGTGTGTGTGTGTGTGTGTGTGTGTGTGGTCCAATGATGTGGAAATCACAAGTTCTATTAAAAACATTGCGAATCATGTTCTGGGTTCTTTCTTACAGGAGTGTGTGCGCTGCAGTTACAAGGGTTTAATGAGAAATAAGAGGGACATATCAGATTTGTCTGTGCTAGCTAAACAGAGGTTGGTTTCTCTGTTCATTATTGACTCGCTGGGACAGCACACAACAAATCTTTCCTGTCCTGACATTGCAATCGCAGTATTAACATGTTTAATCCTGGCTTTTAACACACAAACACATTTCCCCTAGTAGTTGGAACTGAACAAGTAAAGCACAATTTTAAGAGCCAAAACATTAATCAGTTGAAAATAACTTGCAATCACCTCAGCAGGAGGCCTTCCACACCTGCTGTCCTGCTTTTATATGTGTTACTCAAGGGTATCACTAAAGTTCTGAGGTCCCGCTTTCCATCCTCTTTTATTGAAACAAACCGAATCAAGAAGATCTCATTTGGCTAGAAATGTTAGACCCCGTGTGCAAAGTAAATTGTTTGTGCTGTCAAACAAAATGAGGGAACATGTGGAATTAGCAGGGAAGACAGGAAGTCTGAGGCCTGATCGATAGTCCATTTGAGCAGACCATTGTTCTGCTACCGAAACCTGCGGCGGCTCCACGCCCACAGAAAAGGAAGTTATGCATAGACACACACGGACACATACTGAGACACACGGTCTCCTCATATCATCAACACGCATTCTGTTAAGGAGGTGCTTTGTCCTGCTTTTAGAGAAGGTATCACAGAGAAGAGAAGGAGAGATGGAGAGAAAACTAGCAAAGAGAGGAGGAAACAAGCAAAAGCAGGAGCAAGAAGGCTGGGACCTACTGGACCTGGTGTGAAGAGGAAAAAGAAGGTAAAGGATAAAAGGTAAGATGAAATTGACTGTTGAAAAGTTTGGGATAAGAAGAAGAAGGTGGATAGAAGAAATAGAAGAAAAGCATCAAAGCACAACAGACGGAACACCTCAAAGAGATTTCAGCGAGCAAATAGCTCAACCACTGTTCCAAACATACAGACAACAGTTATCAGACATGAATAAACCATCTGAAGCCTCAAAGGTAACACTGAGTCAGCAGCAACACGCACACCGGGGTACAAAAACAAGCCCGTTCACAATGAATCGTCCACTCGATCAAACGTCAGCTTCTTAAAATCTGCAGTCGGCGGCGCTCATGCTGAGCAGCACACGGCGACCAAGGCCGCCCTTCGTTTTTGTCCCGCAAGCAGTTCACGGCTAAAACTGCTTCAACGAGCTGTTGACTCGATTAAAAACCAGGTTAGAAGAGATGAAGGAGGGGAAAAATTAAGGAAGACAATGTGAAAAAAAGAAGCTGGTCTATGGGGTAATAAAAAGCTGAGAAAAGTCCACAATTTAAGTAATCAGAACTAAAAAAAACTAGTTCTGATGTGTCAACGGCTGGTTGGTTTGATGTGCTGGTTTTTAAATAGGACAGCTCAATATAGATGACTCAAATAACAAACATATTCTATCCAAGATTAGTTTTTTATTTTATTATTGGAATAAGAGAATATAAAAGTTTATTTGTTGCAGAGTTTAAATCTGGAACTCTTTTCTGGAAATCCTGGTGGACCTGGAAGTGCTGGGTGACTGCTGGTCAGCACCTGGGACAGTTCCAGGATCAGCACCCTGGACAGCTCCTGGATCAGCACCCTGGACAGCTCCTGGATCAGCACCCTGGACAGCTCCTGCAGCTGCCGCTGACCACAGATGCAGAGACATTTGATTTACGTAGGACTGTGGGAATTAATGTTAGATAACAAGCAAAAATAATAAAAAAAACAGTCTCCCCGCAGGTCTGACTGCTGAAACAAACCAATATAAAACTATATTCTGATGATATTGGTTGAGGTTTGTTATTCACAACAGCAGATAAAAAAACAGTCCAATGTCCAATGCCTTTTTTTCCCTAAACAGTATAAAAAAAACTGTTATTGATTAAAGACTGATAACCTAAAGTCTGTTTTGTTTACAAGGCTTTAAACAGTCAGCCAAGTTAAATGCACACCTCCACTAAATCTTTAGGGTGGAAAAAAACAAAACAAAACCAGGAAAACCGAAAGGATGGTGCACCTCAGACAGGAAGCTGCATCAAAGCTGCCGCCAGGCTAATAAGAAGGAGTCAGATATCGGATCTATGAAAGGCGAGTTTTTAAGCCATCAGCTTCATAAACTAATGATCTGGAAGGCTGTTTCGATCCATCCTGCCAGTCAGCTAGAGTCTGCCTGCAGAGCTCACAGCGCCACAAAGACCAGAAGGACCATCAGACACGAAGAAGACCACATCAAATGTATACCAGACAGTACGGTCTTTAAATACCCGTAGCGTTACAGCCTTCCACTCCTGTTTAATACTTCACTCATCCTTGCCGAGATAGTTCGTGTGCGTCAGCGACAGTTTTTGAGGCAGAGCAGACATTTAAAACCGCATCAAGGTTTAAAGTAAATAGAAGGATTAAAGTTTTATCAGTGCAAAAGGCATTATTCATGTCTTCTCTAATGACTTTTGTTTCCAAAGTGGAAAAAAGGACAAAGACATCGCTGCTCATGAGGTGAATACAAATCCATAAACACAATTTAAACTTTAGCCATTATATCTGAGGCATTTAGCAGATGTTCTGGTGGAGGGTCACTGCATCAGCCACTGTGGCTCCAGGACTCATAAATTAAGAGTTCACCCCCATAAAAGTAAGAGTAGGTATGGGACAAGTGCAAATTTAAAGTTAGATCAGCATATAATTATGTATTTATTAATCAAAACTTCAGGTATTTGAATTTAATGACTCAACAGTGTGATTTAAATGATGCCCAGCGGCTAACAAACCGACCTTGCATGAGCTTCTCTCCTTCTTGGTGGATGAGCCAAGATCACATTCAAATGAAATGATAATTAACTGAGTCTGACATTTATATGTCAACGAAGCTTAAGCAGAACCTGTCGTGATTGTCCTAAATTGACCGGCGCTACGTTTGACAGACAGATAAGTTCATGCTGATGAGCCAGTCCATCACAGGGAGCAGAAAAGATTCACCACCAGTGCAAACAAGTGATCCATCTCTGTAGCCGGCGTGGCCCAAAACAAGAGACGTGTTTGTTGCTGTTTTGGCACTTGCTGCCTAGCAACCGTCACAGCCATTAGCCATGGAAAGGAATCTGAAACCAAATCCAATCAGATCAGGTCATTACAGAGAGATGAGTTGGAGAGGAAGTGATGGAGAGAGGGAGATACTTGGCAAAAAAAGAGGGGGGAGCGGTGGGAACAAATAAAGAGAGGGAGAGGAAAACGTGGACAGAGAATCACGGGACAGAAGGGAGCGATTGAAAAGAGAGACATGCATGATGAACTCGTGTCAAATTCAATGTCAATTATTGCACACACACACACACAGAATGACACATGATAGTAAACTAGATTTCTGTGTGTGTGTGTGTGTGTGTGTGTGTTTGAGAGAGAGAGAGAGGGACAGAAATACTGTGAAACGTAAAGCTGATACCGATCATCTGCTGCCTGATATTAGAGTTGGGGAGTGGGGATGGAAATGATTGAGGGAAACATCATTACCCTCTTTTCTGAAAACATGCCCAAATGCTGCCAGCACAACACCATTTTCATCTTTGACCTGATGAATCCAGAGCAGGCATGGGCAAACTACGGCCCCGGGGCCACATGCGGCCGTCTTAAACGTCTTAATCCGGCCCGCCGAACTTGACAAAATTAAATGACAGTCATTTAAAAAAGGCACATCTTATTCATTTGATTTTCAGTGTTTTCAGACTCATTCCAAAGTCAGATATTTTGTTGTCATGCTTTTCTTGATTTTGATTTGAAATTAAATAACATGTTTTCTCCATATCCCAAGATGTGTATTTTTC
>CAAE01014756.1:598480-625571 GCA_000180735.1 Tetraodon nigroviridis | reverse complement strand
GAGTTCCACGGTGTAGTGGAGCCTTTGTAATTATCCATCTACAGGCTAACCCTGACTATTATGGTGGTAATGAGACGTCATGAAAAATTCAAACTGATAAAGAACAATCTTATCTTCACAAGTGAGTATCCAACAATCTTGAGTGAAGTGGCAATTCTTCCTGTGTGTGTCTCTGTGTGTGTGTGTGTGTGTGTGTGTGTGTGTGTGTGTGTGTGTGTGTGTGTGTGTGTGTGCAGGGACAAGAAGTGAGCCCTCCTCTCTGTGGTCTCCTGAGGATGCAAGGCAATTTAGGGAGCCTGTGACAGCACAGATTTAAATTTTATATCCATCCCTCCCTCAGCTTCTCTCTCTCTGCTGTTTGCTTTCCAGCTTTAAACTATCTTGATTTTTTTTCTTTCTAGTCTACAGTTCACTGTCCGTCTAGATATGCTTACACTTTGCTTGTTAAACACCGAGGTCCTGACAGGCCCTCTGCCTGCCTCTCCTTTCTCTCCCTTTCCTTTTATTATCTCCATTTATTGCTTTTGATGGCCCATTTCGATCTTGTATTTACAGGCTCTCCCTTATGGGCGAAAGTACATGTTACCCCAGCGGGGCTAAAAGTATGCGTTTTCAAAATGAACCCATGTGGACGGCAGCGAGGAGAAGGGATGGAGCTATATCCGTACGATGATAACGTGCAACAGACACAAGATCTGCTCGCAGCTAAGAAGAGCTCTTAATCCATTAATTGAAATCACTGTAGTGGACAGAATACGCAGATACCAAAATAGCCACGCATAAAAGCTTCAAGTAGGTGAGAGATCCCACCGCCCCCCGCGCCCCACCCATCAAAACGTCCACATTTCTGACAGGGATCTCACCATTTAATTGGAACACATTTTCACACTTTTTCTGCCCACAAACACGAGATGTTGGCAGCGTGTCAGATTTTAGAGTAAGTGGGGCTTGATGCCTTTTTTTATTTTTCAATTCCAAAACATTTGGACCACTTTCAACCAACAATATCACCAGCATCAATGAGAATGGAGACATTTTTAACACAAGAATCCTTTAACTTCAGATGAAGGACTTCTTTTTTCCTTTTTATTCTGCAAATGTGCTTTCACATCTTCTACTTGTATGTTTATCTGTCTATTTGTGTTATCTTGTCTCACACAGCAGACTATTAGCCACAAAGGACATGCTGAACTCACTCTAAATTAATTCGAAGAGTTGTTTGAGCCATAAAATTTAAGTGATGACTGGAGAATGTTGATTTCATGGGAGTAATTTAAATAGTAAAAAACACTTTTGTCTTTCTGTTGTTCGTGCATTTTACCAGTGGAGCTGGTGCAGGATCTTGAGGACACACAACAACTTGTTCATTGTGGTCTCAAAAAATGAAGAAAAAAAAATCCTTCAGGTTTTTGAAGCTGCCTTTTATCAAAAGCTAGCCACCAAAGCCAGGGAGAAGGAGGATTTTTTTGTGAAATGAAAATTTCATGCTGCTGAACATGCAACACTTTAACCAGGAGAGAATATTAGTATTGGAGCATTTGTATAAATCTACAAGTGATGTCTTAAAAATAAACAGATCAGGAACTTTTCATACTGGTTTCATTCATATCAGTTTAAACCAGCTTGATGATGATGATGATGATGATGATGATGATGATGATGATGATGATGATGATGATGATGATGATGATGCCTTGATTAAGCAGTTTACAATCAGTTTATCAAGTAGTCTGCAATCTCCACCTAAGTAATTCAACTACACCTGACAATACACGCACAGGTAGACTTTAAAAACGAGCCAAACAAAAAATTAAACTCACCCTTCATCTGTATATTTTTTTTATAAATGAGGCAACATTTTGCAACCGGTTGGCTCAAGGCTATAACTTCTGCTGGCATCCTTATCAAGCTGTCACTCCTTGGTTAAGAACGCTGGTATGGAAAGAGTGTATTTACTTTGCCAATGCAACTCGGAGAAATGAGATTCAGCTGAGCTTCAGTGATGGGGACACACAAATATAACACAATCCAGGGTTATGTGGCTGGAGTGATCCTGCACATCTGCTGAGTTTTCACTGACCACTCCGCCACCTTATAAACTAAACATTATAAACTCATATACTGTAAAATCGATAGAATTCCCCCAGGGAGCAAAATGCAATAGGTCATAAATCCACCTTAGTGCAACGGAATTTTTCTATCTAGCTGCTATTTTCTTAGTTTTCCTCATCCTAACCTCAACTCATTAGAGGTCCAGCTGTCATCTGTACTTGAACAGCAGCTGGACCGGATGAATGTGACCACCCGGGTGCAAAAGCCCCCGGCTCACCGAGCTAATGAGACCAGTTCATGTGTTGTGAATAAACACTTAAATCTGAGCATTTGCCCGTCTTTATTTTTTATTTGGATTTTCTCATATTAATTGGAAGAGTTATCAGAAACGTTGCAGCCAACATTAACTCAAAGCATAATACCGAAAATCAACCAAACATCTGCAAAAGTCAGGCAAAGGTAATACAAGCGCAAATGTGCGCAATTTTTATTTTTTATTTTTCTTTAGTGAAAGAAATAGGCCTTTTCCTATTTTCAAATCTCACTGCTGCCTGTGTACAGCATTGCATATGGTCCCACAATAGATGGGTATTTAGGAACATTATATAGAGGATCATAATGGGAGCCACAGCACTTCTCTCAGAGCTCCAGCCAAAGAATTTCTAGACCTTTTCTGTGACGGAGTAACGGGGCAGGGCGCCGAATGCTGCAAAAATCATTTGAAGAAATGCACAAAAGACTGAAAAGGTGCAAACTGCATTTGACAGTGGAATGAAGTCAAAGGGAAGATTGGTTTTCAGGGAAAACAGGGAATGTAAAATAGTTACTTTCAAAATGTAACTATTATAGGAATCATGGCATTCATTTGGCTAAATACAGACACAAATTTAAGAACTGTGACCCCGTCGTCACATTTGGATTTCTGTATCCATGCTGCCTCCTGTGTGCTGGTGTTTCACTCCTGTTCTCTGGTTGTGTTGTGTCCATGAATGAAATCTCAAAATTGCCTCACAGGAGTGCACGTGTTTTCATACATTTAGGCATTCAGAATAACTCTAATGGCGTTGCTTTTACCGTAAACGCAGATACAAACATGTTTTATGTGAAAATGTTCGGCACCTTCGGGATGCCATGTTTGGCCTTCCGCTGCTGTTGTTTTTAATTTATTCTTCTTTTTTTTTTTAAGTTATAAGGTTTAACTTTTGGTTGATGTGTTGTATGTTCAGCCTCAAATTAGAATATTAAATATCACCACAGGCTGGAAACGCAATTGTTGCATAAGCTTAAAAAAGATGAATTTAATTATGTCCTTAAATACACATGCTATTGACATTGAATACTACTGAAAGGATAAGGGGAAAAAAAAATTGTTTTGCTGTAATTATTCTTTTTAACCTTATTTCATTATTTTTCTCACGTTGGGTTTTTAAGTTGCTGCCTTGCTTTTCTTATTTCAACCAGGAGAAAAAAAGACCAGTTTGAAAATTCTGGAGGATTTAAATATTGAACAGAACTGTTTGTTGGCTTAGATTAGGAATTCCTTCAAAACCCTGTATTGTGCGCTTCTTGTTGCCAGTCGGCCTACAGCAACAATGCCGTTTCCGCTGCGGAAGGAAGCGGAGCGTCATCATTCTTTTTTGGGCGATATCTGCAGGTACCAATGGAAATAACGCAGCCGTTGAGAAACTCGAACCTGAGATTCAAAAAAAAAAAAAAAAGTGGCGATGGGAAAAGGGAAGGGTGAAGAAAGACTTATGAGCCCAGTACAAGTCCTAAAATCTGCTCTCGTGTTAAATTGTTGCCAGCTGAACTTTCCAACTGTGACAGTCGTTCTTTGAGTTTTGCGCGTACAAAGACGCGCCAGCACCTGCTTCATCATACCAAAAAGGTCAGAATTCCTCTGAATTAGGGATTCTGACCTCGTTTACACCATTTCAATTTTTGCAGTTGCTTTCTAGAAAACCTGGAGCTGAAGCCAGGACACTAACCTCTTGGCAACTAGAAAAGCCAGTTTGTTCATTCATTTATCTTATTTTACAATGTGTCTGTGTGTGTGTGTGTGTGTGTGTGTATGTGTGTGTGTGTTTGTGCCAATAAATTTTACTGGAATAAAAATCCACCAGAACTCTGCCAATAACTAAAATCTAAAAAGATGAATCCACTGATGTGTTTACTGATGTCTTATTTATTGTTACACACTCTCTTTCTCTCTCGCTCTCCCTTTTTAACTTGCAGCTTTAGGCATCGCTAACTCCACAACAGCAGGAGCCCCAAGATGTGACAAGGGCACATTAGGCGGTGAGAGGTAGACCGCCGAGGGTGACAGAACAAGAATCATGCGCCACGGTTAAACGGATGGCCGGATGAAGATGCTTGGCTTCCAGCTCTGCGACCCCCATCCCTGCCAGACCTGCCTTCTACTCCCTGTTGCTGTGAGCAACCCTGACCCACAAAACCAAGTGCGACACGCGGTGTCACCCAACAGCAGCCGCCACAGGAATAATCAGTCCAGAGACGGGGGGGGGGGGGGGGGTGCTGAGGGGAAAGAGGGAAAGAACAGAAATAGAAGTAGATTCAGGTAGACAGAAAGATAAAAAAAGACACGGGTGATAGATGATGCAAGAGGGAGATGGGGAGGTAAATGTGGAGAGAGAGAGAAACAGAGAAGGAGATTATGTCTGCCCTTGTTCAAAGAGGATAATGAGGAGAAAGAAGCTGAGCCGACCCGGTGGGGCAAATCCCAGCACACCTGCTGCCCCAGAAGCATCATCCAGGATGAGCGCACACGGCCACGGCGCACGTTTATAGGAGCGTACATGCGAGGACCGTCCTTCCTCGCCGTTATGGTTACCCTTCAGCTTTGAATACAGGCAAACACAATGACTAAAGCCTAACCATGAGCAGAGGACAGCCACGGAACGCCACCAAGGATGTTCAGAGGATGACAACCGCTGGAATTATTGGCAGAAAGAGAGTTGGACGAGCTCGTTGTGAAAGTTGGGAAATTATTACTTGTTCCATTTATATGCAAATGTTGCTTCCACAGCATCAGTCCTCACATCTGTCAGCGTTGGTGTCCTGAGGAAGTTTACACTGACCTCTGACCCTGAAGCGTGGCTGCTGTAATTGGCTGGCTGGAGTCACAGGACGGAAACGCTTCGCCACCTGAGCAGTTGGTGTAATAAGCCGAGTTAAAAGGCCGACTGCTCCTTATTGGCTGACCTGCCACACCGTGTGTGACAATAATAATGACACAATAATCAGACGGGCTAAAACGGACACGTACCAGCAGGTTCTCTGCATAGCAGATAAGAAAATAAAAGTTATTTCACAATAAAACATATATGATAGACACACGCTGACCTTTATTTTTGGGAGAAAAAATGTCCTAAATTGGTCTGCTGTTCTTATTGTGTTCAGACACAGGTTCGTCTGCAGAGAGTTCACCTACTTTTGATCATCTGTTTTCCTAAAAGAAAAAAAACACCCTCTCTGATCCACAGTCTTCTCATTTTGGATGAGTGTGTGAAAATATGCTTCATTATTCTCGGCACATCAACCTCTCAGGGCTCTTCCCGTTCCTCCGTTTGCATGACATCATGCCTCATATTTGACAAGGAGAGAAGAGTCAGGGCCAGGGAAATTTTCACAAAATAGGATGTCTGTGTTATAATACAGCCATCACGATGCCTTATCTCTACGATGGAGGGCAAATACGCTTTCAGATCATTTTTCAGTCCACAAAACGTCTTGGTTTGGAACTCCAGGCAGGTAAAAAGACTGACAGTCAAAAAAACAGGGAGCTTGTGCTCGAATCTTCAAAAACACAGGGAACAGCTACGTTTCAAACATGGCAACTTCGCTATCCAAGAACTACTGCACCGCCGTCCTCCCGGTGTGTGTGTGCACCGTTATACACTGTGTGTGCAGCTGCAACAGGTTTTCAGTGATCACAAGCAGGCAGTCGAATAAAGGAGACACGGTGGCCGACAGCAGGTAACAAAAAGGTGAAAGAAAACGCTGCGAATGTCTACATTTGTTTGAAATTTGTGTTTGTAGACACCTGGATCCACAGAGAGGAGCTGGGAGCATTTCCATGCAGTTATTTCCTCCGGCTTTATTGGATTTGATCCTCTTTGAAGTAGCCTCTTCCTGCCCCTGGTTCAGATCATCTTGCTGTGTGTCAACTAAGATGTCCTTCATGCTCTCAGATTGATTTCTGGGTTGGAGGCGTGAAGCCCAACGGTGACAGAGTTCAGGCTCAGAAGCTCCTCTCTGGGTCCCCTCCCAACGGAGCAGCTGCACACAAACACGATTCACCTAACACAACTGGGCTCAGCTGGCGCTCCGGAGCTGCCAGAGATTCCAGATCTGCATCCACGGCCCAGAAGAGAAAGCCAGAATGAAGACAGCAAGAGGCAGATGATTCAGCCGCGCCTGGCTCTCGGCCACAAAACCACTGAGATTCTCACCTGCCACAACAGCCAGAACAGGGTGAGCCAATTAGCACACAGGCCGGTGGTCCCTTCATGGGAAAAAATCTGTTTACAGCCGCTTCATCATACACAACTATTCACCCGCTCGGAAAAACAGACTTCCTGTATTGTGGTAGGTTCATTTTTTTTACATTAAAAAGTACTGACTATTTAAACTTACTTATTCAAATAAGATATCTTATATCATCCCGGGTATTTTGAGATGTATCATCGGTTTTAGAGCTCGTATTTTGAAGCTCCACCAATCCACTATTCTTCCACACGGGTGTTTAAACCTGCTGCTGGAGATGAAAAGTCTATCGACCTGTTAGAAGGTTGTAAAAACAAACTTGGTAATAAGAATGACACAAAAGCAACATGCAGATTTAAGAGAGAAAAAGCCTGGAAGCGGAACAGAGGCCTTAGGAAATTCTCCACCATGGAGTGAATTCCTTTGCCTTTAAATGCTGTGCGCTCTAAATTCTTTTTTTCCCTCTTAATTATTTAAACCAAACAGTTGTGATGCTAGCAAAGCTCCTCCCACACACACACACACACACACACACACACACACACACACTCCTACAGGTCCAGTCTTCAGTGTAATTCCCAGAAAACCATCAGCACTAATTTTTTCTTATGAGATGCAGCCGACTTGAACAGACTCAGACGGAGCCTTTCTGCACATCCATCTGCTCCTCCTGGTCCAGGACCTTTCACCTGACTCTTACAGATACAGAAAGTGTCTTTAGGTTTGTGTGTGTGTGTGTGTGACGTGTGCGCAAAGACGCACGCAGCCGTTGGGAATGCTGGGGAATGCCGCCTGTTGTCATCAGGAGTTTTTCTGCCCCCACAGACATTAAACTCTCTCCAGGTCGAATTTTCTGCCCCGACATACAGATAACCAAAAAAATCAATCAATGAGGTGGACTCTTATTTTGGAGTCGAAAGGCAAACAGACAGTCAGCCACCAGGCTGCTGATGTGGGTTAAAAGTGCGCGGCGACGCGTCCGTTTGCTCCGCTCTTACCTGAATATGTGCCAGCCTCGCCGGGAGCTTTTCATTCCCCGCGAGCCGGGTCGGGGGTAGCTGCTCAGCGCGGATGAACAGGTGAATCCCGGAGGTGTTCCAACAAATCCCCTCAAAGACTCTGAGTGTGGCCCCTTCGGATTAAGGAGGCGGAGGAACGCGCTCGCTGCGAGAGTGCGCCGGTCTGTTGGAAAAAGTGTGCGGCGAGCGTGCGCAGACGCCCGGGAAGGGTGCCGAGGCTGGAGTGCTCCTGGGAGCGGATCAGACAGGGGCTGGCTGTCCTCTGCCTCCACTGGCGGCGGCGCTCACCGTCTGGCTCCGGCTGAATCCGAGCAAGCAGAGCCAAGCACTCTCTCTTTCTCTCCCTCCCTCTCTCTCCCTCCCTCCCTCTCTCTCTCTCTCTCTCTCTCTCTCTCTCTCACAGACGCCACACGCACAGTCATTTCATTTCTTTTATGACTTTTAAGTTGGGTACAGTCCGTCTGTTTCATGGGCAGCGGCGCATCAGCGAGCAAACTTTTGCGCACCTCTGCAGATGAAGAGCTCAAACGGCTCCCCTCAGCCGGGCCGGGCTAACGAGGTCGGGTCCGAACTTTCTGGTTTGTAATTCAGATCAGAAGGTTTTCAAAAAGCACGCCCAGAGTGAAAGAAAAATACCGAGGTGCGTTGACGTCCTCTTTTACACGCCATCATCATCATGCAGTCCTGCTATTTTTACCCCCGATCCGCTGTCCAGACCAATGGAAGGGGTCAGAGCCAGGGTATAATTACAGCGGCTACTCTACCGTAAAAAGAAAAAGTATGCACTTTGGACTGGCAGGATTATGAGCTCTGAGAGGCTATAAAAGAGGGAGTTAAAGGTGTTGGCTGAGGCTGCTACAGGTGACCAAAAAACGCAATAGATCGGATCTTTTATGATTTGGGCTGTGCCGTCCAAACTAAAGCAGCGATTACTGTGATAAAATTAGCATCTCCATTCCCACACCTGTTAAGCTTCACACCTGTACCATTTCTTTAGTAGATAGGAGCAATAACCAGCGCATTACTGCCCCCGTCTGGGGCCAAAGGGTAAAACATGCGACCTCTTGTTCACCGACATCACGAAATTGTAGCAACGATTAGGAAAAAAAATATATGCATTATTTCTCAAAGTAAAACATTTATGCAAAAATATGGACTTAATTTTTTTTTTTTTCTGAGAAAACCTCAAACTGTTCCATTCCTCACTAAAGTTAATGCTTCATGAATCCAGCTTACGGCTCCTTTTGGGCAGGATTTGGTAAGTGAACGCCTTCATAAATGAAACCACTTCACACAAACCAGCAGCCTGACTGATGAAGCATTGAATAGGATGAAAAATTCAACTCTTTGCAGTTGCACTCGATCCTCTCTGGTTTTCTGGATGCTTAGCTGGCTGGTTCCTGGGTCCTGCCCTGACAGATGGACTCAATTTGCAGAAATACAGATGACTGCATTATCTCCGGGGCTCTATGCTATATATAATCATCTTCACGTGGCAAATGGCTTTAATAATCAGACGTCATTGTTTACGGTCATTATGCAACAGTGGCTGTGTCCGAATGAAAACATGTCGTGTTTGTGGGCCCCCGCCCCCATTACTGATGCTGATTTGTACCCGAGAAGTTCTGTGCTGCTCTGCCACATTCAGAGATGCCAAACAGTTATCAAGCCCAACAGCTGGATGGGCCGGGAACGTTGTACAAAGTGGCATAAGGTTTTAGAATATCTAAATGAGATCAAACTTAAATGAGGGACAATTATCAAACGTGAGGACCTGCACCAGCGACAAGATCTCTGCTTGCTTTTGCAAGTGTATTTTTTCTTCTCATGAATAGAATATCAGCTCATTTCCTGGGTCATCTGCTGCTCGGGTAATTGGCTAAAGGGCTGAGAGCAAACTGCTCACATCCAGGCTTCACATCGGGGAACAGAGGATAATAAAAGAGCGCACTTTTATAGCTGTTTCAGCCTATTTTGGTTATTACAGAATTAGTCGCAGTACAGTTAATGTGCATAAACAGTACAAAGATTGGAAAAGTGTTTGTATGTCTGATATAAATCAGTTGCTACTGATTTATATCAGCATATCTCTGAGGAGAGATGCTGATGCGGATGGACTATCATAGCCTAAACTGTGAGGTGACGCCTCAATAAAAGACCCAACGTTCCAACAAAGAAACAGTTGTTTTGTTTTACATTTTTTTGAACAGGTCCTCTGTGCCACATATTAAATTTATTATCTTTGAGGGTTAAACACTTAAAAAGTAGCTGTAGAGTAGAAGGACTGTGTTGCCAACTGTGCAGTTAATCATTGCTTTAAATTGCACTGCAAGGCTCTCTATAATTAAAACAGTGAGGCAGACTCATTTACTTTTTCATCTGGCAGTATTAACAAGAGAAAATGAAAAAAGGACCATTAGGAAAACATTAAAAATAAACATGTTTGTACATCTTTATGAGTTTTCTGTGCATAAGCTTTAATTTTTATTAGATTTCAGTCAACAGTCAAACATCACTGCTAGCCTTTCTTTGAGGTAATAGTTTAAAAGTTCCCAATTCCCAAATCTAAAAGTGAGTCTTCTCAGAATAGATGACAACATCCTCTACTTTTGTAGCTGAAAGGGAAGAATCTCAAAACCTCTAGGTAGAAAAGAGGAGTGTTTGTCATTAAACCAGAACACCAGAAGTGTGCTGGTATTTCAAAATATAGGTCATATAAGGTGTAACAACACAGCTTGGAGACATCGTGAGACGTCCACAGCAGGACGAGCGCCATTGGTTTCCCTCTGTGTGGCACAGCGGAGGGGGCCATTATTCAGGGGCGGCCGCGGAGGCCTGGGAGGCTCCGGCCGTGCGTCTGCGATGGGAATAAAGCGATCAGTCATACAAAACTAGTTCTGTCAAGAGCTGCCTTATCTTCTCAGCATTAAACTCCACTGACAGGATAATGCAGCGGCTGGTCTGAGCGCCGTGGACTGTGGGCCACGGAGAACGTCCCTGGGTGACTCACAAGTCATCAGCAGCGGCGCAGTAGGAAGGAGCCTGCATCTCTGATAAGAACATGCTGTTTACGGCGGCAGCGGGAGGAAGAGGTAGCGTTGGCAGCCCGGAGTCGCCCGTTAGACGAGGTATTTAGTGCTTTAGTCAAGGTGACTGTGGACGGAGTTACCGTCCGGATGCTCCTGGAGGATTGGAGCTGACAGCTGACAGGCCTCGTAAAAGAGGGAAAATACACACTACTTGACCACTTTTACATATTTATCTTTACTCAGTACTGAATATTCTGCTTATTTGGGTTCTTACACACCTGAATTATCATCCAAATAATCCTTTTACTGGGCTGATTGATGAAAGTTAAGAAAAGAGTTATCTAAATATATATTTTAGCATTGGTTGAAAAATAAATTAATAATCGTCAAAAAGGAATTAAGAACTAAGAATGAAGTCATAACAAAATAAATATTAAAAAGAAATATTAGAATATTGAAAATACTGTTCAAATCAAATCAAATTTGATAGTCCACGAAAGAGAGACGGCTGAGATGCCGTCATTTCATTTATTCATTCATTTATTTGATGTTACTGTTTTGGCTATTTGTCACCACTGACGGAGCTTTAAAACTGAAACGTGCAGCGTGAACTGATGGTGACCTTGGTCGTGTGTATTCACACACAGGCAGGCTATTTTCTTTCCCCTTGCAAACATTGAATGTTTGACCCTCGGTTTCCTTTTTTGTCCTATTTTTGCGGCCTGGAATGGGTTCATTCCTGCAAAGTTTTGACATCACCGGGACACATTCCTGCTGTGAAGAACAGGCTCAGGCAGTTTTGTCAGCTTCACGTTTTCATCATTAAACCAGGCTGAAATGTCCTAAACTCTGAAAATATAAAAAAACAACATCAGTTTAGCCTTTTTTGGGGGAGGAGATGTTTGAATCTTGAGGAGATATTACGACGGGCATCACTAGATGTGAGGGTGTGTGTGGCGTTTCGCCTCCGTCTGATCTGTGCTTAGCAGCAAAGCATCAAGCGTCAGATTCCTCCGAGGAGACGAGACGTCACGACTGCTGCGTCGGACGAGTCCCGGCGTGCTCTGAGCCACCTGTGCAAGCTCAGCCTTATCACCGCACCCTCAGTCGTATTCTGTATCCTTTCTGCCTCAAATGTTTCCCCCCGACTGTAAATATGTCCCTTTAAAGTGGGAAAATTAGAATTTTAATCTCGCTCGCGTTTGCCAACTTCATGCCTGCCAACCTGGTGAGGTTTGAATAAAAACCTACACACTAATACATCATCCCCTGCAGCCCAACACGTCTGCCTGCCTAACGCGCAGCCTCGGAGCTGGCAAGTGCTCAGTCATCGAGCATATGTCTTTATTTACAGTGATCACGTGCGTCATTAAGCATGGCCATTAGTCAGCCGGCACAGGAGATGGCAGGGATCCTGCTTGCTCATTGGCTGGGGGACCTCATTAAGGGGTTTTATTGGTTTGAAGATGACCTCACTGCGGGTGTGTGTGGCTGCCAGAGTGTGTGAGTGTGTGTGCGCGTGTGTGTGCTGGCATCGATGACAGATAGAAGCACAGCCGGACCAGCTGGTGAAAAATCCCTGCAATCTGCTTCTTTTTCAGCTGGCCTGGGTACACACACACACACACACACACACACTCACACACACACACAAACAATGCACATGCAGATTTGATAAAAACTTAAACACATTCATTTATTCACTACACGGTTTACACAGTTTTGCAGCCAACTCCCACCAGAAATAGCAGAACTTTTTATTAATGTATGCAGAATAAAAACTTGGTGATAAATAGAGCTATTTGGAAATGGCCGCTGTGTTAAATGAACGTGCAACAGTTGCCCCAAATGATTGTGTCATTTAGCTCCAGCATTAATGCAACACACACTTCCATTCTGAAAGCACCGGAGTGTGTCGCCTCTCTTTCTCTGTCTCTGTGCCAGGGGAAAAAAGGCAGGTCATTAAAGAAATTTATACCAATTCTTCGATATTCTCTTAATTAAAATCCACTTATCACCGTTGGGGACTTGAGAGCGAGGCCATTAAAGACAGAGCTCTCTCCAGTGCGTAAAGAATATGTGCGCACAGCATGTGTGTGTGTTATTTTAACCACCACTGTGGGGACAGTATTAGCACCCAGGTGTGCATGCACATTTCATTTGTGCTTCTAATTACAAATCTCTTGATTAGCCAGCACTATTTAGCTATTTCTGACACAAAATAACTATAATCTATGCTATAGAATGGAATTTTAGGCCGGCGACTGGATCAAGCGCACGAGCGACCTCCTCCGAGCCACCGGTCTGCGTTGACAAGGTTACGCATCGTAACCACGGCGAGGCCTCAGCTGACTCCAGCACGTCCCACTTTAATAAAACAGCAGCTTTGTAGGGGAGCTCTTGCATGTCGCAGCTAATTAACTCTTTGAAAGTAAAGCTCGCTAGATCGCAAAGAACAGTAACATTACAGAGAGCAAACAAACACAAAGTTTAATCAACTCTCTGCAATCTGTGGTTTTGGAAATGCCTCTTAAAAAGACTTAACCCCTTTGTTTGGTTCCGTACCTTTAAAGTTAGCTATAAACTGCTGTAGATAAGAAGGAGGAAGCATCAAATAGTTCAGATCAGTGGGAAGAAATCAAAGAATTTATCAAAAAGTATGATGCTTTGGTCATTTATTCATAATTACGGGCTGTATGAAATGTGAATTATGTTTTCACTCTATAGTGATTTAAAAACCAGCCTTGGCCATGTTTTGAGATAGGAGACAGAAAAAGTGTTTTGTGCATAAAGAATAATAATAACAACAATTTTTTTTAATCTAATTTTATATTTGGCATTGCAACATTAAGAGTTTCACACTGATGAAAATTGGTCCAAACAAGACAAACTCTCAGAAGCGCCTGTGCTGCCCTGCGAAGCATCTCCTCCTGACCGCGGTCATCAGCGTTAGCGTTGCCTCTGGAGTTTCACTCAAAACACAAGAAAACCTTCAGCTGCAATTTCAATCAGAAAAGCCCTAAATGGGCTTTAAACAGTGAGCTGAAATCTGACTACACACACACACACACACATCCTCTCCGAGCACACACAGGCGATGTGCGCACCACTGTGAGCCATGTGTCAGCTCCAGCTGCCCTCGGGCTCCCCTGAAAGGTTTTTTTTTGTGTGTGTGTGAGGAACCTCAGCATCTACTGTTGTGCGTCTTAGCTATGGTTGCCATGGCATCTGCGTTGTTGGGAACGCATGCATGTCTCCTGCACACTGAATTCCCGCAGAGGGCGGAGTCATTAGCCTAACGAGCCTTTCTCAAACGACCCTGGCAAGGCACACAAATATAGCCGCGTGCGAGTCCAAACACGCACACACACACACGCGTAAAAGTGTAATTACAACCGCTTTCCTTTTGGCAGCAGGACAGCTCGTCAGGCGGACAGTTTTATCTATTAAAGTCCAAGCATGTGCACGTGAGCCCCGCATCCTGCATCCATGTGTGGATGCGACTGACCCTAGGGGATCAAAGAAGAGGATTCCATCGACGGCGTGTCGAATCAAATTTCATTTATTTACTTGTGAAGCACTTTCGCAACCCTGTCCCGAGTGATGTAAATTCATGTGCGGCTGTTGTTGAGAGCTTTTTCCCTTCAGAAATCCGGGCCCGACTCCCCCCAGTGAGCACGCAATTAACCTGCATGAGATTCCGCCTCAAGTCAACCGTTTTCCAGAGTTGTGCGTTTCCGAGGGACGGTTTAAAAACACCAACCCGCTCCCGTGTATCGGCACGATAACTGGAATTCTAATTATAGGAGGAAACACGCCACCAGCGAGGCCTCCTTTCTGATCTGATGAGTTTACCGGATACAGACAAGCATGCGGAAACGTGCGACTTTTCCCTGGCATCCCTGAAGTAGTCACGAACCGTACAGCCCGGATCAGGAGGAGTGTTTAACGGTTTTAAAACCAGTTAGGATGACTGACTGACTGGATCGTGTCTGACTGCTCAACAGAAGCTACGCATGTAAAAATAGTGCAGCGTCTGCTGTTGTCAGCCAAAGTGTTTTAAGTCCAGTTAAAGCCTATAAAGAGATATTAAACTGTACATTACGGTTCGTTTTGTGACTGTTCTGGCTCTGCAGGTGTCTTAATATAGACCCAACCTTTTTTCATTACCTTCCAAAAATAAATACAAGTATTTTTTTCTATTCATTTCAACCATTCCGTTTGAAACACTTAAAAAAAAAACCTAGACGCGTCTTATAGACACGTCTATAGACACGTCTTAATTTACAAAAATGTCTTGATTTCAGTTATTGAGACATCTTGGCTGGGTATGTGAATCGCTTCAAATGGATGTTCGTACTCTATGAGCTTAATTTATAACAAGAGAACATAAACAAGAACACATAAATGCAGGAGACCTTTTTCTGCACAATGACTGAAAGCAAACAACAGCGTTTATGACTGTTTATCAAAACCTCTCAGCTTCTCTGTTTAAATGTTGACCATCGTTTGATTGACGAACTTCACTGCTCTGATATTTTGCTTTCATTTTGATTTAATTACACTGTATTTAAAGTGATTAAATGATTTTGTGAAGCTTTTTTTTTTTCCATCCTAGTAGTGTTTGGGAAAAGCCATTAAGGCAACGTTAAAGTGCTGTGTTTAGTATTTAAGGACCCAGATCCAAGAGTACCAATCAATTGCAGCGAGCTGCCGCTCTTATCATTAAATCAGCTTGCAGACGTGTTGAGAAAGAGTCGAAGCAGCGGAAACTGACACCCTTAAGTGACCTGGGCTCACTCAGAATAAATTCTGATTGATCCGCAGTCCTGCTTGGAACAAATTAAATCTAATGGTGGAAACTGAGCCAGAAAACCAACATGTTTGAATCGCAAGCTTTCTAATTAAACACCAGCCATCCCACCGAGGGATTTAAATAATCAATGATGGGCAGAAAAACACCAAACATCTGCAGCAGCCACGGCTAATTTGACAATACTACCTAAAATAGCTGTTGATGCCAACACTAAAAGGGCTGCATAAAAATGCGCCAGACAACGGTTTTCTGTCCACAGGAATCCTTCCTTAGGATTTGATCCAGCATGTAAACACTGTTTAAACCAAACTGACAGGAGACGACAGATGGTGATGTTTGACAGGCGCCCTGAAATGGTTTTAAAGTTTGATCGCTCTCAGGAAGCCATTTCCAGACAATCTGGCTGCAAAAGGGAGCTGACTGGTTACTGTAAATGTGCCATATGGCGACAGCGCTCGCACCATTTCAGACATACAGCCAACGCTCTCCTAACAGCCCTCCACTGTCGCTTGTTCACTTTATGGAGTTAGATTTGCTGCTGCCTTCAGGGACCCATTAAAAAGGCCTGGTGTCATTTTATAAGCAATAAACGCTGCCACAGATTGACCAACAATACTTCACTTAAAACCTTTCTGCTACACACACAGTCAGGCAGCGTCAATAATAATGTAGCTGAACAGCTATTTATGTGAAAAACAGAGAGGTTCTTTTTACTGTACCTGAATCCTCTTCACGCTTGTAAAACTAGTGCAAAATGTTCAGGGAAAAACACAGAGCACAAGAAAAAAACTATATCGTGATGCTAATTTAAAACAGTGAGAAGATTTGAGGGAATGATTTCATGCATTTATTGGCCGGGTTTCTCTGTTAGTGGATACGAGACATTCCGCAAGACACCGTTACCGTAGCCAGTACTTTGGCTAAAGTTACAACTGACGGATGGGAGCAGCAGAGGTTCTGGAATCTCCCTGCTAAATGTCACAGGGGCATGGTGGCAAATGACACAGCAACACACAGACAGGGGTGTTTGGCAAACAAATGGCAGTGGCAGGAGGTTGCAGGATTTATTGGAGACACACACACAGTGACACACACACAACAGCATTTCAATCATTCATTCATTATCAGTGTGTACAGCAAAAATCATATTGTTCACAACAGAGGTGTTTATTAAGGGCAATGACATGTGTTGATCATAAAGATAGTGGTTTAAGTGAAGAAGAACAAAAAAAGAGAGATGGACATTAAATGGACAGAAAAATAATGAGAAATTTGAAGGAGAGAAATGTAATTGATGAAGAGGGAAGAATTAAGAGTTAGAAATTTAAGAAAAGGTAGCAGCAGAATGAAGAGAAGAGATTTTATTGTTCCTTTGAAATAGTATTTTAATAACATTAAGCAGCCTGTCAGCCCAGTAATGACCAAAGCAGACTGAGGCTCTGAATTAAATCTTGATCAGCAGGCAACTGTGACTCGATGGCTGGACTAATGGTTGCAAACAGAGTAAAATGAACACAATTTATATGAATGACACGTTGACAGGAGCAACTCCTGCCTCTCAACTAGCAGAAATGTCCAAAAATGTAATAAAATACATTTATCCATAGTTCCATCAGAATGAAATGGGAGGACATTTGTTTGTTAGTCAGATGATCACAGGTTTGCTTTGGTGCGGAACGGGAGGAGGGTTGGGTGGAGGTGGGCTTGGGTGGAGGTGGCGGATGTTGAAATTGGAGTCGCATCAGCAGCAGCAGCACTTATCTTGATTATTCACAAACAACAGGTGGATGTGAGGATGATTTAAGCTGCAGAACTATCTAAGAACTCGGCTAAATGTGAGGTTATTAAAGAGGAGGTTAATTACAACTGCAACATTTGTTTGAATTCAAAGAGATGATCATGATTGTACGCATATTAGTGTGTTCAGTGAATCACCTGTTAAAATAACTGGGCTGGCCTGAATCTACATGCATTTCAAAGCTAATTAAACCGGGTGCCAAGAGAATTCGGCCAGAAAACTGCAGGCGAAGGATCATATCTGCTCTCTCGTCCTTGCTGACGTCTTTCTTTATTTCTCATCAATTTTACAAAGAAACGCTTGAGTTTAAAACCCCTTCAGGAACAGCAGAGTTCATTACATCTTTTTTTTTTTGGCTGGTTTTATGAACAGTATGACAAAAAAGACAACTGCGATTTTTAAAGCATCAGGAAAAGATCGACTATTTTGCAAAAGTCCTATAAAAGAGAAAAACAAATCTGTTAGCTTGCAGCCGCAGCTCTCCAATATGGCAACATGGCGGTGACATCTGGAGTCTGACTGCTCGGCACCTTAACACTAGCAAATAAGGCACGTTTTACTGAAAAAACACAGAAATTGCATTTCTGAAAGACAAAAAACAGGAGCCTCAACCTCAGTTAATGCAGCATAGGTGAGCAAATTGAGCCGATTCTGGAGGGAAAACGTCCCAGACACACGAGCTCCGGCCATTTGTTTAGATGCTTGTTAAAAGCACCGTTGCTGAAGCCACATCTGTTTTTTTTTACCAGTTATTCCCTGTGGCGCCTCAACAAAAGAAACAATAGTTTTATGTTTGTGTGGTCTTTGAGAGGAGCACAGAAACAGGCTGTCGCGGCTCCGCCGGGGCCTTTTTCTCCTACATTACACTCTTTCATCTCTTTGATATCGTCATTGACCTTTTGACCCCCGTGACCCTGTCTGCCACCATCTGTCTCAAATTCTCTCAAATTTTGTTTCACCCATCTTTCTACTCCGATAATCATGCCCATCCCATTTTTCCTTGTGGAACCTTATGACACCATTTCGGCAAGCACAATTGAAAAGAATATTGCCGACAAAAGGAGTAGCGAGGGAAGAAAGCGGTGAGCAACGAGGCAGAGATGTGAAGGTTCCCTTTGAGTGCCAGATACGAGGACAAAAATCAGAAGAACACATGAAAATAAACGTGAGAAAGAGATAAAAACGCAAGGGCAAAGGAGTTTTCTCCAGACCCAGACTGAACACTGATGCGCTTTGAGAGTATATGTAATTTCTTCCTCAGTTAGCAGCTGGCGGCTGATCATTTACTATTGAATTTGATCAACTTCTCCATTTTTTTCTCTTTCAACATTGGAATACTGCTAAAATTCTGTACACAATGTAAAAGAAGCACCTCCAGTCAGGACCAGATCAGGGTGGATTACAGTCTGCTCATTACATGATTTATTCCATCCTGCTTTTAAAATCTGGAACCAGAATCTAAATCCAGGCCCGATGGCAACAAAACAGCCAGATCTTCCTGAGGTTTGACACTATCGTCACAAAAATAATAATATTGTTTAGTGATTGTTTAACAAAAGGGTACAATAAAGAGCACATCTGGTTTAGTATCGCCATATTCAAAAAGCAGCTTCTTCCATATTTGCAGCTCGGAATGATCACACGATACAGTTGTAGGTAACAACCAAAGGTGGAGAATCATGTGGTCTAAACTGGAGGTGTATAATACTGTCTATTCTTCATGAAAGATCCGATCAATGATTTGCTTTTTGCTCTAGAAGAAAACGCAAGCAGAGATGTGAAGACCTGCCTGACAGCTCGGATGCGCCGACGCCGAAACGCTCATTAGCTGCAGCTCCGAGCTCCGTCTTTTTACAGAACAGATAAATGGTGAAAACGAGCCCAGCCCGGAGAGGATTCCATTTCAGAAAAACACATTTTCCTACGCCAGGATTGAACGCATAAACACCCCCCCCCCCCACCTATTTCCAACGCAGGATCGATTTGCGCGCATGAACGCAAACCGCTGAAATGCTCTCCGAGGTGCCGAGGCATCCGAAATGAGCGGAGAAAGAAACGTTGCAGGGTTAACGGCTACACAGCACGAGTGCAGAAGGTGGTATCCCTCTTTCAGATGGAACTTGTGTCTCCACTCATCTTTTAAATCCAACTTGTTCCTCTTCTCATCCCTGATGTCATATCATTAGGATCACTCGCTCTACTAGTTGTGCACAAGGTTCTCAGTTTGAACAGGGAAAAGCACTTCTGACCTCATTCTCACTCTCTTTCACTCTTCCCTGCTTATTTGCTGTTTTATTCCCTCTAAACAAATGTAAATGTCACGCTGTTGTGTGTTGATATGTCATTTCCTGTACTTCCTGCAGAACGTGAACAAACGTGCTCCACGTCTCTACAGCAGCACTCTTCGGGTCTGACCTGGAACGAGCCTTTAACCACCAAGGTGAGATTTGTCTGAGCTCCATTCTGGGGTTCGACGCTCAAATTAGTCTCCAAAAGGATCAAAAGAGTCCTGATCCCTAAAGTTCTGAAGGTTTCATTATAGGATAATTACAGAATGTCAGAAAATTAGCAGCTGTGCTGATGTTTGTGCTTTTTCAGTCCTTCAAAATCCACTCTGATGGCGAGTTAATAATAATCTGACTATTAATCCGACCTCCGTCTTTGACAGGAAATAACGAGGCCAGTCCAGACATGTTGTCCTCTTCCCACATTCACAGCCGTCTGCCCATCACAACCAAACTCCTTTTGCATGGCAGTAATTTGTGCCAGCCCGACAGGCCCATCACCCTGTTGTGAGCTATCAACTCTCTTCCTGACATGACACTTACTAACCCAGAAAGGCTTCTGCTGTGTGTGCGTGTAGGCGTGTGTGAGACTGAGCAAGAAGTCATTACAACATCCACATGCAGCCTCATCTCCTCCTGCCTCTTCCAGTGATCCAGAAACTTGATAGTGTTCAGATCAGACTCTGAACCCTCGACTCCATCCTGAGTTCCAGTGATTCCTTTAGAACATCACTGTTCGGCCGCGTTTGCTGAGGAAAACAACAGCCGACGTTGCTCCCTGCCTTTTTTTTTACCATCTCTTCCAATCAGCCATGTTGCCCTCTTTGCCCTCGGATGCACACCGCCTGGAACAGCCGGGTTGGCTCCCAGTCGTTCGTCTTTAGTCCCAGCAAAGAACCACAGAATCTCCGTGAGCAGAACCAGAGAAGAGGCTGCCTCTGTTGCCATCTGCTGCACTTTAAAATTACTACACACGTCGCCTTTGAACGTCCATCCAATGTTCTCTAACCTTTGAGCATGCAACCTCTACATTTAAAAAAGATAAATACCGCATTTTGCTATATGTGGATACAGTTTTTAACTTTGAAGACCACCTAGTTTCTTCACAGTGTGCTGTAAAGTTTGAATTTTATTCAACACAGTAGGATAAAAGTGTGTTCAAAAAAAAAAACTGGATAAAGAATCCTCTAAAAAGCTGAATGCTGAAAGCGGCACCCTGCTGTGAACGATAAGCTAACAAACATAAAAGAATATGTGGAAGTGAGCACAAGTCAAAAATGGGGAAACAAATTGATTTAAGTCTGTTGGAGTCCTCAGAGGCATTTAGGGAATAATAGGAAAAGAAATAGGAAGATGGACACAAACCTGTAGGATGATAATGAGGAAGATGCACAGAAACAATAGTTCTCCAGATTTCCAATCAATATGACCGTTTCAACCTCTGAATAATGTTTGATTCTTCCATCTTTACCTTTCATCACGCGACGATAACACACTTGTCATTGAGACAAAAAGAAGTAGATTCTCTTCCAATTCAATTGGCAGGCGGCAAAGAGTCAAACATCCACCAACCAGGAGCTTAAGTTAGCTGCAAACAAAAACACGGCTGTCTGTGGACGTCTGAAACACGGCCCAGCTGGTCAGACAACACCCACATCTTCCAAAACACACACACACACACACACACATCATTCTGCAACTGGTCTGTCCCTGTTTCCACCAGTGTCAACATTTCAGATTCCAAACAAGTCAAATACGCCAAAACAGTCTGTTCTGGGACCGACAAAAGGACTTGGTCCAATAGACGAGGAAGACAAACACAAGAGTTACACACCAATGACATTACAGCAGTACGCTCAGTTGGTGGTTCTGTCCATGTAGTACAGTATTTTAAGATTTATTGTAATTTTATTTTTGGACTGAGTGCTGAAACATCACACCCCACAGTGTGTGTGTGTGTGTGTGTGTGTGTGTGTGTGTGTGTGGTCTGTTGAATCTGAGGAGGAAAACTGTACAGCACAGAGACAGAGGGCCTGATTTAGCTGCAGACAGGCAGACAGACAGGCAGACAGGCAGACAGGCAGACAGGCAGACGAGTCAAAGTGGAAGGAAGAACTCGGGTTTAGCAGGGAGAAGACGCTTCGTTAGAACATAAACAAATAACTGTAAGAGAAACTGGCCAGAGCAGCCAGCGTGCTCAGATGTTTCGGAAGGAAAGCCTAATGATGTGGATAGCAAACTGAGAGGGGGGTGTGAAGCTATCAAAAGCGAGGGAGGGAGAAGAGAGGTGGCATGGAAACGTCCCACATTAGGCTATCTGACACCAAACACCAGCCGCATCCATCAGAACAGCTGACCGCTATTTCCAGCATGAGACGACCCCCGGGGGAGTGAGCGAGGGACACAGTGAGGAGAGAGAGAGAGAGAGAGAGAGAGAGAGAGAGAGAGGGGCAGATTCCTCCATGAGACAGAGGGACAGGGCTTTATTTAAGGTCAGAAAGGACCCACGGACAGAAGGATAAAACAACCACGTGTGCTTCTGTTATATGGGCTCGTGTGAGGTCATCCAGTGTTTCCAAGGACCCTTACGGGAAACCAGACCCCCCCACAACCCCCGCAACTCCTCAAGCAGCAGTGGGATCAGCTTCTCCACCACCATCACACACACAGCCCTAACGTTTGCACGTGTGTGTGAGGGTTTTATGTGACATCATTTACAACAACCAGTCTATCCACAGTCTCCACACAGGAAGTTGTCAATGAGACCAAACTCACACAAAGAGCCGTCTAGTAACCATCTCCTGGCCCTCTCACCTTACTTACAGTATATTAATGAGGCGGTTGTGGACCGGAGATCTCTCAGACTGACCTGGTCATTTAAGGGACCAACTGTTCACGGCAGAGGAAGTTTCGCTTCAAACTTACAAAAATCCTTTAACCTTTCGTTTTCACATCTGCACGTTGTTTTCCTAAATGCATCAACACACGTCAATGATAGTAATGCCAAAGTTAAAGTTCTGAGGAGCCCCTGTCATCTCTAGGGGGCGGGGCCTGTCTCAACCTGCAGTGATGTCACTTTTAATCAGCTCTAACGATCCTTCCCATCGATCCCTGATATTTGCGCAAACTGCTCCGATTAGACAAAATCACAGTATCTTCGTAAAAGCAAGTGTACAAGTGTTCTCTAAAGAAGCTTTTAGCTGGAAGTGCATCTCTGCACACGTTCCACGCACACACACGCGCTTGGTTCTCCTACCAGATCGACATTTGATGATCTCTCCAAACTCGTCTTCCACCGGTTCGTCGCAGTAGTCCTCGGGGCGCACACCCTCCGCCATCGAGTCAGGCACTTCTAACACCTCAGGAGGAAGAGGAGGAGGAGGAGGATGGCGGGGGTGGGGGTGGGGGGCGTCCTAACTAACTTCACAACAAAGATGAAATCCACCCAAACGAGGGACGGAGAGCCAGAGTGGAGACCTGGGCTGCTGGAGCGGCGCACTAGAGCAGTCGAGGAGGTGGAGGGAGGCCAGCCTGTCCTTCAGGGACAGACGGAGCCGAGCAGGTGTGCGTGAGGGGGGCGGTGGGGCGTGCTGCTGGTGGTGGGTGGCAGAACATTCTTACCTCTAAATAGCAGGGTGTGCAGGAGGTGACGCGACGAGGACCCGCGGTCTCCGCCCGCAGACGCCGCGCGTACAAACACGACCCCGAGAGCAGACGCGTCGCCGTGCATCTGCCGACGACGTGAATTACGTGGGGGACCTGCGCTAGCAAGGTGTGTGAAACCGGGAACCTCGGACGCGGTCGGGCCCACGTGCACAGGGGACGAGTTCAATCCGTGGCTAACGAGGTCACCCCGAAGCCGCAAACTTCGACTTGGGGGGGGGGGTGCTCACGTTACAGGGATCGAGGTCGCACAAAAACGAGATGAACTTGCAGTTTTTTTTTTAACAGTAGCAAACTGCTCACTTTGATGGAGTTTAAGTCGCACAAAAACGGATGAACTTGGGTTTTTTTTAACAGTGCAAAAAGAGCACAACCACGCAGTTTAAAACCCACATTGCCCCGACAATGCCACATCAAGCGCAAGTCCTTGCTGTTCCAGTCTACTGACATTGCCCCGCTGTTACACACTTACCAATATTAGATCTGCTGATAAACCGATATACCCGCTCGGCTTCTCACAAGTAGGTCCTGATTTACTGGAATGGTTCCATTACGCGCGGCGCGCTGCGCGCATCTCTGCGCGCCCGAGAGCGACTATTATTAGAGCTGATGTTGGGATGGATCCAGGCGCAGCCCGGAGCTGCAGACTCCCAGATAGGCTCACAGAGACGGGAACCAAGGAACTGTCTTACTTTAGTCGTTTTAAGTTTATTTCCTGTGCATTTTTAGTATAATTGAATTAAATCAAGATAACAATTCAAACACCATTTTACAGTGTGTCACTTCCTTTCTCTGATTTTATTATAATAAATACTATTTATGAAAGTCCTGGATTCAAGTTCTGTCAGCAGGTGTGGAGTTTTTCAAAAGTTCTCTCTGAATAAAGAATAGTTCAGCAGGGTTAGGGTCAGGACTCGGGGCAGCGCAAGGCTGAGCGGATCTGCGTCTTTGTGTCCTGTTGGAGGCCCGTTGGCCCGAGCTTGGCAAAACACGGCGCTGTGTTTCTCTCCAGGGTTCCAGGAGAGAAACACGGCGCTGTGTTTCTCTCCAGGGTTCCAGGAGACGCTCCTTTGACACTGGAGTCGAACTTGTCACATTTAGTCGCCGAACAGGTTCACTGGCTGTTAGAAACAATTAGAGAAACGAAAAGTTAAAGAAATACCTTGAATTGAGTGGGCAGCAATTTCTAATCTTATTTATGTCTGCTAAAAAAAAGTTTTTCTTTTTTTTTTTGCGTAATCTTTTTTAGGTTAACCGAGGACAGGCAGGCATTATTTCTTCTGGTTTCGTCACTTTTGCGGGGTTTTTTAGTCAGTGTTGCAAAGTGCATTACCATAAAGTAGACTCAATAAGAACAATGCATTGTTTTGGTGTGATTAAAGATTTAGTTGTTACTATTTGTAAGGGAAACAGAATAAAATATATTTTTTATAGAGAATACTGGGAATACTGTATATAATCTAGCTGGTAGACATCCAGGATTTGTGACAAAACGCCTGCTCAGTGTACAAAAAATCAGATAAGTAAAGTAATTATATTAAAATTATAATAGAATTTTAGTTTTCATTAGAAATTCTGCAGGAAAAGTTGGATTTGGCAAACAAACTGTGGGTGCAGAGAGCGGCCGGTAGGGGGCAGCATCAGCACAGATATGCCGTGTGGTGCAGCGTGTGTTTGACTCTCAAAAAAAAACTCTACAGGACACATATTCCACATGCACGATTTGAGACCTTCAGGCCCCGATTGTGTCTCTGTTGGGGGTAAATAGCCTGGGTGCTGAATACGGCAGCCATGCCATGTTCTGGATGAGCGATAATCCAGGCTGACACCGTGTGGGGCTCCTGAACCCATTTCCAGCTCCACTGGAGATTGTTTTTATTGTTATTGTTTATATTTTTGGCAGTCTGGATGGCAGACAGATTTCACTGCGGGAGAAAGACTTCCTAGTTTATCAGCTGTGCTGGGAAATAAGCTCTTTGCTTGGTAATTGTGCTGCATCTGCTCTTTTTCTTCATGAATGAGCAATGAGTTAAGTTACTGCTTTTAATTTCTGCAGCAAATTTGATGGCAGTAGAAAAAGCCAGCCAGCGGTAAAACGCAACTTTTTAAAAATCTCATTATCAGGTGGCACAGGCAATCCATTATGATCCTGAAGGACATCACAGGAAAGAAAAGAGGGACTTTGTGGTCGCGGCTGTAAAAGAGGTTTCTCGTGTTCGGACCCACTGGTTGAACCTGACCTGTGCACGGCTCCAAACTGGGAGGACTTCTCCAACTGGTCCCAACCCGAGAAGGTCTGACTACTGTTGTTGTCTTAAACCGCTGAAATTTAAATAAAGCTGATGGTAGCCTGTCCAGAAAGATGACAACAAAATGGCGGAGTTGTTTATCTCGGTGCTTTAATGTGCCACTGTACAAAAAGATAAATGCTGATTACTGACGACTCTACAACGGCATCTAAATCATGCCAGCACATGTGGCGCAAACACTCATCCTCTGCCTTACGCACACACACACATGCGCGCACAGAGCATCCTAAGACCCTACTGACATCATTAAACACTGTTTCTCTTCAGTCTACTGGGAGACGGTGTATAAAACAGGTAATCAAATGACTGTTAATCACTACCAGTCAGACCTGGGAGGAAACATACAAGGACCCAGAGTGGGGGAAACACACACCCCACAAACACGAGTCCAATCCAATTAAGAGACGCAGACTTGTGTGGTCCGGCCCACCGATTAATCCACGTGCATCAATGGTGATTCTTCAAATCTGCGTTGTCATTTAGAATCAGGCGGACGCTGATTCAAAACACCACAAAGATAAAGTGGAAGCCTGCACTTTCCCCCACTTTCCCCCAAGCTTTCCTGTATCTTTGAACCCAGGTCTGTTACAGCATCATGTCTAAAGCTCTTCTATCACCAAATCACAGACATTTCTAGGTAGCAAACGGGACCTGGCTAAGTTGTGGCTGTACACAGTAGCGGCCATATCAGATGCTACAGTGGTGAGGATGATCTCTACTAGGGCGTTTGCCTGCACACCTCACACACCTGCACACACACTGGCTGAGGCCGTTTGTTGGCCTGGTGATGTAGACACTGATGAAGCGGATCCCCGAAGCCGAGAATCTTTCTGGTGGGACTGCTGATGATCTTGTCTGCTGACCCCAGGAGCTGCTATAACTGATGAAGGACCAGTTTGACCAAGTGAAAAAAAAACTGGGTCAACTGGTGACATCCCAGCCACATTTCTTCATCTTAGGCCATCCTACTAAAAACGCAACATCCATCATCCCACTACACGTCATATACACAGTGAATTTACAATATGAGGTTCGGTTCCAGCAGAGTGGGCTTGTGCAGCGGGATGGAGAGGATTTTCCTCAGTTCTGCACCAGTGAGGTTCACATTCCTGCAAGCAGACTGCAGTGTAAATACCTCTGCATAATGGGGACTGATGAGGTTGAAAGAGGAGTATTAATCTCATTACACACACACACAGTGTTTCAGTAATCCCCTCTAAGATTATGCATTCATTTGCTGTAATCTGATTTTGGAAACATGCGCAGGACTGGTGAAAACACCTTCCGCAACAGAAAACAAGATTATGTGATAGACCTGACAGCGCCGGCTTCTGTCATTTGTTTGGTTCCACTGACGGCTGCGGTGATCTTCATTTACCGTGGAGCGGAGGGACGGAAGGAGGCAGCGTCCTATTTTTGGGAGAGACGACCGACAGCTCCTCTGGAAGTGTATCACAATAGAGTGCGCAGAAATGGTATCACGTGTATGTCAGAGAATTATCATTTTGCATTCCACTCCCGGTGCACTCTTGAATTTGGAGTGTTTTGAAGGAAGAATGGAGGCGGCAGGGTTAGCTGGTGTTTCGGCACTCCGGGGAAAACTCAATCTACATT
>CAAE01014756.1:571739-592202 GCA_000180735.1 Tetraodon nigroviridis | reverse complement strand
ATTCGAGGAGGTAGTCTGGTGGGCATGAAGAAGCTCAAGACAAAGGAGCCTCAAGAGAGTGGAAAGAGAGAGAGAGATAAAGAAAGAGAGAGAGAGAGAGAGAGAGAGAGAGAGAGAGAGAGAGAGAGAGAGAGAGAGAGAGAGAGAGAGAGAGAGAGAGAGAGAGCACTTACTATGGAGGCAACCTGACAAACAAAATGAGCAGAAAGCTTTGCTGGCAGGTTATCAAAAATCTGTCTGCACTTTAGCTTTGTACACTGGGAGCAACGAGGTATCACTGTCTCTCTTTTACACACACACACACACACACACACACACACACACACACACACACACACACACACACACACACACACACACACACCCCATATTGACTAGATGAATAGCTGAAAAAACATATTTGAACCACGAAAAAGAGAACAACCTGTACGACTTCAGTGAAAAGAAAATAAATAAAAGTATAAGCGGAGAGACCGGCAGGTCCTGCATTGCTAACGGCAACCGTTCGATGAATTCCAACATGCATGTGGTCAACATGGGATCAAAACATCTGCATCACCCCCCCTCCTTTTATCAGGTTATTTTAACCAAACTACGTTTTTCATTGACGTTAATGTTGATGTGAAAAAACTGCCCCGCTCTATAAACGGTGTCCTTGTGTGTTTGATGGTAAATTTTCACGCGCGGCAGCAGGCAGTGGAGCTCGCACAATAGCAAACGGTTTTTGACCTCATCTGTAACCTTTTCTTCCAGCTGTCTGCCTTCAGAACGAGATCAGACGCGACGCTGTCCAACCGGCTGCTGCAACAGCCTGTTCAGTCCTCTACCAGACGAGCTGCACTTCAGATGAAATGAAATAAAATGATCCTCCTTCAGGACATACAGTAGCTTTAAAAGCCTAGATGAGCTGCGTGTGAGGCAGAAACCAACTGTCAACACACACACACACACACACACACACACACACACACACACACAGCATGTAGATGATGTCAGCACAGTGCTGCGGGACATTTTGGTATCATTTAAATTTCACTTTCATGCCTTTTAAAATGCGCAAATATAGGTGCTGCCTATACTTTCCAGTATAGTTTAAAAAAGCTTAAAAACGATGGATGGCCCATGGGAGAGATAAGGAAAGGAGAGCTTGGGAAGCAGAGGGGGTGAAAGAGGGAGATAGAGGTGAAAGATGAGAGCGGTGGTGGGCAGTGAGAGGCTGTGGTGGAAGGAGGAAATTATAGGTGAGAGAGAAGCAAAATTAAAACGATAAATATTTGGCTACATTCGCATTTAACTTTAGTTGGAATGCAAAAGGGAAAATGGGATTGGCCTCTGTTCCCAGTACCAGCCCTGAAACATCTGTTCCACACTGCGGCGCCAACCTTGACCGCTCTCAAATCAGCCTCGTATCAACGGTGATGGAGCTGCTTGTGCTGGTCCAAGGCTGTCCTGGAAACCACTTTAACACCATTATGGTGATGACACACGCCCCCCAGCTGTAAAAGCATCCCGTCACGCTGCTGCATTCAGGGATATGAGAATCCCTTCGGAAGTTCCGCTCACATCACCCATGCTCATGACCAAGAAGTAAATAACGAGTTGGCCCTTCTCTAAGGACAACACGACTCGTTACGGTGAATAAATATTTTGGAATCCCTTGCTAATGCTGCCAGATTGGGGTGGAAAATACCCCCGGGCATCCCCGGGGTCCTCCGAACAATCCTGGCACCGGCGCCACGTTTAGCCTTTCACTGTCCATCTGCTCAGCGACGCACGTGAAGGTGCTCAGCGCTTCACGCTTTCACACGTCTGATCGGTTTGTCCACATCTGTCTGCTCAACACATGCAGCCCGTAGCTGGGGACGTGGAGGCCTTTCAAATGAAGGGAGGGAAGGAGGGAGGGTGGTGGTGGAGGGTGGAGCCAAGGCAGCGCTCCAGGTCCAGGGCTGTCAGGAGCTCTCCGGCTGCTCCAGCTCTGGTTTAACATTGTTCTGTCACCTAAACCTCACCTTTTCAGACCTCCCATGTTGATGTTTCCCTGGACTCTAGAAATCCTGCTCCATTGTGCTTGCGGAGAACCTCTTTAGGGGGCTTCCTGGGGTGTTTAACCCAGGCACACACTGCTCCGGCGTGAGGACATCTCAGCCTGTACATGTGACAGGACGACGCTGCTCTAAACTGTCACACTGGTTAAACGCTGGAGGACTTCCGGGTTCCCTTCTCCGCGTCGGAACCCATCGGGCCCGTAGCTGCTGATGGGACACACACGTCCGCACACTCGCAGTTGTTTAAAACTTCACCCATGACGATCTTTTGTCAGCTAACCTCCAAGCTGCACTGCTGAGTATGATATTAAACACAGGAGGGGAAATCTTCCCAAAATCCTGCAGTCGGTGCAGCAAACGGCTAAAAGTCCCGAGACAGATGGCTTAGCTGGAGGAGATTACAAGCTAATAGCAGAGGAACAGCAGCATTTAGAACAATTTTGTTCTTTTATGTCCACAGACCATTTAGAAGGGGTCTATTTTGAGGCGTGTTTCTGCCCCTGCTGTAATAGTAAAAATGCTTTGAAGAAAAGTGATTTGCATCCAGAGAAAGGATTAGGTGTGACACACACGCACACACAAACAAACACACACACGAGCCCTTACCCACCAGGACACCAGCATGTGTGTACGTGTGTGTGTGTGTGTGTGTGTGTGTGTGTGTGCAAATGGGGAGATGTTGGTTCCAGGCTATTGGTGTCTGTCTGCCTGCCACATAAGTGAATGCCACATCATTTCCCATTCCTCATCCAGCCGCTACAAATAGCGTGGGCGTCTCTGGGGGCTGAGCTCACTGAGAGATGGAGTCAGAGGGGAGGAGAGGAAGGAGGGGGCGCACAGACACAGGGAAGACTGGACTTTGGGGGGAGAAAGCAGGGAGCGATAGCAGGGGATGGCAAAAAATGAGCAAGGCCAAACGATTACCATTAGAAATGTAACCCAAAAGCCTTCGGGAAGGATGGAGAGAGGTAAAGGAAATGAAGAGCAAAGAAAAAGGAGGTCAAATGGGAAAAGGGTATGGTTCCTAGAAAGACACGATTCATTTGAGAGGTAAAAGGAAAAAAGGCCTAAAAGCAAAGGATGGATCGATAGGCTGAACAAGAAAGATGAGAGTGGCAGCGAGCGAGGGGATCCACAGAGTCTCATCTCTGTGACGGCTGATTAGGGTCCAGAACCAGAACCACCTACAGCTGTGCTCACCCATCAGAGCCCAAAAAATGGGTGGTCACAGGACCACTTCTTTAGATCTTTTCAAAAAGAAGAACGCCTAATTGTAAGTAATGATTGTTTAATCAGTTAGAGCATCTTTGATGGAACGTCTGTTTTAAACTTTACAAAAGGAGTTTTACAGAAAAAGTTCTCGATGTTTTAGTCCAGAGATGCTCTAGGGTGTAAATATGCTGAAACGAAAAGGAAAAACAATGCGACGACATTAGAAACATTCGCTTTCCATTGGCACCTTTGTGAAATCCTTCCTCAAGGTCAGGCGAATGACAAACCAGCTGGAAGCAGCGTCGCATCTTTGGTCCTCCGCAGTTTTTTTCTGCTTTGATTTGATTTCAATGGGTGCCTCTGTCTTTGGACTCAAGAGCAGCCACGCTTATTTATCTGACTGAATGGGAAGCATTAAATTGGATTTGTAGGAAAACAATGGAAATGAAGGATGAGACGTGAGGAGGATGAAGGGAGCAACAGGGAGGGGATGATGAGAAGAAGGAAAGCAGAAGAAAGAAGAAAAGAAGGAGTGACTGCGAGGCAGAGGATTAAGGAGGAGGCTGCCTTACAGTTGGAACGACGGGTTCAAACGACTCCGAGAAGAGTGTGTGACAGGTAGCGGCTCCCCTGGTGTCTATCCAGAAGGCAAACGCCCACCCCGACGTTCATTTTTCCTCCTAAACAGCGTCCCAGAGCTGCAGGGTCTCTATGCAAAACTGGCTGTCAGCCTATTGATGTTTCTGTTGCATCATCAATAACAGGAATCCTCTTCATCGCTTCCTCAGTGTGCCCAAATGACAGCGCTCCATCCAGAGACGGCTGACAAATGCAAGCCAGTCCATTCTTTTCTCTCAAAGCCTTAAAAAAATGGCCTCCCGACTCGCTTAAATCACTGCCGTCCTGCCCACTGCAGGCTGTCTGTGGAGTTATGCAGGCGGCCGAGCTGCTGCTGAGCAGAACAAGGGAAGCGCCTACAACAAAACCAAATTCTGAGCTAACAGACACAAAACAGCTTCCAGGTGCTGTCGCGGAAGCATTGACGGAAGCCAAGTTGGACCGAATGCTTTCGTAGGTTAGCCTTCAGAAGTTCTATGCAGTTGACAACTGAAATTCTGCTCCATCTTCATGTTTATTTTCGCTCTCGGTCCAGTTAATTAAAGGAGATGCTGCACACGCTGAGTGCAGCAGATTTCCTTCACTGATTGAGGTATTAACAGATCTGCCTCTGCATGCTTAGCAGACATTAACGGTTGTCGGGCAGATTCACAAGCAGAAGAACCGTGAGGCTCACAGCCCCAGGCCCCGCTTATTATTGTTTCTATATTTTAGGCAAATGGTGACAGATAGGCGCACAGGGTGACACTTTTGATTTGCTAAGCAACTTTTGAAGTTGAAACCACAAATCCAAAAGGAAAAAAAGCCCTTCAACTGAGACTGACTTTACTTAAATTATTACCGAGCCAAAGCATGAAAAAAGAGCCCGTGAAATAGGATTATTAAGAGAGAAAACTGGTGTATATTATTCTGCAGATTTCGCATAATTCTGTGATCTCACTGCATACCTCAAGCAGCGCCGAAGCATGAAAAGGCAATTTTCCAGCTGTGATCGTTTCAGTTTCACATTATTGTTAAAAGAGAACCGTCACAGTGAGAGAAAGGGATCAGTAAAATTAAGAGAAACCGTCGCTTTGGAGCGGCTCCATTAAGTCTTGAAAAGAGCCGAGGGAGCTGGCACGGGCAGGGGAGTGGTTTATTTTAGGAAATACAATGTGTGTGTGTGTGTGTGTGTGTGTGGGTCTGTGTGTATGTGGAGGGTAAGACACACACGGACACGCAAACACACCCACCTGTCGCTTCTAGACATCTAATTAGGAAGGGAGACCTGGTCTAGAGGCTGGTCTGAAAGAAAGTAAATAAGTTATGTCCATAAATTGTGTTACTTTGTGTGTGTGTGTGTGTGTGTGTCTGTGTGTGTGTGTGCGCACGCCCCAAACGTTAGAGGTGCAGCAGAGATGTAACAACAAAAAAATCAGAGTGTGACATAAAATATTCAGCTGGGCTTCAGAGGAGACCAGAAATAGGTCAGCTTGACGTGCTGGTCTCTTATTGGCACACAGGCAGGGCAATTTGCACGCGCACACACACACACACACACACATATAGAGCAAGAGAGAGAGAGAGAGATCCCTCTGTCTGTCACATACGGTTCCAAACTATAGAAGTGATAGACAGATGTTCAGTATCAACCAGCTGTGAGCTCAGGGAGAAACACTCGAGAAACTGGGATTTCCAGGAAATCAGAGACTGAGCTCCCACTTCTGCCCACCGACAGCGCGAGCTCTCTGCAGGGCATGACAACAAAAACAGCCCAAAAGAAGGTTGGTGATGAGGGAAGAGTGCCGGGAGGAGCTGAGTCAGCACGTCACGGCGGTGGTAATTGGGCACACAGAGGTGGCACCACCCAGAAGAGTTGACAGGCTTCACTGGGAAGGCAGAGACGCTCCGGCTCTAATCGCCTCCAGAGTCATCATTAGCTGCTTAATAAACAAATCCCAGATGCACTCTTTCCAATCCAATAACTACACCTTTGATTCACCATTTTTAAGTTCAAAGTTGCTCCACTCCTAGTCAGTTTATATATTTTCTAATGCTCCTGACTGCAGGACACATTTGAAATCCTATATTTTTGACTTTAAACTGACAATGAAGTCAATCTCTACTCACTGCATTTGTTTGTTTCCCTTGTTATTCATTCATTCTTTTTATAAAACAGACATCTTTCCTAGAGCTCATAGACCTTTTTTCTTTTCTGTCACACCTTTCAGGAGACACAGGACACACTCTCTCTGCCATGTGGATCGCTGTCTGGGGGGAATGCCCCCTGGATTCCTCCCTCAACGCTGAGCTTCAGCATCATTCACAAAAATTCTCCAGACGCGCGTTCGGCGCTTCGTGCGCCCCCGGACAAGGATCCACCGGGACTGGTTACCTGATCCCAGGGTGCTGCTGCACTGCCAGCTCTCCGTGCTTGCCGGCTTCCAGCAGGACTCCCACAGTGACAGGTAGTACTGGTCGTCAGCAGTCACCCACGCCGGGCTCATCACGGCTCCCACGTCCAGGCAGAGCGCCAGGAAGACGCACACCAGTCCGACCAGCTTCAGCGGCGTCAGCGGGGAGCTGCGCGCCGACTCCTCCGTCTCGGTGACAGCGGACATCATGGCGGGGACGGAGAGGAGGAGAAAGTGTGCAAAGCAGATGAGTGTCCTCGCTGCTGGGGTGGAGAGAGCCTGGCCGTGGAAGAGTTGTGGTTGCCGCGTCGAGCCGCTGCGCCTGTGAGCAGCCCCGCCGCCGCGCACCGGAGCGCTCCGCCGTTTCCAGCGTTGACGTAAAGACTCCAAGGGATCAACGGGTGCCACAGGGTCCTAAAGAGAGAGAAGGATAGAAAGCTGCTCACCCAGGAACGGTTTGGAAGAGTGGAAGGTAAGCCCCAAACAAAAAAAAGGCTCTAATCCCTCCTAACTTTTTGCGCGGGGATGATTGACATTCAACCACCCAGGCTGGTTCCATTCGTTATCGGTTTTACCAAAGCCGGGATTTTAACTTTGTTCCTGATAATTCTCCAACACGAGTCAGGCAGCCATCACATTGACTTCTGAGACGGAAAAAATAAAAGATTGGGAGGCAAAAACGGTTCTTCTGCATGCCGATGACAGCTCCAGAGGAGCGGAGAAGAAGAAGAAATGATGCAGGAGGCCTCCAACAGCAGAGGTGAGCCGTGCCTTCCTCTGTTAAACCAACCAGAAAAACAGGAGGGATGGAGAGACGGGTGAACAGGAGAGATGGCCTTGTTTACTCCCCACCAGGGCAATAATGAGCGATGAGGAGGGAGAGACAGGAGGCAGAGAGCTGATGAGGAGAGAGGAAGGGCAACACAAAGGTGAGAGACACAGAAGGATGGAAGGAAGGCTTTGAACGAGGCCCTAATAAATCGACTTGGAGCCGATCTATCAGCCACTCGCAGCCCAATCAGAAAATACCTCCTGACAGAAGCATCATCAACGTTTGGCTCGTATCAAATAAATCTCCCTTAATGAAATGAAGAGCTGCTGTTTTCACCAAATAATGAAGAAATACGCTCACCCAGCAGAGGGAATGGTGCTCAGAGGGAAAACATCACCGCGTACGTGAGCCATCCAAGCTAATTTAGCAAAAATGTTCCTTTGTTTCCTGCTTTTATTCAACCCAAATGATGACTCATTATTATACACCAACACAGTAAAGTCAGTATATACTTACTGCCTTTTCCCCGTTGTTCATTTTCTTCAACTGCTGCTTTAACACGGCCCAATAGACCTTAATTTCCTAAATTCCAGCACTGACAAGTCAAAGGGACTCTTTTCATTTCAAGTTATCTGCATTTATCGTTGTTTTTTCTCAGCCTTTAATGGGAACCCAGTTTTTAGACAAAAGCGACGGAGCCCTGGTGGAAATGCAACCCCAGTGTAACCTGATGTCAGCGTTGGAACGTGCAGCCTGCAACAGAAGTCAGATTATAAAATTAGAGGACCGATTAACCGCAGTTTATTGCATTACGCCGCAAAAGAACATCTTCCCAGACGGCACTTCTCTCTGGTACTTCTCCTCCACCACCTCGTTCCTGGTAATGGTCAGGAGGTCCTGACGGATCCTGGGTGTCTGGTTAGAACCCGGGACGCGAGCGCTGAAAGAAGAAGCGAGGAGAGGATTAGCATCTTGAACCGTGGGCGTGACCTTTGGGGGTCGGTGAACAGTGAAAAGCACACCGACACCAGGGTTCCTCACACACACTCAGGAGAACGTTGAAAAAAAAAGCCCTGAAGGTCAGCTTGCAGTCACAAGTCTCAGACACAGAAACAAACACAACCTGACACAGAGGCAAGGAAAAATCCATTTATACCCACGGGGAGGGGGTGGAGATTAGACACAGGTGATCAACACTGGGAAGAATGGACAGGTGAAGGAGAGGGAGCAGAGGAGAAGGGAAAGAAATAATGAATACGAGCCACCTCAGAACACGGAGGAGGGTCAGGCGTCCTCACAGTCAAGCCGGCAGCGGTCAAGGTGATCTTGTCGGCGAAGATGGCTCGGGTGGAACGGCGCTCCGGGGTCAATGACGCTACAAGGACTGGTGTCATCCCAGTATGGCTGTGTCTCCCAGTAGGTGTGCTCATGAATCATCTCCCCGGTCCCAGCCCAGGGTGCAGACGCTGGCCGAGGAAGCGCGGCGGCCACAAACGCTGGCAGCAGCACTTATTTCCACACCCGGGGGCTGATCGACTGTGACGGCTGCTTGATTGTTATTGCTCCTTTTACGGCCTGTTGTTAGCATTCCAGATGGCGGCGCGATGCACATCGCTGTAATTAACGACTCCCGCGCAACTTAATGTGAGTGAATTATTTTTGAGAAAGGAAAAAAAATAATCACATCGAGATGAGGTGTCCTGAAAATAAGTTCCGAGAACTCCAGATGGGGAAACATAAATGAGAAAAATTAACAGGAAACACTCCCACCTCCTAACAGATAGGAGAGGTTTCAAATGTGCTGTTTGCAGGTAAAAGGAAGCAGATCGTTGCCCCGTCAGTGTGTGTGTGTGTGTGTGTGTGTGTGTGTGCGAATGCAAATGCCATCAGACAGAACACACTGCTCCCGGCACAGAACCCCGGATCAATAACAGCACAGAATTAGGTGTGCAGCCCCGGCCTAGCCGCTAAAAACACCTTCATGAACATTTTAGGGAAAAACACAAAATCTCCTGCTTTAAAACACCAAATTGATGAAGTCACGTAAAACAATATGCGCCATTCCTACATGAAGAAATAAAAATCTATTTAGAGTTTTTTAACATTTTAGTTTTAAGGACGCCGGCGCCAACATGGAGCCAGACAGTCAACAAGGACTGACGTGACCTGGAACCTCGACCTGCCATTGAGCTGGGACGCCCAGCGTCCTTAAACACATCTCCTGTGTCCATAAGAGGACAACCTGCTTTAGCTAATTTTTGTCAACATCTGTGGAAACAAATGAAGTGGTGGGAGGCTGAGCGGTGCACCTCAGACGCAGCAGCCTCCGGTTTGATTTATGTGTCTGCAGTCGGAAACGGAGAGCTGTTATTTTGTTCAGATAATCCTTGAAGCCGTATAAGCAATATCTGTCATCAACAGCTTAAGCAAAGGTAGAAAAAAAGAAGCACCTGAATATAGAGCAGGAGATTTTTATGTCTTTCTCAAGGACAGGTGGCATCGTAAAGGCGGCGCTGCCACAGGTCACCTTAGATTCACATAGAAATGTGTGTATTCATGAGAGTGTTTAGCACATTGAAACACTCCTGAATGAAACCCAACAGTGAAAAAGGAGCTCTGGCTGCGGGTGCTGCCCAGTTTTTGTTTAACGGAAATTCAACTCCTCCACTGTCTTTGAAAAGGCGACAGCGTGGAGCCGCAGTGCTCCGCTGAGCATCGATAATGAATCCGACGGTTCTTCAAAAGAGAAAACGACTCTCTGAGGGTCTGAAGCCAATGATTTGCTTAATAGCTCCTTATTTCATTTGGCAGTAATTTAGCTTGATGGAAGAATGCAGACTGTTTTTATACTTGTTTTTCTTCCCCAGGATGTGATTGAAACCACTGTAGCAGTGCAACAAATAAACCACACGCTGAAAGCGCCGCTCCCACACGTCTGTTTTGGCCAGTTCTGGAAGTCATTTAAGAAAACATAATGAAAGGAGAAAAGAGGTTTTACTGCACCAGAAGTGGATTCAAATATATATCTACTGTCAAAAACAGCAGGAGTGGAGGGACCAGCAACTGGCAAGTGCAGTGTTTCACACTGGATTTGCCAAAACCCCAAGCATCAAGCTCATGTAAACGACCCGTACCAGATACACCGATTCTTCCCTGCTGGTGCTGCGTGGCGAGGTATACAGAATGTTCAGATTCCTCATACATATTCGCAAATGCAGGACGTTGAGCCAAAACACGAGCCAAGATTGTAGGAAGTAACACAATTCCCATTTAGCAGGCACACCAACCTGCTCTCTGTGGGAGGACCAGCAAACAGAAGACTTCCTCACCCTCCCTGTGCTTAACGACGTGTGCTGCCTCAAATACTGCGGCTTTTAAACAGAATTGTAATCTTATTTAGACTAATTTAACAGCCTCTGCAGGCCAGTTAGTGACGAGGACAAGAGTCCCTCGCTGTGTGATCTGTGATACCGCATAGACGCAGGTGCCTGGCGCACCGCAGGACTTGGCCCCAAACATCTGCTGTGTGTCTCAGAAACGTTGTTAACCTAAATCCAAAGACTCCTCAGGTGAGGGCGGTGTTTGCAGTGTGCCCCTAAAGATAAATCGCCAGTGAATGCAATAACTTGGTCAATGCTAATTTTCCCCTAAAAGTGGAGATCATTTCATTTTGGTTGGAAGAGACAAAGGCCTTTTTTTTTTAATTTTCTTCCTTCAGCTTGTGTGATGATGGGTTGTTATTATTACAGTGGGTCATTAGCATATTTCATATCCTGCTGCTGAACCTTTCCAGCTCTGTATCTTTGTCCATCGGAAGTCGGGGCAAGACACAGGTGCTGAAAAATGACTGCACACACACACACACACACACACACACACACACACACACAGTAAACATTGACACAACACGGGCTCATCAGTCACCAAGATGTGCGTGAATGCAGCAAACTGTTGATGTATGAGCTGCAAACTGAATAATAACACGTGCACACTCGCAGCATGTCACCAGCTTGTATACAATCTGTCACGTCCCCAAAGCTGCTTCCGAGTCTGTCGCAAAGCATTACCGAAACCCGGACACACACGTCAAACAAACGCCTCTTCATTAAACACTCAGAGAGACGACTCTGAAGATCAGCAGCATTAAATATGTAACAATGTTTCTGACAAAGTCACACGCGTGACACACGTGCACGCCTGATGATTTTTCGTGTGTCGGAGTGGACTTTAAAGGGGAAAAGATGAAAGCGGGGTTGAGCAGCTTCTTCTTTTCCCACATCCCCTGCGTCGTGTTCATCAGAGGGAGTTTTGAAAGGTGTGCACAACCGCGCACGCTCAGAGGCAAGTGTAGACGCACACACACACAGTGTTAGGGCAGAAGCACCGCTGCAATAATTAGATTTTACTTCAAAGAAGCGTCTTTTTTTTCTTGCGAGATGAGACTGATGCATGTATGTCAGTTCATCGATGAGGGACCGAGGGGGACCGCTCCCCCGAGCATTCACAGTCTGTGTGTGTGTGTACGTGTGTGTGTTTGTCTACAAATTTGACTGCCGAGTGGAATATTACTTATTAACATGGACAGAAGTAAAAGCAAAGGTATCCCTCCCGTCTGTGCGCATGTCAGACCGAAACATCCCTGTTTAATTAGCGCCGTGCTAATTGAATCCCTGTGTGAGCCATGCATGGGGATAGAACCCTCCGTGAGAGAATGGAAATGGAACAGAATTAAGCAGCCAAGTAGCTAATCCATTTAAGAATGTGTGAGAAATGAGAAGGATGAGACGCCCTGCCATATGCTTTGCCTTTCAAAGGACTTTGAAGATGTTTTAAAGCCAAAATCATTTGTTTCTGATGTCTGGAATTCTTTTACATGAACATTTTAGCACTGGGGTGACTCGACCTGTGCTCCGCTAACATGGCCGTGATCATAAATATGCATTTTAGAGCACAAGCAGCCTGTTACAGATACTAATAAAACTCCTTGGGACAATGATGTAGCATGTACATTTCATCCAAATTATGTCTGAGTTGCGGTTTCACCCAGAATTGGAGCGTCGTCCGTCTTTTTTAGGTTTGCAGACGACCCGACTGTGGTGGGTCTCAGCAACAACAGGGATGAGACGACCTACAGAACAGAACCGAAGCCGTTTCAATAATTCCAACCTGGAAAAGTGGCTCCATACTGAAGACTAATGTGGTTCAAACCATCTGTTGCTGGGACAGAGCGCCTGCAGCGGGAGGGAGCACGATAGACACCCACTTCCTGTTCGACATCATACTGAAAACATGAGAAGAAAGCATGTTTCTTCATCTTCAAACAAGAATCCTCACCTCACACACTGCTCATATTTATTCAGCTCCCCCTCCAGTTTTTACTCCTTTCATCATCCCTCGCTTTAACCGCATCCCCTGCTTCCTCTCCATGCCCTTTACTCTCCCCTTTCTCTGCCTCCACCTCCCATCTTTTGCCCCCGTACTCCATTTTTCTTCTCTCCTGCCATCCTCCTGTATTCTCTCGCTCCGGCAGGCTGCGGATGGCGGGAGCATAGCTGAGCGTCACTGCTTTCTGAATAATTCCACAGGCAGGAGGTGAGCGACAGGACAGCTCTATAAGTGGACACAGAAGATGAAAACATATCCACGCACACACACAGACAGACACACACTGCAATCATATCCCCATTTTACATCAAACCGTAGTCTTTGCTGCTTCTTTGTCTTTTCAGGCATTTCTGTTTTACTGTTTTAGTTATGATTAAAGAGTCGCTGCCTCTTCCCTTACTTCTCTTCTGAAATGGTGATGCCTTTCTTTACTAGGGGGAAGCAGAAGGTTCCCATCACAGGCTCTCAGGCCCAGCACCAGACGAATCCCAGCCAAACCTGCATCAAGAGACAGGCAGGCCACTAAAATGGAGAAAAGCATTCTGTTTTTAACATTTGACTTAGTGTTTTCATGTGATTCCTGACACATTCCAGGACTGTTCCTTGAATTCTTGTTTGGTCTTCTCCCACCTTGGCGCTTGTGTGTTCTTTAAACAATGTGGCTGATAGCCAAAAGGCTCATCCACCAGCCTGTGTCGGTGCAGACTGACTGGAGCTCAGAAAGCCTCCGAACGCCTTCCAGTGAGTCGCAGCTCTCTCGGGGTTCTACCTTGCTGGTCTAATGTTTTTCCCAACATTTTGGGAAACAGGCCAGCCTATGGCACTCGGGCTGACGTGATGGCATTTGTCACACACGAAACAAACCAAGCCTTTTTGTGATTCCTAGAAAGTCATTCAGGCTAAAGTGTTTCAGCTATCCTGGCAGAGCACGCAAACTTTGTTTCTTCAAATGGACGTGCACTGAAATTTTAAACAGATTGCAGGACCACTTATATTTCCACAGATACACGTTTGGGGGCCATATTTGCACGCACAGCAGCTCACTGTGACAACCCTTTTAAGGCTCATGCGGTTTGATTTATTAAATGGAGTTTAGCGAGCATTTCAGGAAGGTTGTTGTATATTTCAAGGTTGTTCTGGTTAGTGTTCTATAATGTGGAGCAGCGATTTAAAGGCAATGGCACTTTGAATGGACCTAATTTATGGGCACATCCTCTGACGGTGGAGCAGAGGGCCAGGGAACAGGCGATAATAATAAAATATAGTTGATCATATTTGACTCTAACTAGACTATAAGACAAAGTAGGGGCAGTGTAACCATTACAGGCATTTGTTACTCATCTGATGTCTGCTGAATGAGTAAAACTTCAGGCACAGATTCATGTTTCATGACAATTTAGATGAGGTGAACGCTGAAAACGTCATTATCCCATATCGGAGACAAAGGGACAATGAGCTGAAGATGAAGGAGAATCAGCTGGGCCTCGGAGACATATGCAAATAGCGTTTAGAACTGGCGTCTTTCAGTTATGTGAAGTATTAACATAGCTTGCGCATGTATGATAACAATAAAGGACAAGAAGTATTTAGTTATCCTAGTTTTAGGTTGATATCTTATATGCATGCATGTTTATAGGAGCAAAATTGGCTTATGTTGTCTGATGAAGAATACCAGGAAAAATAAGTTATTTCAAGTTAAAAAGGGAAACAATTTGTTTAAAATTCACAAAGGCATCTTTTTAACTCAAGGTCAAATCGTTTTGCAAACACTGCCAGATAAGTTATACAGCTAAAATAATTGGTCTGATGCAAAATATATTATTACAATCAACATTTCGAAAGAACATTTTAGGGTAAAATATATTTTTTTCTCATTCTTTAGCATTAGCAATGCTCTGAGTGGCCAGGGGACTGAGGAGTGAAGAAAATAATGTTTTATAAAACACAAACCCACCATTTTTTAAAACCCTGCAACAGAGTTTGTTTTTCTTTTACAAAAGAAATTCATTGCTCCAAGCAGCATGAACCTTTGCAGAGTCTGGATTTACTGCTGCCTGTTATAAAGTATTTATTGTATCGTGATTTCTGTTTTTCTGTGGAGAGTCTGACAAAAGAGAGCCAAAAGCACAAACCAAACATTTATCAGAGGCGTTTCCATGTCCTCCTGGTTTTAATGCATGCTCAGACACCGTTGCTAGACCCCAACCACCTCTGCTCTCTATCTGTGGGGTTTGAGAGGGGAGGAATTAGCCAGGTTGGGAATCTGAAGGTTCTCTACCACAAAGTTTTTCTTTTGCTTGGCTGGATGTGGAGCGTAGGAGCTGCCATTGACAGACGTGACATAGATGGGTGGAGCGTTTAGGATTGTCCCTTTCACCTCGTAGGTCCGCTGCATCATAACCGCCTGGAAGATGTGCACAAAAGTCTTCAGTGAAAGGATTTATTAGCACACGAGGTAAATAACAGTGGCATGTTATAAGCAGCGATAATACCTGAAACAAAGAAGTGCATTAAAGCAACAGCGAGGCGAGCGAAGACTGGATCCGTACATACCTGGATGGCGAGCCGTGCTTTGTGCTTGCTGTGTAGGGTGGGTGTGAAGGACACGGTGATGAGTTTCCCTGCAGAGCCGACAGGGGGTAAAAACCCAGAGGAAGGAGTCACCGTAAAGTCTCTGCTGCTCCCTGGAAGGAAGGCTGCTGTGAACTCTATCGACCTCCTGGACACAAAACATCAAATTGTTTTTGATTTTCCTAATGTCGGTATAACACTGTAACCTTTGATTCTGTACAAAGGAAAATAAAAGAATAAATATAGGACACACACACACACCTGGTAGTACTGGTAAGACGAAAGCCCACCGCTGACGTCTTTCCCACCTCAGTGGATTCAACGATAAGGACGTGATCCATGAGCGGTTCGGTGGCGATGAGATCGATAGGAATCTTCCAGATTGTCCCGGACACGCAATTTACCACCAGAAAAACCGAGCTCCTAGATGATGACACAAAACTAACTATAACCTGCATTTTTCAAAAGTGCCATTTCTGCACCAATATAAATAATCAAGTACGTGTTCATTCATTTTATTCAGGTTAAAATACTCTGGTCTTCTCACGCCTTGACCCCACACCAGAGAGAGAACACAGAGATAATGGAAGAGCCTATTAGCAGCACCACAGCCCCACGATCATTTTCTCACGGAGATGCCATTAAATCTGTGAGGGTGGTGATTCTAGCAGGGTACGCCTCATTAATGGGCCGCACAGATGAAGATGGGAGCAGATAAATGCGCTCCTCGCTCAGCAGGACGCCACATGCAGGAGAAATTCGAACTTTCGTGTTGATGGCAATAAACATTGACATAAAGATCAAACACATTGAAAATATGTAACTATTTCTTTGATGGTAATAATAAATCCCTTCATGGTGAATGTCTTCACATGAAGCTATCGTATTACCGTATACGGTAATTTTACGCAATAAACCTCCCCGCTGATAAGAAAATGTAGATTTTCATGCAAAATAGAAACCAATTAAAGGAAAAAACACATCAGACAAGTGCAGCTCTGGGAGTTGGGGGGAATAACTGTGATGGAGTGATTTTCAGATTTGATAGGGATAAAGACTTTGACCAGTGTTGTGTTGTCTTTGAGGCTGTCAGCCCACATTCCATAAAAGCAAAGAAGAACCGGGCCCACGACTGGCTGACTTCAGCTGCACAAACGCATTGTCAGGCACACTCGTCTTCATCACACACGACAGCAAGGCAGAGGAAGAAGACAGGACTGCGCAAATACGAGAGGTAGATAAAGGCGGTGTTTACCTGTACCGAGTGTGTAAGCAACAGACGTGTTTGTGCACCTTCTTGTCAGTGCTTTGAGTGTATAAGGTGTCTGAGCTTGTTATTGTGGATTTATTTGGGGGTTTTTTTTAACTTTCCTCCCGTTCTTGTACTCACATCACAGATGCTGGTTGCTACTGTGTGTCACACTTAGATTTATCACAGTCCTGTGTATATTTGTAGCTGTTTCCCGTGTGGTTGTGTATTTACCTCGTGTGTGTGTTTCCAGTGTGTGTATTGTGTTTGAAGAGAGTGGCTGAATAAAGTGCGTGTTACCTGCATATCTTGAGGGGCGTGTAGGCGATATGAAGTGTGAGCGTTATCAGGCTGGTCTTAGGGTCCCTCCGCCCAGCCACGACGAAGGCAGAGAGGCAGTCTTCCGTCTCTGCTTTGCCGTCTGATTGAATTGTGCAGGTAAAGTTTTCAGCTGACACCTGGTATGCTAAACAGAAGAAAAAAGCAATTCAAGGACAAGAAACACAAAAAAAGTCTGCTCATTAACCACGCTCGATTTTAATTTATCGGTATGAAAATCAGGGCAGATGACTGTGTAAGGATTAGACTATACGTCAGATACTGGCCTCGGTGCCAGCTTGGTATATTTAGATACAACAGAGCACATTTTTGATACTATCTGTTGTTGCTTCTACAATGCCCACCAAGCAGTAATCTCCTAACAGGAGCGTAGCAATAAGAGTCATTTATCATCACTGGTACACGGTGGTTGGTCTCGTCCTCTACTTGGAGGGTAAGCACCAGGGACAGACATTCTTCCTTACTTACCAAACGACTAGTTAGTTATCCTAAACACAAATACGGGGCAATATTTATATATAATCTATGATTATATATAATCATTATATAATAAAATGGTCATGGCTGACGTTAGGATGTCTTTTTCTGCCCTAGCTCAGCTTAGACATTCTGTCATCTAACAAATGTTGCCCTGGACACACTGAAGCTAGAAGACATCAATCAATCTACTACTGAGTGAAAGCAGAGAGATTCTGCCATATTTGTTCCCATCAGCCATTAGAACATGACGATTAAACAACCTTTTCACTCTACCTGTATGGCTTTTCTTCCAAATGTTGAAAGTATATTAATTACTCGATCAATGGAACTATAAGGTTTAAAAAGGAGTGATAACACACCTTCCTTTCCCATCTGTGTGCAGGTCCAGGACACATATCCAGCTAGGTGAATATCTACAGTCCTTTGCACTTGCTGGCCTGCTTCACAGTGGACAACAACAACTCCTGCGCTTTCATCCACAGGAATTCCAAACAAATGATAGTTCCAACACGCAGTTGCCAAATCCACCTCTGGCCTAAAATATGTAGGGAAACAGAGATTTTATTAAAACGGTATTAAGAAAATGAAAACCAACTTTAACAAAGTGCACAGGAAAAAAAAACAACCCAGGACTGTTAAAAAATAGAGAAACAAAACTGTAAACTGTGCTCCATTTCCCAGTATAGGTACATTCTGGATTTACTACAGCACCAAAGAGTGTGTGAGGTGTTTGACAGTGTGAAAGCAAGAGGAAATGTGTTAGTATGCAGAAAAAAGCATGACAGAAAACGTGTCCTGGGTGACCTGTGTCAAATGCCCAGTGGCACAGCTATGAACTGATGAAAAATAAAGAACAGAAGGTGCAATCTAGGTATTTTTGCATGGGTGTAGTGTTGTTACGTCACATATAACAAACACTGCGGATGGAGGAATATTCGTTCTGTCTCATTAGCAGTGACAGGCTCTGCAGAATCCTCCCTGGATGCAAGCGCAACTGACCTTTAAATATCTAAGGAAAAACTGAACAACATTTCACTCTGCATAGAGATTTAATAAATACATGCCTCTCATTCTCTGCACTGACGAGGCTGTTGCTGCCCACAGGTTTCATGGTGACTCTAAGCCAGGCCTGCTTCCGCAACGCAGATTTAGGTCGAAACACCACAGGTACATCGAAACTGCCCCCTTCGCTGACCAGAATACCTGCAGCAAGGCAGAGGGTAATGGAACAGTGAGTTTCTAGCAGTCACAACATTTACATGTTTATTTTGTACTTTGGAAGCCTGTTTGTCTGCTAAACTCTCTGCTGTGTCTGGAGTTGTTCGCTGAGCAGTGTAAACTAGATACATCAGAGCTTTTTATTTTTCCCTAAAAAAATAGTTATTTACTGGAGCAAGAACTGCACACATTTGCTGCGGGCAAAGCAAAACATCATTACAATGAGCAGCAAGAGCATGAAAAGCACCACGGAACTCCATCAGTCCATTAGGAATGTGCATAACAGTTATAACATTTATGATACAAAATTATTGTTTGCTCTCTGCCAAGGTTTGGGAGATTTATTTTTCATTGCAAAGGGGTGGTTTTAACACACCTTCTGTGTGATTTAGTGGAATTGAGAAGACCTTGATGCCTGTTGTGACTTGACCGACGGCTCCAGTTGGGTCCTTGTCTAAAAAAAACAAGAAACGAGATTAAACATTTAAAACAGGCTTGAGCGCATCAGATTCTTGCACCAACAAGTGAGGGACTGCAGAATGACAAGAGGTTCATGGGACCTGTGAGTGTGACATCAACCATGACTGGGAGCTCAGTGGCGTTTGTGAAAGGAATAGCGATGGAGGTGCTGGAGTCTATCGGAGATGAGATGCTCACAGCCTTCATTCTTTCTGGATTAAGGCCACATCCAGACAAAACCACACACCATTCCTGCAGCTGAAAAAGAAGACTGATGAACACAGGCAGAAAATGGCCAACGGGAGTGAAAGCAAAGATGAAAAAAAAAGGGCAAAGAACAGACGAGGCAAGACAATCTGACCGCGTAAAAAATAAGAAAGTGTTTATTCTGTCAATAGTTATCCTAAAGATTATATTGGAACTTAAAACTTCCCTTTGTTATTATAGTTGTCCCATCATTACCATCTACCATGTATAAAATCTAGTCGCACAGCACTAATAATTGATTTGAATAATTCATCTCATTTGGGTGATTGGGAGTGTTAAAAAAACTGAATAAAAAAAGCACAGTCTTAAATAACTTCTTTAAAAAGAAGAGAGATACTTCAGTGTGTGTGTATTTTTATACACCTGAGGGCATGAAAAAGTAATCTTTGACATGCGCTTCCCCTCTCCAATGAAAGAGGGTCTGAAATGGACGGCAACCTGAGTGAAGGAGTGGGGCTCCAGAGTGAGCTGAAACACAGAGAAAAGCTTTTACGTGAACAGTTAGAGTGGTTAAAAAAAACAAAACAAACACTCGGTACAATTGTTGGAATTTCACTGCAATCTATAGTATGCTCAGAGAAAGAAGCAAGGTGAAACCAGCTGTATATACTGACAGGTGAAATTATATAAAAATAATATAGGAATATAGGACGAGCTGATAAAACACAGTCTACCCTGAGATGGTCAGGTTGTGTGTACTCACAGTATTTCCTGAGTCCATTTCCACTGTGTAGTTTCTGGGGTTGGTGTTACTAACAAGCAGCTCCAGGCGCTCGGCGGTTGGGTTGACCAGGGGAATGCTCTGTCTTGTCCATCTGACACACAGGCATAAAGACAAATCCTTGATAAACATTCTACTAAAAACATGTACTGCTAAAATAAAAAAAAAAAGGCTTATTGCACACCTAAGGCATAGTGGGGGAAAAACGTAACGACACGATGTGACTGGGAGGATCAACATGATTGTTAATGTATGCAAATGATCTGCAAGTTTAATTGAAGTTTGTAGTCCATGAGCAAATGATGCGTAAGTGCGTCTCCACCTACTTGCCCAGTGGACAGTAGATCTGTGGTAGAAAGAGGACTGCGGGAGGAAGAGCATAGAGGTGGAGCTGATACCAGAACTCCCCCACCAGCTTCGAATGGAACAAGACACTGGTACAAAACAGATAAAATCATTAAAATGCTTAGAAAAAAAAATCATTGGACAATATCCACAACCACACCCTTTTTATTTACCACGATTTTGTTATTTGTTAAAGACAAACAGCACAGCCCTTCAACCCCTGTTTTCTAATTTAAACAACGTTTCCTTTCAGTTTTATTTGGTGCGTACAGTCACAATGATTTATTCGAATACACTAATAAACTTTAAACCTACCTGCCAGTCCACTTCCCAGTAACAACGGGGGAGTATGTAGCTCTGTATATAAAAGTATTTGGGGGGAAATTAGA
>CAAE01014756.1:509556-545709 GCA_000180735.1 Tetraodon nigroviridis | reverse complement strand
AATTCAACTGGAAGCCAGTATCCGCCATCTGGCAGAGAGAGGAGTGAGTAAAGTTATTTAAATGCTGTTCAACCATGGCCACACTTGACTTGAATTAACTATGTCAACCTTGTAAGACTATCACAGAATCTTTGCACGCTGGTCAGGCTACTTATATTTTTACTTTAAAACTGTGTTACGCTCTTTTACCTTTGATTTTAAAGCAAAACCTATTCAGGAATAATTATTTTTTTCCATCCTTTTAGATTCGAAGAATCAGTGGAACAGGCAAAGCCATGGCAAAGGCTGACAAGTACCAGCATAAGAGGTATTATCATACACTAAAAACTGAGATTGCGACATCAATATGATCTAAATATCTTGTCATTTTTAGTTAAATTTTGTTTTTCTCTACAGTGAAGTGAGGATTTATGATCCATCCGGAGATTCGACTATTCCATCCACCTCTAAAAAACGGAAGTTTGAGGAGGTAGCTCAAGAGGATGCGCCAGAAACGCCAGTAGCCAAAATCAAAAAGCCAAAGAAGGAACCTGTCGTAGGTGTGTGTAATAGAAAAAAAAAACACTCAAAATTAGGTGCACAGTTAGGTGGAATTGCTAAAATTCTTTGTGTATTTTGAAGAAGAAGAAATGGCTGTGGCAGCAGAGGAAACTCCAAAGAAGAAGAAGAAAAAGGAAAAAAAAGAGGCTGAAGCTGAGGAACCGGAAGAGTCGAGCGTAACAGAGGTACTCTCTGGTCCATCTTAAGATCTCGCCTTTTTAGTTGAACGTGTACTCATATATCCTTTCTCTGCAGTCAACAGAAAAGAAGAAAAAGAAGAAGAAAAAGAAGGTCAAGGAAGAAGAAGAAGAAGATGATGAATGAAAGAGTATATTACTTTTCTTTTTTTAGGTTTTATGTAATTTTAGTTTTGTATCAGATGTACCAGGCCGATTTTTGTTTTTGATCATAAGTTGTTGGATCTACTACTATTGCCAAAATGTGGTGTCAACACCACATGTATCACTGATCCTAAAATTACTTTGTTACATTTTATTTTTTTTCAGCGTGTGCAAAAAACAACTATTTGCAATGATCTGTTAACATGAATACAAAAAGAAAGATGAGGAAAAAATCCTAAGCATTTTGTCTTTGGCTGAATGCTCACCCTGGTAAAATAAACATGTCCTACAATAATTGTTTGTTTTTGAATCTTTTTTCTACATTTGGAGAAGAAAAAGTTGAATGATTCTCCAGGCTTATGAAAATGAATTTGAACCAGAGAGCTGCTGCTGGAAAGAAATTTGACATGAATAAATTTTGTCTTGCATGATTAAAATATGAGTGATGGCGTTTTGATCTGTGAAACTTCTGTAGTCCAGTACAAAGCGTGTTTAAAATGCGTACTCTGCTCCACTTCTCACCCTCAGTTTATCGATGATTTCCTGTATCTGAAATTATAATGGTGCGGACAGACATTGGTAATAGAGCACCGATTCACCCATCTTTTGGCTGCATGCATCTGTACTCTATTGGCTTTGCCTTTATTTCGTACCACATGGCATGAGCGGGCGACGGGAGACTTAGACGCGTTCCCGAAAGAACAAATTTGTTACTTTTTAAGTTTAATACCTTCGATTCGCGTTATTGGTCGCTATTAGAAGTATAATCCGTAAAAATGTCTCAGTTACAAGTGAGATTTTTCACTGAGAACAAAAGGTGAGGTATTTTTGAATCGCTAATTAAACATTCGTGACCTGGAAAAGACTGGTAAACTTTGCTAAACGTACACTAAAATATTATTGCTGAACGCAATTTTATTTACCATGGATATTTTCTGTAAACCTATTTTTGTTGCTACTGTTAGTACCTAATGTCTTTGTCCTGCTAATGCTAACATTGCTCATAGGTAACAGACAACAGACTCCTACCCTGATATTTACCATGTGTTTTCCTTAAAAGACTAATTATTATATATATACATGTAGTTGGTGGAATCAGTGGATGCAGCCAGTGGCACACAGGTTACATTTTTTGAATTCTTTTTACTTTTATAGGTATGTGATTGATGATGTGCCGTTCTCCATCCCTGCTGGCTCTGAAGTGCAAGACCTCAGCAATGTGGTCAACAAGCTGCTGGAGGCTAAAAATGGTAATAACAAACCCACAGAAACACATTTACCAACATGTAACAACATATCGTTGTTATCAATATTCCAACTGGCATTATTGTGCTATAATTTCCACAAAAGTATTACAATTACAATCAAGTTAGTTATCTAATAAGATATTAAGTCAATTTGCGTTGTTGTAATTTTGGACATGTAAAATGTGTTGCCTCCTGTGTCAAACGTCCTTTTTGCTTCTTTTTCTTTCCTAGCATCCCACAGCAAAGTTGACTTTGACTTCCTGGTCAGGGGCCAGTTCCTGCGAGTGCCGCTGTCCGCTCACATGGAGGCTGAAGGCATATCAACGGTATAACCACACGTATCCCAACTAAAACCTGGGTATTTTGTTTACCTGCACTGGAAAATTCCAACGAATGTTGTCATTTGATTTTTCTAAGACCATGGGCGTTAGAATTTTCTAAGAATAGAACTTTTTTTCCCATCCATTAGTATTTTTCTGTGTGTTTCAGGAAGAAGTGGTGGAGATAGAATACGTAGAGCGAATCACAGCCCCAGAACCTGAGGAGTGTATGATGCACGACGACTGGATTAGCTCAATAGTTGGAGATGCTGAATGGTAAGATGACGGGACACGTGTTTGACGGTATCACACAACTAACAAAACAAGAGTTTGTTTTTCAGCCAGTTTGTTGTGTGTACCGCCGTGTGCTGGAAAGTGCTAAAGTACATGAACAAACTGGTAATCATACAGCTAGGATTCGGCTCCTTATATCCATAATATATTTACATGTTCAGTTAAAATCCTGTCATGCTACCTAGTAGTTTATTAAATTTATTTAATTCTTTTCCAGGATTTTGACAGGGTCGTATGACAAGACAGCCAGGATCTGGTCTGTGGAGGGAAAAGCAGTGATGACAGTGGCTGGACACACAGACGTGGTTAAAGACGTGGCCTGGGTCAAGAGAGGTGAGCTGGTTTTAATAAGAGACAACGGCTCCGCTTATCATGACCGGGATCGTTTTTCAAACCAGTTATTTCTGTGCAGATGGGCTGACTGCTCTGCTTCTCACGGCTTCTCTGGATCATACTGTCCTGCTGTGGGAGTGGAACTCGGAGAGGAACAAGGTGAAAGCCAAACACTGTTGTCGGGGCCACACGGGGAGCGTTGAGACTGTCTCTGCAGATCCCACTGGCTCAAAGGTAGGAAAATTGTTCACTGTTGATCAGGATTGGCAGGTAAAAATATAGAGACTCAACAGATCTAATTAATTTCTCAACAGTTCTGCAGTGGATCGTGGGACAAAATGTTAAAGATCTGGTCAGCGGGTAGGTTGTCAGAAAAATTTGTATATAAGAGAAGTGAGTATATCGAGAGCAGCAAAATATATTTGTGTTGTTAGTGCCAAAAGATGAGGCAGATGAAATAGAAGAATCTTCCGATCGGCCACGGAAGAAACAGAAGACCCAGCAGCTTGGCCTCACCCGGGTGAGTGTTCCTAACGACCTGCTGGAAACACACTTCTGCTCATTGGCCGAGCTGACGGTGACCGAGCGGGTAGAAAAGTGATGAACTAGTCTTTCTCTGACCCTGGTTCAGACTCCCCTCATGACTTTATCTGGACACAACGAGGCCGTATCCTCCGTCCTTTGGTGTGACAGTGATGAAGTCTGCAGTGCATCTTGGGACCACACCATCCGCCTCTGGGATGCTGAGACAGGAGCAATGAAGACTACGCTGGTGAGGGAAACACAAAGTAGAACTCGTAGTGAGTTCAAATCTGGTCTTTGAACGAATTTGGTAGCTTTTATTTTCTCTGGGTGTCATCTCTTGAACTAGAGCCACCTTTTCTTTTCCACAGACAGGCACCAAGGTGTTTAACTGTATTTCCTACTCGCCTCTGTGTCGCCGCCTGGCCTCGGGGAGCGCTGACAGACACATTAGGCTGTGGGACCCTCGCACCAAAGGTAAGAGCATCCAGAGTCTACCCAGACGGGGTTTGTAAGCCTTCTCCTCACTGTTTCCTTTTTATCCATCTGCTCTCCTCACAGATGGCTCACTGGTGCTGCTGTCCCTGACCTCCCACACTGGCTGGGTCACTGCTGTGAAGTGGGCCCCTTCACACGAGCACCTGCTGGTCTCTGGCTCTCTTGACAATCTAGTCAAATTGTGGGACACCAGAAGGTCTGTGAACCATATAAACGCAAGTTGTTTTACCTATTTTTAAGTTTGAACTTCGTCTGTGTTGCTACAGTGTTAAAATGTCACTTGTGCAGGATTTTTCAGCACATATCATTAATGTGTTTTTGCCTAAAGTCTGCATATTCCTCCATCACAGCTGTAAGGCTCCTCTGTATGATCTGGCTGCCCATGAAGACAAAGTATTCTGTGTAGACTGGACAGAAAATGGGGTGAGAATAATCCTTTTTTTTTTTTTAACCACTGTTTGAGATGTCATCTTTAACTCCTCCTGATCTACATTTTTTCTACATGTGACAACACATAACTGGTCTTGTTAATGTGTTTGTTTTCAGCTGATGTTGAGTGGAGGGGCCGATAATAAGCTGTACACCTACAGATACTCAGCTCAGCCGACAAGTGCGGAAGCGTAGGAGCCGTCGCCGCCTCCATCCCTCACAATAAACATACATACAGTGTATGAGGAAGAGCGCAGTCCTGAAATTTGTACAAAACTGTGCATGCTTTGTTTGCTGTATCCTATTTTTTTTTAACACTTCTGTTTTTACACACTTTTTCTGATACATTTCCTGCCTTTCCTGAAACACAAAACATAAATTAATATTGAAACCTTTTTTCATCCCTTCATCTGTCGACCTAAAACAAAAAATGTCTTACAAATTATTTTAAAGGTCCATAATTGTGTATGTGTAATTAATTTACTTTGAAGGCAAAATACCTATCTGTTTAAATGTAATTGTAAAAAGATACATACTTCTCAGCAATTTTGTTTCACAGGAGATTTTAAGACAGCTTTATTTGTCTGCTGTAGGAACAGTGTGTAAACTAGTTTGTTCTAAATAATTATCAATGAAAAATTAAAGTTCATTGATGGATCATCTAATTATCAGGCGGAATTACCTTCGCCATCGTTTACTAGCGTCAATGGCTCATTTGTCCAATAGAAGATCTTTGGTTTGTTTGGGAGCAACAGCGCCCCCTACGTCGAAGCGGCGCTACAACTGCTTTGCATATCCTGTTCGACTCGGTCTGTGATGACGGCGATCTGTACAGGAGGCTAACTGGACTGCGCTACATAGATGCTCTCACTGTCCGTCTAAACTAAAGACAAGGTAATGGCACAGTAAGCCTTTTAAACTAATCTCCAAGCTTTACATTCAAAAAAGTCGCTTTTCCCGAGGTTTACATTTTTTTTTCCTGGCCTCGACTCCTCCGGCTAGCATACTTGCGGTTAGCACAACTGCTTCCTCCGTCGATCACTGTCATCTTTTATCAGCAGTTTATCCTTTTATACTACCACCTTTGTCGCCGGACTGATAAATATCGGGATGCAGCTTGGGATTTCTTTCTAATTCCGTGTCACTGATGCAGCTTTTGCTGTTGCTGAACACCTGCTCGGCAGACAGCTGGACTCGCAGGTGTCTGGTCTGCTCAGAACCATATTAGATTAGCTTCTTAGCCTGTAGCATCGGAGATGAGGAGCCATCTGCTTGGACCTCTTACAATTAAATATAGACTGTACTGCCAGTTTAGGTGTCGATGTCAACTCTAAAACACTCACATCTACCTTTAAATGTCGAGTTTTTCATTTTTAGTCAAAAGAATTCAAGGAGTAGTCCTGACTTTTCCTCTGCTTTTTTCTTTACAGATCAAAAACAGTGATATCCAACAATGGATGGGTATGTATACGTTTGACCGTCTGTCAGATGTGCAGCGTCCAGGGTTTGTAACCTGGCACGGCGCTCTGTGGCCCAGCAGCTTTGCAGGGGACATGCTGAGTGGCTCCCGGGCCCTGCTCGGCGAGGACAGCTCAGTGATGGCTCGGATGCAGAAGAAGTTCTGGAAGACCAAGCAGGTCTTCATCAAAGCCACGGGCAAGAAGGAGGATGAGTATGTGGTGGCCTCCGATGCCGACCTGGACGCCAAGCTGGAGGTGGGACAGGTTCATTGTCTGTCATTTGTTGCTCCTCTCGCTCCATCCTACCATGCAAACGAGCTGGTGTGTAACAAACCATGTGGCAGATTTCTAGGCTGATTCCTTTCAGCGTGTCTGACTGTTTTGCATTGACCCCCAGCGTCGCCACGATGCCCTGACACCATTTCTTTTCAAGCAGTGGTTTGGGTTTGGATTAAAATGTGTCTGATGAGTCCATTTTGCTCAATTATGCTAAGTGACACAGTTCCCTGTGATGGAATGACGCAGCCATAAAAGACAAGATGAGTTTTTCTTAGTCAGCGCAAACTCTATCGCTTTTTAAAAAAAAAATGTATGTATGTGTACCTACATTGTGTTTTACCATCATAAACGTTGACTCGAGGTCACTTTGGTGGTAAATATTTGTTCAGATCCGTCTCGTGGATTCATCGCAACAGCTTTGGTTTGGCGTGAGAGCTCTGCCAGAATCCCGGCTGACACGTAGCCGTGACAGTCTGTCCTCTGGAGAGGAAACGCCGAGCAGCCATTGTTTGCCCAGGAACAGGATCAGGCAGGGATGAGAAGAGAGCGTTTTTCCCGATTCTTTCTCACACTTCTGGGGTCCCAGGCACCCTGGGCACGTTGGATTAGGGTGCTGCTGAAGCCATTTGAATTCTGTGTGTTTCGGGTCAGGTTTTGTGCAAATGTCTGGTATGTTTGTGTTTTTTTTTCTTTCGTTTGCCATATTCCGTAACAAACACCCTCTCGCCGGTTTGATGAGGACCATCTCGGAGTGAACGAGGAGACGGTGCACAGATGTTTGTCGCCCGTATGGCTGCTGTTTGTTCGGCAGTTAATTAGTAACCTCTTCACTGCGGTGCGTTTAAAACCCTTTCCGCCCGCCGGGAACGACGGATAAGATGAGTAGAACCGATTGATGCAGCTTTAGCATCCAACAGCATCGTTTCTTGTCTTGTCTCCAGTTTTTCCGCTCAGTTCAATCCACGTGCACGGACCTGCTGAAGGCGATCGAGAAGTACCAGCAGAGGATCATACGTGAGTGGATATTTGAGCACGAAACCAAGATGAGTTCCTCCGTGAGCTCAAAGAAATGGTGTTAAAGGGCCTTCGAGCCGTACTGTATGTGCGGTATGAGGAAGTCACATGACCAGACCATTCTGTCTCTCTTCACATGGATCCCCCACCTCTCCCCCAGGCCTGTCGCAGGAGGAGAACGAGCTGGGCCTGTTCCTGCGCTTCCAGGCGGAACACGATCGCTCGAAGGCCGGCAACATGATGGACGCCACCAGCAAGGCCTTGTGCACCTCCGCCAAGCAGAGGTCAGGCGGCGCACTTCGCTTTTAGGCGCCGCGAGTGTGTTCTCAACATCTTCTCCTCCGCAGATGGCTCTCTGCACACCGCTGCACCGCTTGCACCAGGAGGTGGAGACGTTCCGAATGCGGGCCATAGCGGACACGCTCCTGACCGTCGGCCGGATGGAGAAGGCTCGCACCGAGTACCGCGGAGCTGGCTCTGGATGAAGGACGTGTCCCAGGAACTGACCCAGACACCTACAAACAGCTGGAAAAGTTCCGCAAGGTGGAGCAGGTTCTTGGGGTGGACCTCAGAAACCAAAGAACTAGATGATCTTTGAGAAGTCGTGGAGGAAGAGGAGTTTTCTTTTCCACGTGGGCGGGAGCTGCTGGAAAATAGGTGAAGATAGGTCCCCCCAATCCTCCTCCTCTTGTCTTTTTTAAGGTTCAAGCTCAAGTCAGGGGGACCAAGGGCCAGTTTGAGAAGCTCAAGAACGACGTGTGTCAGAAGGTTGACATGCTGGGGGCCAGTCGCTGCAACATGCTGTCACACTCGCTCTGCACCTACCAGGTCTGCCCTCCTCTCCCTCTCAAACCCAACGCGTGCACCTCCTGCTGTCGCCTAGCCGTTCGCTCCAAAACCTCTGTCTCGCCCGGATGTTGCAGACGACTCTGCTGCACTTCTGGGAGAAGACGGCTCACGCCATGTCAGGAATCCAGACGGCGTTCCAGGGACACGTGCAGTACCAGTTCACCACACTGAAAGTAGGGAAAAGCACAGGAGAAGCTAAGGAGGTGCGCTGCCTTTGATCCAGCGCTTTGCTTCTGCCTCTGCAGGACCTGCGTGACCCGTTGGAGGAATTAGCAGACTTGAAAGACGACGAGAAAAAGGAGAAATCGCCCAGCAACACGGACAGGTGAGCAGGTGGTCGGGTGTGCTCTGGCGGTGTCGGGTCGGAACCTGCGCTGCTGCTGAAACAGTTCCCAGCCTCGCCGACTGGATAAAGTTTTCCCTCTTCCACAGCCTGGTGTCCTTGGACGACGACAGAGCCCCCCGCGCAGGTGTGTGCTGCCCCCTGTAGGCACAAGTCTGGATTTGGGTTTGACCATCTGGGGTTATTTATAGTTGTCCTGTCTCCCTCTGTCCTCTTTTCCAGGGCCATCCCTCGGAACGGCTGGGCAGAATGAAAGCCGTGGTAGGTCTTCCGGTGTGGCTGGGCGTTTCCTGCTGCCAGTTCTTGTGTAAATAGTTCCAGTGTTGTCCGGTTTGCCGCTGCTGACTCAGAACCGGCTGTGCCCTTTACGAACCCAGCCCGCCGAAGCATCGCCGCGCCTCCAGCAGCAGCGGGCAGCGGCGGTGACCTAACGCTCATGGACCGTGACGTCCCAAGCTTCCCACAGCCAGTGAATGCACCCCTGCAGCCCCAGCTGCCACTCCTTCCTCCTGCTGGGGAACCCCGAGAGTCCCGGGGCTTCCCAAGCCTCCAGGCTAGCCTCTCCACACTGCCTGGTAACCTGGCTGACCCCATCCCTGTTCTGCCCCTGGAGGAGTCCTAACTTCCCACTTGCTCTCTTTCCCGGCTTCCTCCTTTGACTGGCTTGGTTGTGGCCTCACTTTCAACACTTTCTGGGATCTCGGCTGCTTTCCTGGCTGACTGCTTTCGCTCTTTGTAAACCCGGACTTTTCTTTCCTTGTGACTTCCTGCTATTTTCCTTTCAGGTGGTCCCTCCCTACTTACTGGAACAACGCTGCAAATGGAGGAGGAGGAGGAGGAGGATGTGGAACGGGGCGACATGGCCTTTCTCAAGGACCTGCTCAGCCCGGGCCCCGGGGCCAGCGATGAGTTCAGCAGAGAGTGGCAGGATGCCTTTGGAGTGTTTGAACCCGCCAACACTCCGCAGCCAGCAGATGAGACGGTGACCAGTGGGGCGCCAGCAAATCCGCCCTCTTCCAGCCCCACAGGCTTCCTGCCCTCGCAGCTGCTCGACCACAGTCTCAGTTCTACAGGTCGGCAGGGAGGAGTCTCCACAGCACCAATACGCAAACATTAGGACTAAAACTCATTTCTGGTGTGTTCTTCCTCCTCTTTTCAGGCTGGTCAACTCCACCAATGTTCCAGGCCGTGCCCCTGCAGATTCCTCCCGGTCAGAACCAGTCAGCCCATTCGGCTTCCGGATCCGCGGCTAGTGGTGAGCTAATATTGCCTGGAATTAGTTGCTAAAATGACCTAAAACAGTTTAATACTCCATGTTTGCCATTGAAGTCACTTTTATTTAAGGTTCATTTAGAATTTGTTACTGGCCGTGATGTCTTGATTGTGGTTTACATTGCAACTCCTTAATGTTTGACAAATTGGCGTGTGTGTGTGTGTGTGTGCTTGTTTATATAGCTCCTCCAGTTGGATCTAAGGACATGTCTGCCTGGTTCAACCTGTTTGCTGACCTGGATCCTCTCTCCAATCCCGACGCTATAGGACGCTCCGCAGATGAGCTGCTCAATGCCTAAGAGTGTGTCTGTGTGTGTGTGTGTGTGTGTGTGCCTGTGTTTTCTTTCTGAAGGTTAGTATGAAACGTGTGTATGTGCAAATATGCATATTTGTTACACTGGAGGATCGTTTTGGCCCTGGAAGGAGCCACCGGTTGGATGTGCTTGGCCTCTGTCTGCGGTTCCGTACACCACTGTTAACACACAGCAGCGCCGCTTTCTGCGTGTTAACGTTTGTGTTGTCGCGGCTTCCGACAAGCAGGGAAATGTTGTGGTGTGTATTTATGTCTTTTTATTCCTGTTTGCGTTGTCTGGGCGTGTGTGTTTGCCAATAAGGGATAAAGGAATATCTATATTTACTATTGCAATATTTTGGATTTATTTTAAGAAACGCTACATTTTTACTGAATAGCCAACAGTCAAAGACAGGCGGTCGTTGTTGAACGGTTAGTTGGCAGTGTTCTCTGGATCAGTCAGGAATATTGGAGCACTTGTCACCTAAACCTTTTCAGTCTTGGAACCGATTTATAATTGTCGTATTACAGCAAATATTGCCGTTGTCCTGGAAACGTATCTCACATGATGTAGTGTGTCTTTTTTGTTCATATATCCCCATATGCAAATTCTATGAAACAATAACGATGGCAGGCTTTTTTTTTTGTTTGTTTGGTTTTTTTGAGCTGTCCACTCACCCGGCAGGACTCTCTGCGTCGCCATGACAACCAGAACGTCCTTCTGGCTCCTCCAAGCATCCTCAGACGTTTGAATAGGGTGTTTGTTGTGGCGTCTCAAGCAGAATTCCAGGCCGAGAAACACAAAAGTGAAGAATGAAAGTGGTTTTTCCTCCGTCTCAGAGAGGCCGAAGTGTGCAGGGAAGCGTCCAGCTTCCAGCCCGGCTGGCAGGAACCATCCGAACCTGCCCGTGGATGCATCTCATGGAAGGTTCTTTGTTGTGCAGAGCAGCTACTAACACGAAAAACGTGTATATAAGCTTCCGTTGCATTTTTAAACCTGTTACCTGTTATCAGAAAATGGCTTCGTTACTGCTGATTGTTCAAGGAGGGAAAACCAGACCAGGACTGACACTAAAATACCGGCATCCACGTGCACCACCTGAACCCGAATCCTCAGTTATGACATCTGTGTGCCTGAGAAAGACTCTTGATACGAGCTGCACTTTTTTTTTTTCTAAAGAAACGTCAAGAAGCTTGTATGCAACGGTCAAAAGAGGAAACATGTTACGTTGTTGAGAGTTAATCAAACAAGAATGTACTTATTTAGTCAATCACAGATGCTTTATTTAATTCAACTATGCCTTTTTATTTCACTTGAGGGGTTTAACCAATTAAAACTTCCCAGTTGTAACAAACTGGACAAGCGAACGTGTTTGGAGCCTCATTCCAAAAAAGCTAAAAAAAAAAAAAAGGTACAACATTAACATCCGTTAATCTCAAATGAAACAAACGTAGGTTTGACGGCGATCAAGCAACCAGATGCCTCATTCGGAGCGGAACTCGCTTCATTTTCTACAAATCGGGCCATTTGTGAGTTCAAAAATTGCGTCCTGCTACAGCTTTCACCTTTTCTCCAAAAACAATCCAATTTTATGTGTCTGGAAATGAAAAGTCTGCGCAGATGTGACGACACCCCTAATAAATAAATACAGTAATATTATACACAATAACGAGAGGAATAATTCACAGTAGTCGGCGGATAAAAAGCCGGACGAACAGGAGGAGGAGGAGGAGGAGGGTTAAACGGTTACTGACTCATTCAGATACATCGTTGTCGTCAGCCCATCGTACAAACACGGTACAGCTGTATTTACAGGTGGAGGGAGGGAGGAGAGGAAACGAAGGTCTGGAGGGAAGCGGGAGGTGGAGGGTTGCGAGGAGAAGGAGGGGCGCGCAGACATGGGTTGGACACGCCGTAGCCCTGGCCTGCGTCGACGTGCACGCCGAGTGGCACGGACCCATTTTACTGCTACCGGCTCCGGCCCGGGCGTGCACCGCGGCCGTCGCAGCGCAAACATCCCGTCTCCCCCCGGGGGGGACACGAGATCTGAGCACAACGGTCTGAAAGACAAGGCACGTTTCTTGGATTTCTCTGTCCAGACCGCTCCGGCGTTTCTACAAAATCCACTCTCAGCACCAAAATGAGCATCTGGGGTCCAACGGTTGGTCGCCAAGGACACCAGCAGCCTTTTCTCTTGGATGGAAGGCATATCTGATATCAAGAGAAAGAACTAGAAAAAGACATGTCCTTGGAAGGCGCCATGGTTCACATATGATGAAATCAAAAAGTTTTTCCCCCCTTTTCCTCCCTAAAAACAGGAACTCAACCAGAACTGAAGGTAGATCGAAAGCAGTGAAATGTTAGCTGCGAACGTCCCGCAGAGGGCCGCAGGTGGCTCGTATCGGAATCTGAGGAGAGGCAGTGGGAAGAGCTTTTCAACGAGATACGGACATCAGAGAGCTTAGCTGGCATGCTGAAGGCAGGTTGTCTCCAATGTTCCTGTTTGGGGGGTGTTTTTTTTTGGATTTTTGGATTTTGAGGTGGGGGAACGTGGGCGCTGAAGGCCTTCGGGGATCATCAGAAGCTCTCGGGCTCCTCCACGAGGCATGGTTGGGTGGACAGAGGCACGAGGGACGGGGACAGGCTCCGCAGGCCCACCCCGGGGCGAAAGCTGAGCTCGGGGGCGGGCAGCAAGGGCTTGAGGATGCTGACCAAGCAGAAGGCCGAGCCGCTGTTGGGGATGAAGTTGACCTTGTTGCGGTCGGGACACAGGAAGGGGGGGATCTCCTGCAGAGGTCTGGGCCTGGAAACACAAGAAAACCAGCGTCGGTCACTCAAACGCACCAGTAGGAACACCACCGGTTTCCCTCCGACGGTTTACTTTAGATTTAACCTTGCTCCGGATTAAAGCTTTACTCCAAAAAAACCCAACGGACAGACTCACATGCCCTCCTCGAACACTTTGACCCTCTCGCAGCCCTCCGGAGGTTCCCTCTTGAACATGTAGCTGTTGTTTGGTCTGGGAGAGGCAGCGTATTTAGGCAGTGGGGAGTAGGGGCCCAGTTCTGGGGACAGACGGGAGGTCAAAGGTCAGCATCGTCAACAGACCGGCCCAGCCAGGCCACTCGGCGTCAGTCACCTTTGTCCTCGTAGGGGCTGCCTCCCCCCACGTCGTTGACTACAGTGAGGTAGGAGGGTGAGATGGAGTCGGGGCGGCTACTGCAGTTGCTATGGCTACCGCTCAGGCCGCCCCCCGAGGGGGTCTGAGTGTCGATGCTGCGGGTGCTGCTGCTGCGCTGCGGAGCGCACGGGCGGGGGTGCACGGTGCCCATCTGGGACATCCTGTGGCTGCCCAACACACACACACACACACACGCACGAACGAGGTCACAAAAACAGCCCCCGGAGCAGGGGGATTATCCAGGGGCGGGGGCGGGGGGGGCTCACCACGATGGCGTCCTCCTTTTCTGTGGAGTCTTGGATGGTGATGCGCTCGATCTCCTGGTTCAGGCCCTCCACGCTGTTGCGGAAACGAGGGGCCGATGACTTGGAGATGGGGATGGGGATCAGAATGGTTTTGGGCATCGGCGACTGCGGGAAAAAACCAAAAACCAAAACACAGGCGGACAGCGAACAGCAACAGTTGAGTGTGTGTTTCACACACACACACACACACACACACGCGTCGAGTGTTACAGTCACAGATGTGAGACTTTAAAAACCTGAAAACACACCGACTCCTGGGCCACTGGGGCAACTACAAGCAGAGGTTTTGGGGATTTTTATTTATTTACAACTAATTATTTACAACATCCACAAAGGACTACAATTAGGGAGCCAGCCCACACACACACACACACACACACACACACTCCAAATCAGATCACCTGACGAGGGGATGATGGCGTGGCTGCCATTGAACGGGGACTTGCGGTCTTTATCCCTCCGGTGGCGGCTGCTGCGCTTGCTGCGCTGAAGCTGCTGGCGCAGTTTTGCAATCTGGGGGGTGGGGGGGGGGGGTCACCAACAAACGCAATGAAGACGTTACCGACATGGACAAAGAAACCAAAAAAGCGCACCTCAGCCTTCAGTAAAGGTCTCAAAAAGGCGAGGGACTGACCTCCTTGAGCTGGTCGGTGCTCCCGCAGAGGGCCGAGCGCTTGTGAGAGCCTCTCCTCCTCTCATCTGCCCAGGCCCTGGGGGTCTGACACCAACACACACCGGTTAGAGCCAAAATCAGCTGATCCAATGATGCAAGGGCCTGCAACTCCCGCCCGCCGGCACCAAACGGGCTCCCAGGTCCAGCAAATGAGCTTCAGTCCCATTTGAAATGAAGGACTCTGAACCTCTTTGCAGCTTTGACAACGTTTGTTCCTCAAAACCAGTTGAACACACACACACACACACACACTCCCTCACCTGCGTTGCTTTGTCCCTCATGTAGGGAACGTGTTGCTGCTGGCTGTCGTCCTGAGGCCAGGGACCTGTCAGGTGAGCGCCACCGGGCGCACCCTGTGAGGGCCACAGCTGGACGCAGCGCTGGGGGCCTAACAGGAGAATGAGGAGCAGCAGCGCTCAGACACAGAGGAAGAGGAGGAGGAGGACGGGGCCGTGTCAGAGGACAACCACGGAGAGGTGAGGGAGTAAGGCCACGATGCAGTCTGGGCGGAAAAACAGACGGCAAACAGGTCAAACAGGTCAAAGGCGACGCAAAATCAGCAGAGCAGCAGCAGCAGCACGCGACTGTCTCGCTGTGTCTGTCCTCGTGTGTGTGTGTGTGTGTGCGCGTGGGTTTCCACTTTGATGTTAATCCATCCTGCAACCAGCCAAGCGGATGTTCCCTCCCCCCTAAAGCTCACAGTTCCTTTAATGGTATTAGAGCAGCTTAAAGGGAGGACGGGGGGGTCCGTAAAGATGCTGCTTCTGCCCCACTGACCCCGATTCTGGGCTCCGTTCCCGCACACCCCGGGCCCCCCGGGCCCCCCGAGCCCACTGATAACAACAAACAAACCTAATGTCATTAGAAATCACAAACACGCTAAAAATACACCAAATATTGTTTCTTTTTATCTGTTTGTACGATGTGAAATATGGTGTCCTGTCGGAAAATGATGCAAAGTAGCTTTCATAATAAATAATAATAACAATAATAATAATGATAATGCTTCCACATCTAATTACCCACACTCCATGTGCATTCATAGAAATTCTGAATGGCGGGCACCGTGTGCCCCGGAGCTAAATCTGGCAGAGGTCTTCTTGAATGGCGCACATCCCTGTTGCTAGGCAACGGAGCCTGGCCGATCCTCACACATTTCTGCCTGAACGTGCATGTGTGTAAACAAGGGTTGGGGCATCAGGAGACTAGTAACATGTTTGTTTTTTCCTTCTTTTTTTCCAAAACTGCCGCTTTTCTTGTCTCGTTTCAGACAAATCTGCACCTCACTCTGCATCTTCATCATCACCATCATCCTCATCAGTCGTTAGGCCTGTTTCTGTCCTAACCACTCACTCACTTGATGAAATGGAACTTTGCTGGAGAAGTTTCGCCACCTGGAGCCACTTAAAATAGAGAAAAGGCTCAGATGTGCAGAGATCAGCAGGAGCCAAACTGGGTCTGCCAGCGTGCACACACACACACACACACACACACACACACACACACACAAAACAACACACACAGTACAGCTTCAACTTTTTAGTCTGCGTGTTTCAGAATACGAGAATGACACTGTTGGTGCCAAAGGGTGATGGGATGTTTATCTCCTGCAAAACACTGCAAAAGATTTCTATGTTAATTAAAAACCAAACCCCTTTATTATCACCTTAAACTGCTGTATGTAAATTCAGACTGTGCAATTTATAATTTGGCATTTTAAATGTGTATTTGCTCACTTGAAAAACGACATATTGGCCACAAGTATTCCTCTATTGGCACGAACATATTTATTTATTAAAAAACCGATGACTGCAGCAAAATGGACCCACGGAGGCCAGGTTTGTTTACAGGAGGAAAGCAGGTTTACCCCACCGCCACCACGCTAACGAGTCCGTCTGCACGCCATGACAAACGCATTCTACAATTTGAAATTGCGTGGAGGAGAGAAAGAGGCTCACCTGCAGGATTGTGATCCGCTGGCGCTGCGTGCGAAGCGGCATGGAGCCAACGGCCCCTGTTGGTTTCAGACGGAAGATGCTCAAGAGGCCACGGCAGAATGTGAGGAGACGGCTGATAAAGCAAGCAGACGTGGAAAAACGTGTTAAAGCTTCTTCGTGGGCACCGCGGTGATACAGCAGGTGTCAAAATGGGCGTTGCTGTATTTGCTCCCTGCCTTCTGGTCGTCGTGGATGGTTGTTTTTCATTTCCCTTCTAATGCGACGCGACGGCTTGAGTAAACTTGAGAATGGGTCTCCGATGCAAGAACGAAAATGTATTTTTTTTAAAAAGAGAATGCCCCGTGCACCTAGATTAATTGGCCAAATTTCTAAAAATGCAGAAAAATGACCGAAAGGACACAACATACAGAAGAGACAGAAAGAAGAATACGGTCAAGCCAGCGGGGGTTAACAGAACAATTTCCGGAAACGGTTTTCAACGTAAAATGTATTTACGTATTCTTCTCCCTCATTTTTTCTAAATTTGAATGACTGAGCCAGATTGTTTTTTTTAACAAACAATTTATTCGACAGTGTGTGTTATCGTTACAGGAATTCAAAAGAATTACACCAAATGCCTAGATTTATCCGCGAACGCTTTACCGCGTGCTTTAATTTGAAATGTAAAAAGGCCAATCTCCTGTAATGCCTTCCCAACTGTAAAAAAAAACTTGACGCAGCCGATTGGGCACCGTGACGTAGCGTACCAACGCGTGCTGCACGCGCTGATGCTGCAGTTGCTAGGGCGCGCGGAGCAGACGATGGAGAGAAGGGAGGTAAACAAGTGGAGAAGGAACGACGCCATCTTGTGGACACAGACGCGACATTCAAACAACCGCATTAAAACCACTTCGTACTTATTTTTAAATACTTTTAGACTCTAGAACCTGGAACAAATGTCACCTGGCTACGCGTGTAAGAGACACATTTTGAAGCAGACAACACAGCTGTTGGTGAGTTCTTAAATGGAAAAGCTGTTTTGATAAAACACAAAAAACATTAGTGTTTTTGCTATTTTCGTTTCTGCTGTGCGTCCGTTTACTGTTTGTTTTATGCTAAGTGAACACGTATCGGAGGACTTAAATCTAACTTAAATCCACATAAAACAGATGCTCCCAAATTTACTAATAAACGTAGGAGAGCTGTAACGTTATTAGTTGCACCTGTGTTTACCTGATTTCATGTCAACTGTACTTAGGATTTTAGCACTGAAACTCCTAAACCAACAGTACTTTAAACAGAAAACAAGCAACAAATATTTAACACATTTATTGAGACCTTTTTTTTATTTATATTGACCAAAAAAATGTCTAGGAACTGTACCAAGCAGACGGATAGCTATGGAATCAAAGGCCATGTCCATTAATGCGAAACAGAATTCAATCAAAATGATGCAAATATCAATGCAATACACATACATGTATATTTATACAAATTACAGATTACAAAAACATAAAGGAAAACTTTTCATATACCCTAAAGCGATGCTGAAAATACATAATGACTACAGTGATATTTCAGCACGCCTGTACAGCAGTAGGCCCCAACCATTTTGGTGCTTGCCGACAAAAAGAAACACAACACATGCACACACACGCGCACACACTCGCACTGAATCGGTCAGCTGAACATCAAAAGATGAGACAAAAATATGAGAAATTATATCCAGCGTGCTTCGGAGAATTTGAGGGCCATTTATAAGAGTTGTTTCTTTCTAGTGTTTATATATATATATATTTATATATATATATACAATCCAGGGAGGGTACAGCACTGCAGCTGCCCACTCCAACAGATCTATCCATAGATTTATATTTGTGATTGTAGAGTTTTAAAGGATGATTAGTTGCTTTTGTTGTAGTTGTGCAAGTTCCATGAGAACCTGGAGTCGTTAAAACCAGAAGAGAGGGGGGGAAAAGCCAGGATCGCCATCCGTTTTCTCCTCTTCAGTCAAGAGGCTGATAGTGTGTGCGGTGGATTGTTTAGAAGAACGATTGTGGTTACTTATAAGTGCAACAGAGATGAACATATAAATGAAAAATAATTACAAAGCCAAAAGGAAAGAAGGTGATAAAAACATCCAAAGCATCTAAAAGCTACCTTCTATTGCACAAATAAAATTAGGATACAAAAAATAATGGATACATTGTCAAAAACAGGCAAAAATCGGGTTTTGCATACAAATTCTGGGGAATTAAAAAAAAATAATAAAGTAGTTGGTTTTGCCTTTTAAGACTGTCAAATCTTTTTTGGAGCAGACTATTCATAGCTCAAGGACAGAATGCTGTAAGTGTTGATTGTTTCTCATCGCTTTCGTTTAGAGACCACGCATTGTCGCGGTCATGACAGGCAGGACTTTTCAAACACTGATTTCAAAAGGACTTAAAAGTGCACAGAGGACTGGAAAATAACGGGGGGAGGGAAGAAAAAGCCAGACACAACATGTTACAGTCACGAGGATGGAACGTGAAAGAGAGCGAGGAAAGGCAGATTACTAAACCACAGAAAGAGAAGCGGACGAGAATGCTGCATAGCTGGATTCCATTTAAAGCAATGCCATCATCATAAAGACAGAGGAGCGAGACGGATCTAATTACTGTACATGATCATTCTCGACTGTTCACAAGCTTCCTGTTGCTGGTTCGGGCCAGAGGGACAGGAACCAGGTCCCTCTCTGAGGGATCTCAGAGAGTTCAGACGTGTGTGTCGCTGGCCTCGCTGGCCAAGCCTCCTCCACAGAGGTACACAGCCGACGTGGACTTGGGCCGGCTGTGCCCGTGACCGTGGGCCGAGCCATTGTTGTTGACCTCCGGCCCCCTGGCGTCCGTGGAGATGACCCACGTCGTGGGCCGCCACTTCTTCAGGGAGTAAGGAGTTTTTACTCGCTTCTTGATCTTTTCTCCGGCACATTCCAGGGCTGCATCCGGCTGTACTCCTGGAGGACAAGGAAAGAGCCTGGTTAAGAATCACGTTCCACAAAAACTATTCATCAGGTATCAGCAGAGTGCCGGAGAATCCTAAAGAGACCAACGACGCTCAGCAACAGTAATTACACAAGTGGATAAATGGTTCAAACCAAACTTTTATATTTTGTTAAAATGATGTTGAGAAAAGACAAAGTGCACAACAAAACCAGCAATGAAGCTGTTCAGGCAAGACCCTCAAGGTTCAGTCTTCTGCAATAGAGCACCATTGTCGCTTGCAGGTGGCTAGAAACACAACAACGCGCCGCAGTTTTACACTTCTGGAAAATGAAAATGGATGTTTCAGGTTGGACTGAAATGTGCCATTGCTAACCCTGGGGAATGGCCGAGGCAAACGTGTGCGGTTGTGAAGAGATGACCCCCGTGAAAGCACGTTTGCACGGTGTTTGGGGCCACCGGCTACCAGAGATTTTATTTTTTTAAGAAAACGGCTGCCGGTTTCACCAAGAACCCTCGCGAAACACAAGCCCCTGAGAGCCCACAGGCATCTTGTGATGTTGTAATTACACAGCTTCCACCGCTGTGACCAACTTCAAAGTCAGACACGCTTCCCGTGGAAGTGCGCGCGCACACACACGCGCCGTCATTCATTCTGACTTCATTTCAAGAACACAGTTGCGTTGTACGCTTTGCTGTGTTTTTCACGACTGGGAAAAAAGCCTAAAAACTCATTATTTCCCTGTATTTGATAAACCCAGAACATGTCTTCTTTACCTACACGTTAAGTTTGACCAAACTCCCTCCTCAATCCCGACCTCAGTCTTGTTTTCACCAGTATCTGACCCCCCTGGTCCCCAAGTCGAGGCTGCTGTGGGACGTTACCTAGTGAAGCCAGGTCCTGTGTGGTGAACGACAGGTCCAGAGAGTTGGGCCTCTCGGGGCGGCGTGCTCTCGGCTGCCGGAGGAGGGCCTCCCCTCTCCTCACCACCAAAGCCTCCCCCTGGGCGTCGGCGGGGGCTGATCCCGAGCCCGAGCTTTCTCCTGCAGACGCTGTGCTTTCCCTACTTCCTCCTTCCCCTCTGCCCTCCTCCTCGCCGTTGTCGCTCTCCCCCCCACTCTCCCCGCCCCCCTGGCCGTGGCCAGTGTTGCTGTTGTTGTTGTTGGTGTTGGGCCGGGCTGAGCGCAGAGGAACCACGCCCGAGGGGGCGTCCCTGCGATCCAGCTGCTCCCGCTCGCGGCTCAGAAGCGGCTCGTGCTCGTCGGGGCTGGCGGTGATGGTGCCGAGGCTCAGGTGGCCATCGTCCGTCCTCGAGGACGCGGGGCCGCTCTGCGATGGGCCGGATCCTCCGAAACTTGCCAATCCGCCTGCGGCCATAGATGGGAGGCCAGCGCTAGGGTGCCCATTAACAGCGCCGTTAACGTTACCGTTGACATGGGTCTCACGCACCGCAGATGTGTTGTTTGTGCTTGTGCTCCCGTGAGCATCTCCAGCTGCGTTTGCGCCTGCTCCCGAGCCAATGTTCATCTTTGATCCCTCCACCTGCCGCAGGTTGGACTTCCCCGAACGTCCAAATTTGAACCTGAGAGAAGAGGATGACGACTCCTTCTTGGTTGGCTTGGCGCGCAGCTGCAGACTGGACGGCCTTTTGGGCAGGTTCTGCTGCTTGGGCAGGGGGAAGATGGCAGCGGGCATGGGAGCGGCAGAGTCCGACACCCCCGAGGCCTCGGTGGCCATCTTGATGAGAGGGTAAAGGAGGCTGGAGCTGCCAGGGCTGAGTGGATCAGGGGAGCAGAACTGCTTCTGCGAGTGCTCCATCAGGTTCTCATCCGAACTCTCCTTCAAGTTCTTGTCTACTTCTTTTGGGTCGAGCTTGGTGGTTTCCAGGTCTTCCTGGGTAAGGTGGAGGCAGGCCGGGACTGTGGCGACCCCCACTGGCCCCTCGGACTCAGAAATGATAGTGGTGGTGGTGGTGGAGGCGGACGGGCTCCCCCTCAGGCCCATGCTAGTGCTGCTGCCCTCTGGGCTGGGCAGGCGGGCACTGGCCTGCGTGCTGTCGCTCCTGGTTGATGGAGTTCCTGTTTCTTTCCCCAGTGCCAGTCCCGGTTCGACTGCTCACGGAGCTAGTGTTGTCCCCCTGCGTGTTCTTGGCCACGCTGTCATGCTCCTCGATGTAGGTGGACGGATGGTCCGTGTAGGTGCCGCTCTTTGGTGTCATCCGGTTTCTGGCAAAGAAACAGTCGCAATTTGTTAAAAAATAAAGATAATATCATTATAACACCACTGTGTTAGCAACAACAGCTGTGTGTTGGTCTTTACCGCTCGTTGTGCAGGGTGGTGGACATGGGGTTAAGCGTGGGGCTGACGGACTTGGAGCGGTCCCAGATGAGGAGCAGCTCTGCCAGACGCTCCTCAGCACACTGAGCCGTGAGGCGGGCCTCTGCGTCCTGGTCCCAACAGTCCTCCATCGTCTCTTTTAGAGAGCGAACCGCCTGCGCAAGACAGGTCATAATTCAGACGCCGGTATTGAACCCCTATCTGCTCCTATTTGAACATCTGTAACACTGAATTCAATCATCTAATTCAATACTGAAGCTCGTAGTTACCTCCCAGGAGCTGCATAAATGATCCAAGACGTGGGGTTAAACAAGACCCGGTCGTATCACAGGAGGATTTCCTACAATTATTTTTCTTATATGGTTCAGGGAATGATCACATTGGGCACAAAAAATTCTGCAGATTGCCTAGTTGATTTCTGTAAATTGCACTGAAATTAGAACTCCCTCAAGTAATTTCCAAGCAATCGTCTTTTGAGACCTGGAAATCAATTACACCGATTCATCTGTATGTTGAAGCCCGCGCGGATCCCTGAAAGCTACTCTTTATCAAATATTTTTAATCTTGCTCCCTTTCCAGCAGGAGATATACACAATTTTGGAAAAGGTATTTGGGAAAGACATTCCATTCACCTCTAAGTCACCTCTAAGGATAAAGATTCATTACAAAAATTCCAACTGCCGGTTGTAGGAAATCCTTTACAAAGACACAATTAAAACCACACAGATCTAAGGTGGATGAGAAGACTAACGCAGAGTATGATCTATTCATTAGACTGAAAATATTAAAAACTGAGAGAGGTGGATTCCATTGGTTACACAGGTACAGCCTCTTAGTTAAAGACAAGCCTTTATTTAATTTCATGCCCTTCTTTTGTTTTTTATTTTCCCAAATTTTTACCTTTGTAATAAAAGTTTTTGGGGAAAACAAAGTTTTACCCCATATAAGACTGACCTCTGTTCATTCATAGTGTACACACATACATTCATAATGAACCATCTGAATGTATGTCTTGATATGGTAATGGACATGTGTACCAAGGAAATCCAAAATCAAAGAATTAAAAAAAGAGAGATCTGGAAATCAAATGGTCCCTGCAAATCGATTTAAAGCATGTTCTTTTTAAGATCACTTTATTCCTTTTTCTGTCCGCACTGTAAGTATCTGATGAAGGCAAAAATAACCCACAATACTTCTTGAAAAGACAAAAATAAATCCAAGACATTGCTCCGATAATTGAAAATGATACGAAGAACGTGACAAGCCCTGTGTTTATCTTTAGCCACAGCAGCGCAGACTCAAACCTACCAAACTGTTCTCCTTCCAGGCCTCAGGGAATTTGGGCCGCTGCTTCTCCCTGGATACCAGGACCTGCATATCCTCAAATGTGGGGTGGTTTCCTGCCTCCGCCTGGAAGGCCATCTGGTACTCTGGCGCAGACTCACCTAGAGGTAGGACAGGAGGAGGGACGACAGAAACACTCATTCAGCCAATAAATCCCATTCCTCCTTCCCACTGTCATATTCTGGGCTGCACATAGTAAGAGCTCCTTTTTATGTTGACAATAATTTGGAAGAAAGAATCAAAATAATTCCGAGAGGACTTTTGTTCTTTCATTCGTTTGTCCTACCTGGGAAAAGGTCAGTGCACCTCATGAAGGTCTCCCAGTAGAGCAGGCCCAGAGCGTACATATCCACCTGCTTCAGGGCAGACTCACAGTCCCTCAGGTTAACTGCCCCCTCCAGCACCTCTGGAGCCATGTAGCGGATGGTTCCCACCTGGCAGAAAGGAGGAGCAGGAACAAAAGCATGTCCAGAGTGGTTTAGGAGCCATCAGGCTCTGAAATGAAAACATTTGTCTTCCCACAAAATTACCACCTTGAGTAAACTGTAACAAGAAAATCCCGAGTTCTAATATGCCAGATGAATACCACTTCAATTCTCACGAGGTAAGAAAAAAAAAAAAACTCCACTGGTGGTTTTCATGGCTACGGTTAGCCTTGGAACGACTCTTTCACCTCAGCCAGCCTCGGACTACACAGTTGGACTACGGTTCCAGGAAAGAAGGGTCTTCTATGAACTCCGGGACTGACGGGTAAACTCTGAGACCTGGACCCTAATTCTTCGTCCTCCCTGAAGACTAACCTCACTTATAGCAGCGTTCTCTTCCTCTCCGTGGCGTGCAGGCCTATTTCCCGTCAGCTTCATGGACAGGCCAAAATCGATGATGACGCACGTGCCGTCGGCTTTGACCAGAACATTTCGACTGTTCAGATCCCGGTGGGAAACAGCGGGCTTGTACAAATCTGGGCAAACATAGGAGAATATGATGGCAAAGAATCAGCAGAGTACATCTTAAAGGACATTTTGACCTGCTATCAAACATTAGCATCCGTGCAGAATTTCCCTCTTTCCCCCCCAATTCCACACTTTACTTTTCTGCATTTCCAAATAGACAATATTAACCAGTAAATCTCTTTGTATTATTATTCTTTTCCCTTATTTATCGTCGTTCAGGAAATCAAGCTACACAGTCAACAGACGACTACATCATCTAATCTTATCTACCACAACAGGATTAGCAGCGAATCAGTCTGGCCTCTGACTGCCAGCAGAGGGGGCAGTGAGGGGGGGCAGACACAAGTTCAGGATTATTTTGTTGCCTTCAGCAGGAGGAGGACCGCTTCAAGGACAGAGATCCTGTTAGCACCACAGGCTAAGAGTGCTGCCTTTTAGGCTCAGGGAGACAAACCGAAGAAGACATTCCACCACCCATGTTTGTCAAGAGCTTACTCAAAGAGAATGCTTTTAATTCTTGTAGCTAACTTTGCACGCTCTGGTTTTGGCAGTTTCCTCTCTTCCGAAACTCCTTTGATGTTCATCTGCCTTGATGAAGGAAGGGAAGTGACAGGTCCAACCATTGAGGCCTGCTTCAGTTGTCACTTCTGCCTCCTCTGACTGATTTTATTAAGCCACAGGCGCAGTCACATGCCTTTCCAATCCCTGTAGAGCCTCTATTTATTTTCACCATAGATAAATGCAACTTGGCTAGGCCAGCGTCAAAGAAGTGAGGATGTGCAAAGGATGTGGCCCAAGGAGAACAGCCACGTGAAGCTACAGCTGATAAGTCATTAAAAATCTCTGCGCTTTGATAACAGAGAGGAAAATTAAATCATTTGCCAGACAAACACCCCCCAAAATGCGAGAAGCCGGAGCTCACCTCCTTTAAAGAGCTCCGTGTGCAGGTACGCCAGGCCGCGGGTGACGGAGTGAGCTAGCCGGCAGCTGCTGACCCAGTCGTTTGTCTGGACGCTCAGGTAACGATTGAGTGAGCCCTGAGGAGGAGAGGTAATAAGTTAAGAGAATGGAGGGAGGAGAAATAATACTGAAAAACAACAAGGACAGGGCTGGGAAACAAGATTTGAAAGAGAACGTTGGCAAAGAACAGACGCTTGTGACCATCACCTCAAGAGCAGACAGGCTGATGCTGCGTTTCCCTAACAGAGCGAAATGATCAACAAAACTCCGAGTTCCTCAATTAGAGTACAAAGGCAATAAAGACTTGAGACAACGATAAATATTGTCAATGTTCTGTAGCAGTTATCTCCATCTGCCTAGAGTTCATTAGAAAGCCAGCCCTGATGCATCCACACACAAACACACATTCACTGCCCTGAGTTTTCCTCAATCAATCAGAAAGCGATTCGCGCATCCTCTACGCAAGGAAATTGCATTACATCTGTTTATTTTAATATAAACTATATTATAGTTACATGAATGAATTTAGGCGTTCAAGACTCCTGTCCTTGCTTGCACTGTTTCCATGGCAATGTGCAGTGGGACAACGATTACGATGTACAAAAAGAACCTTTTAAAGGCAGAGCAGTGCAAATACCAGGGACCACCCTTCCTGCTCTAGACTCAAATATGCTTTGACAATAAAATGAAGTAACACAGTTTGAAATGTCTGCTGGACATCCGCTTTCCTGTTTTATTGTTCCACTTCCTTTGCGGTGTACAGACAAGGCGTCCTGCCCACCCCACCTATCGTAACTCACGTGTGGGTAGTAGTCCATCACCAGCAGGTACTCGGTGCGCCCCTCCGAGCCCGTCCTCTCGTCAGCAGCAACAAAGCGGGCGATGTTGTCGTGCTCGAGCAGCGGCAGCCGGTAGATGGAACACTCGTTGAGGAAATTCTGCCGGTTGGCTGCAGTGAAGACTTTCACGGCTACCGGCCGCTCGTCCAGAGAGCCACAGTAGACGGTGCCGTATCGCCCACGGCCAATCAGCTGAAAGGTATGGTAGGAGGACAGACAAGCCCATTTATGGATTTTTTTTTTTTTTGGAAATTCGCTCCCATCAAAAATGTTGCAACCATGAAAAGAATCAGGAGAGAGTTACAATGGCGGCACAGCAGGAGAAAAAGGAATAAGAGCATTAAAGTCCTTTGTCGGTCTTGAACACAGAGTGGTATTGTTGCCGAAAATCATCTGAAAAAAGTCTTTTGTGTGACATGAAAAGAACAATTCCTTGTTTTTCACTTTTATTTTCCGACCACTTTTCTGATAATGTGGCTTTTTTTTTTTAGGTGTATGAAAGCAGAGAATTCTGTTATGTCTTCAAGGCGCCACGATTCGCCACGTCCCAGCCCCCCCCCCCCCCCCCCACCCCTCTTTTTACAAGACTGATGAGAAAGAACGTGTCTGCATTTGATAAGGCACAAGGACAGCACGCTGAATTCTGCTCTTCCCCCCCAAAAGGGTGCCAACTAAAGTTTTTTTGGGTTTAAACATTGGCGGAGTGCATGTATAAACCCTGGTATATAAAAAAAAACAATAACAAACCCTTATTATTTCAGTTAGCTTGCATAGCCCAACAACAACAACAAAAAATGGTTATCAGACCATTATGAAGGAAGGCATTTGGGAACAGAAAGAAAACAATTTCTAAAAAGCCAATTCATCTGTCTATTTTACTAAATAAAACCCAGCCAAAAAGGTTTTTCTGGAAGGTTCTAAAAAGTTTTTAAAGCCCCCATCTAAAGGTTTCACTTTGTGTTAAATCCACAGCACCATTTATATTTGGAGAACTGTTGACTCACCATTTTCAATTACAGCTGTTGCAAAACATGCTAACTAAAATAATTAGTTCTGACCATTTTCCACTTTTATGAGGCTTCCAGACAGTAACTAATTATGGCGGAGCATGACGATTTTTTGGCAGTAAAGCAAAAAAAGTACACTTTTGATAATGAACAAACCTAGTACATCTCTACCAACATGATGCTGGAGGGACGAAAAACCTTTTAAATATAAAGATAGTAATTTAATTAGGCGCTATAGGGATCTTGGTCATTGAGCGGGAGAGACAGACATCGATATTTTCAATTATTTACGTGAATTATATATTTGCAGAGGGTAGACGAACCTGACTTCCTAGATCACCATTCTGATGAAACAAAAGCTCCAGTTTCAGCTGCAGCTGGTTTGCTTTGCTCTCTTTAAATCCCCTCATCCTGCTTTATTTGTCACTCAGGCTAAATATCAGCCAGACTCCACTGACAATATCAGCACTTCATCCTCCATATCAGTTATTATTATCCTCTATCAGTGTAAGCGGAATCCTATTTTTGTGCAGCCTGACCTGTCACTTGATGTGTTGTGCTGCAATAGGATGATAAAGGTCACTTTGAAACAACAAGGAAAAAACCAGAAACCTTGATTTATTTCGGGCATCGGCTTTTGCCTTTGGTTTTTTCCTTTGTTTTAAGTTTTTTTCTTTTATTTTCTTTTCTTTGTGTGTAGAGACTTCCCAACACACCACTTTTTAGAGTATAGAAAAGCACATCAGCTAAAAAAAGTTGCTGGGACTGTTTAAAATGATAAATAGCACATAAAACAATGAGCATGCTGTCACCGACACTGGTGAACACTGACCTCCAGCAGCTTCAGATTGTCCAGATCCAGAGAGCTCTCAGATCCAGCAGCCTCCATCATGTTCAGGTTGTGAAGGCCTTTCTTTCCATTGCCTGAAAAAAAAACCCCCACACAGCAGCCCACAAAGTGCTCAGACACTTACCAAATAGAGGCATCTGCACACAAGAGCAACTTTGACTACATTTATCAAATTCCTTCCAAAAAAACATTTAACAACCTTGAATAATGAAGTTCTTCATCGCAGCGTGGTGCCATGGTAACTCACCATGCATCATGCGGTCACCAAAGAAGGCTGCTACAGCAAGCACGGCCAGCACGGAGACTGTTGCTACGGTGATAATTACCGTCTCTTCGTAACCAAGTGTGCCGTTGTCTATGAAAGAGAGACACATCAAAAACAAAAGCACAAAAAACTGCAATGTTTAAGTGGGAACAGCAAATGACTGAAGTAAAGCACTGGCTCCTGATTGGTGCTCACAGGCCTACACTCACAGTCAGACTACCGTTGTGCAAACTGGAAAAAAGACTTCCTAATGTCTCTAGGACACTGTCTCAAATGTCTGAAGCGAATCAAGGCCGAAGCTCTGGACTATCTATCCAACCAATGTTTTTTTTTTTTTTAACTTTAAGTAAAATTAAACTCAGTAATGAATGCGGATGAGCCAAAACTTCCACGTTTGATGTCTATTACTCCAGGTTTTATAGCCTTAGGTCTGTTTTGACCTGGGCTCAGTGTGTAAGCATTATTCTTTCAGGATTCCATCCTTTAATTCCAACTAATTAGGGTTGCATCTGATTTTTTTGTAAATGTAAATGTTTCCACTGAGCCGAGTCCTTTGCAGGTCCGCAGCATCTGCACTCTTATTAAAATGCTTTGGTCGTGTTGTGTGTTTTTTTGCGGCTCATCAAGCAAGCTGTGAAGTATATAAAGGGGAAAAAATGGACACAAATGAAATCAGTGCAACCTACGGAATGGAAATTAGCACAGGGCGGGAAAATAAGCAGGAAGTGTGGGAAACCGCCAATGGTGGAAAAGAGCAAAAACAAAACTGGTCAGATGGAAGATGCCAACTTTTATCTGTCAAGTATGTGATGGATAGTGGCATCATTTAGACAAAAACACACTTGAACACAGACTGTCCTCTATTTGTTAAGCCTGTCACCACGAGACTGCAGTTTTAGCTGTAACTGATGGCTTTATCTGTAGTTTTGACTGACGTGCTTCTGTTAACTCGTAGGCTAACACAACTGGGGGTTAGCACACTGCCCACCCCCCACGCCAAAAGCTAAAATTAGCAGGGTCCTCATAAACAAGAATGCTGCACAGGAAACAATCTGACAAACACAGGCTGTGTGTGCACAGTCACACCCAAACACGGCGAAAAGATGTTTAAATTCTCCATCGATTACAGCAGACTGCTTCCTTTAAATCAGCCTATGTAGGCTATTCAAAATATTTAAAATACTTCAGAGTTGGTCCAAATAAATCAAAGACGTGTACCTAAAAACAGAGGTTCGCTCTTTTCCAACTAACTGACTGTACACAGGTCAGGACAGAAATCAACTGTCAAACATTCTTTTCACCCATTTTTGATTGTGAAACACCTCATTTTTAATCAAACACTGTCCAAAAATTCTTCTGGATTTTTTTAAAAGGCATAGTTTAGTCAGTTCCTTCCATAAAGCTAAAGGATATTTCTACTTCCAACGAAATAACCGGAGAACTTCATTCAACATCTAACCCTGTTTGTCTTCATCGATGCTTGTCGGCTTCAGATCACTCAGACAGCCAAATGACTGTTTCCTTCTCTTAATAGCGCTCAAATAAATCTGTCTGGGCATGTTTGGAATTAACTGCAAGAAACACTCGACAAAAACAGAAACAGGTTTGTGGTTACAACACAAGCTAAAACACCTTCCATCTGCTTCAACAGGTCCTTCTGTTGCCAAAGGGGTATGCCCTAAACTCCAACCTGTCTGCCTGTCCCAAACCACTGGAGGGCAGAACACCTACAGGCACGCCTGCAGGCAGACAGACAGACAGACAGATGCAGCAGACAACCTGTAATCCAGGGAATGCAGCAGAGCAACATGAACGTGTCTGCGCATCTGTGCTTCCGCTCAGGTAAGAGAGACACCAAGCCTCCCCCTCCTCCCCTCCCACCACACACGCCGCTCTCCTTACTTCCTTAACCTTGAAACGGAACAATTAGCAACATCCGCTCGCCTTGCGAGGCTCTTCACTGAAAACACCCTGACCAATGAAGAACCATCAGACAGGCCTTCACACCAGCAGAGCTGAATGTCACCTGCTGTCCTGGCTTCTCGCGCACAAGCTGTTCTGAGCCGAGACGCGACGAAGCCATTCCATCTCCAAAAACCCCCACAACAATCACGTTTTTAAAAATGGAAAACAATCAGAGAGCCCAGTTTCCAAACGTTACAAAATAATGAGGAGGAAGAGAACACAGGGGTAGCAACATGTGGGTGTAGGTAAACAGCTCTGTCATTCTTTCATACTTACTGGCTGTGTTTATCAGCTCTATGTGGGTTTTGAGTCATGTTTCTTTCATTTACTTCCCTTGCATCATTGTGTAAGAACAGTTTTTTTTCAGCAAATTAATTCTAGAGACAGGAAATACTTGCTGAAATAGTTGGTGCTGGATAGAAAAGAAAAGCTTGGTGCGATAGTAGCTTCCATTTGAGCTAACCTTTCCACCCTGTTTTTAATCTTCCATCTTTTAACAATTACTGCCCCAAAAAAATTTTTTAAACAATAACGGTTGGGGGGAAAAAAACCTTCCTGTTTTCAGAAACATGGAGCGGAATTAACATCCCACAGATTCCAGAAGCCTAGCAGATCTTACTCTACCGCGAGGAGTCAGTGCTAGATTTATTGATTTCGGTTGAGCAACCGGCAGAACATAACCGTGCGTGCTTGTGTCCGCGCTCCCTTACAGATGGGCTGAGCCGTGGTGGGGCTGGGCTGGGCGAAGTCCTCTGTGAAGTTGACGTTGCACATGTCGCTGCCGCAGCAGCAGAAATGGTACGTCCCGTTTTGGATCTGCGGAGGGAGGTTGGTCACCACGCAGCGGTCATCCCGACAACTCTGGCGGTCGCTCACGTGAGTCCAGCAACCTGAGAAAGAGTGGTGACAGAGAGCTTATTTCTCCTCTGTTAAAGAAAAAAAACGGATGTTTATTCACTGCATCCCCCCTGGGACTTGATCTGAAATTATCTCCAGCACAGGTACTGTTTGTACCGACACATTATCAATTTTGGGGTAAAAAGGTAAAAACAACTTTCACCATTTTGACCTCATCCCGTTCGCATCGATCACATCTCAGATCTCAGGTCTCGTACCTTGTTTGACGAGTCGCACCTCGCCCGGGGGGCTTTTCTCCCACAGTCCAAAGCAGTAGCTGCCCTTGCCACATCTGACGGTGGTGTTCTCTGGTGAGATCTGACCTTCACCTCCGGCCATTCGCTCCACCTCCCACTGCTGCTGCTGGTCTGTGAAGGCACATTCCCTTTCCTCGCCCTGTGCTGCTGCCAAAAGACAGGAGATTTGCAGAGAACTTCAGTTGCTTCCAGAACCAGAGCTGTAACAGCTCACCTAAAAAAACATGTTTTTCAGGTCTGCTAAAGCAGGCATAGTTGTGCTCATTAAAGATGAAAAAAACAGATTAAAAAAAAAAACAGTGTGCCTACAAAAACTCCTGCCTTTCACCATCCAGTGATTAAAAGATAAACCTTTTTCAACTCTAGTCTAAAGGACACGACCAGCATATGCAGAGGCACAGCGAGTGACGCATTTAGGATTTTAAAAGAACCCCACTCGTTTTAAAAAAATCAAAAAGATGGCTATTTAAAGAGCAGAGAAAATGAAACGTCAGAAGAAGACAGATGGATTTTGCACAGGAATGATGGAATATCACACCCTGCGCCTTAATGAAATTAACTGATTTATGGCCTGTAGTCTGTGGTTTGTGTGTTTGTTTGTTTGTTTTTTTATCCTTGACTTAGAGCACACAGTAAAAACACCAAGATGATGTTGCCGAAAGTTGTTGCCAGTAAAACGCGACACGGCGTGCTCGCTGACATGGCAGTTGGAGAGAGCCACTCTGCATATCTTGTGTTGTGTTGGGGGTCATTTCAGATAACAGATTCATGATTTGGCAGATTTTTTTCACTCTGATGTGCGGCTCCTCCTTTTCCTGCTCTGTGGGAAGACTGGGTGCGGGAGCGGGATTTCAGGGTGGGGGGTAATATGATGGAGCGGCGGCTCGGCCCGGCGCCAGCTTTCCTCTTGCTCTTATCTGCAGCTAAAACTACCAACCCTGGGCTGCCGTGCCCTCAACCCGCTACTGTCCTGTTGGTCTGTATCTCGTGCATGCGCAAGTGTGTGTGTGTGTGTGTGTGTGGTGAAGGGAGGGCGGTGGTGGGGGCTGTTTAACTAATCCAGAAAATAATCAGCACAACAAGGGAAGACATTTTTTTCAATTGCCACAGAGGGACAAAAAGCTTTGAATTTACATTTCAACTAAAAGAATAATCTTGTTCTGTTTACTGAACAGTTTTGTTAATGTTAGAGGGCATGTCTAAGTGCGCCTCAATTTTTTTTTTTTTTTTTTTGCTTTTTTGTTATAAAACCTGTTAACCCAGCAATATTATTCCCAGCAATAATATTCCATTATGACTTCAGGTCATCTGCCAAAAGATACAACCCACTAACGCTAATTATGCTTTATGCAGTAAAGCCCCTTGTTTTAAAACAAACCTCCACTCTTATTTTTCATTGCTAAAAAATTCAAGGGAGGGAGTGAGGAAAGTGTTAAACTATAGTAAAAACAAGGAAAACGTAAGGAACAGTTGGAGGAAGTGCCTCACCAGCGACTACACCCACAGTTTCCACACCAAAATACAAAAAAAAAGGAAAGCAAAATAAAAAATCCATAATGCAGAATATCTGCTTTCATACCCCCAGAACAGAGAAGACATTCTATCTCACATTAATAATTAACCTTCCTGCTATAGTTCAAGGACATGAAATTAAAAACCTAAAAATTCAACTTTCTTACTCATAAAACCACAAACAATGGATTTAGTCTTGTTAAGATAACAGTGTAAATCTACAAAATCGCACTGGTCACAGCTGTGGCAATTCTGACTTCTGAAATTTGTTTCAGGGATTCAGCAAACAGTTCTATATGAATAAGGGAGCGGAGAAAAGGCAGTGTGGCAAGGAGACAATGCTCAGCCCCCTGCAGTCACAACAAGGCTGGGCTCATTTGCAGTCTGAGCCGGGGGAGCTCCCCTGCAGCCAGACCCCATTGGTCGGTCCGCTTGGCACTGCCGGTTCCTCTGACTGAGTTCTTTCTCTGCTTTGCAGCATTTCTTCCAGCATGCCAATCTCTGTGTTCGTCTCTGATTGGCCAAGATGGGCCCTGTCACTGGTTCTGCTCTGTGGAGCCTGCTATGTAATCGTGGGGTTGAGCGTGCAGCCATGGCCAGTGGAGCGAGGAAGATGAGAGAGAGAGAGCCCGTGAGAAGGGCTGAATGCATGAAAAGGACTCCGAGTGGATTTCTGCTCCGAGCCTGTTCATTGGATGGTGGCGAGCAACGCCGCGTGTTTACCCATGGCCCAGTTATTTGCTAATCTCTCCCCCCTTCTCACCCTCCTCTACCGACTGGCCTTCAGTGCACCCTCCTGCCCACCCCGGGCCACCCTCATCCCCTCAGCCTCGCTGGTAAAAAAAAAAAACAAAAAAAACAAGAGCGATCTAATCTGGCTCTCTCCTTCCTACTGCCAAGGCCTACCGGAGCAATGTGAGACAAGACAGTCTGGGACTTGATTAAAAGTCACTGAGTGCAGCGTTGTGTTTGCACTCCAGTTGGTTTAGAGTTCCCAGCTGAAACTGAAGGCAGAAACTGAGGGTGGGAGGTGCAGAAAAAGGCTAAGGACACACTATAAATTCCAGGCTGGCAGCGTTTGCTGCCCTATGGTCTCATCTCTACTGCAGGCAAGGATAAACAGCTGACTGTCAAATACTCCAATTATGCCCTTGCACGTCTGCATGAGAAAAACCGAAGCCGGTGCGTGGCGTCTAACGCTGTTATCGGTTCAGGATCTTGTCTCTGTGCTTTAACTGGACACAACTGGTGCGCCTCCAGAGCAAATAACATGCCTGTTTTGCCCTTTAAAAGCATCGCCGGGGCTGAACAGGCATCAGCATGTATCCTCCCTAATCATACCTGCTGCTGTTTGGGTGCACGCTTGGTGCTGAGGTAAGACAGAGGGGGTCTCAGTGGTATTTGCCGACACCCCCAATTTTCCAATTCCCCTGCTTGAGTTTAAAGGCATGGGGGGGTTAGGGCGGGCTTTAATCCATCCCATCTGTTGCCTCGAGACTGCCCACCCCCCCTTAAAAAAAAAAAAGCCCTCAACCACTACTCAGCCTTGTGTCTGTCTGTGTCTGGTACAGTTATGCTAATCCTGGGGTTTATACTGCCCCGAAAGATTAGAAACCTCCATTTATTGACCACAATGCATTTTTACCCAAATTTGCCCCCACCCACACCTTAACTTTCCCAAATATGTGACACACAGATGACGGAGAGACCATGTGTTTACTGTCACACCACAGGAGGTATAATCTCAGATTGTTTATGAATGGGAAAAAAAGTTTGTGGCCAGAATAACATTTTTCCTTGTCAAGAAAGTAGCAACTATAAAAATGATGGACCACGTGCTGGTTTAGCAGGCTACATTTCTAATACCTGCACAAATTGTTCCTAAAACTAAACAGAAGCTTAGCTCTGAATTCTTGCCTCTGAAGAATGACATTTTCCTGCTTTCAAGAGCCAATTAAAAGAATCTCAGGTATCTAAAGCACTAAGCAAGCAAAACAGGAGAGGAGACCATGACGCGGTGGCACAAACGCCACTGGCATTTTCATCTCTTTAACATACTAAATGATCAATAATCTATTACTGGAAATAATTAGGAGATCATCTATCAATAGAATTACGGTTGAGCATTATCATTAAGCAGATGGGGTCTGAAGAAAAGCACAGAGCTGCTGAAATTTGTAAATCACTGGAGTGTGCAAAACATTGGCTCTTACACAGACAGTAGAGAGAAGCCTCAAAATAATTCCCCCAAACGCTTGCTAAAAATCCTAGAGCAAAAATCAATGTTTTAAAACCTGATACTGGAAAAAGCTCATGTCACATTCCAGACGTTTTTGTACCCATCTCCCATACATTTTTGCAGCGACCTTGAAACTGCATCCAGGATAAAATGATGTAGTCACTGATGACAAAAAAGGCAGGGGAAAAGGACAAAGCACCCAGCAATGTCCCCATCTGACACATCATATAAGATATATAAGAGCATAACATCGTGAATGAATCCCTTCAAGCCTCGCGGTTGCAATTTATCTGCACTCCGAGCAACATTTTTTAGACGCTGTAGACTTACTGTCTGCTGGTCAAGGAGAATATTTAGTGTTAATCACTGCAGTCACTCTGAGTTACCATCTCAAGGCTGCACCTTTTGTTATCAAAGACATCCACTAGTTTCCTCCTTTTTCTAATAGAAAAGGTCGGTTGAGAACTCTTCTATTGTATCTTGCTTTGCATATTGACAGGTAATGAATTATTCAGACTGCTGAAGTCTGAATCTGCTGAAGACCCAGAGTCGTCCTTAGCTGGCCTGACAACATCTGCCCACACGTGCATGCGTTCACAATGGCCTTCGCGGTAGGAAAAGCGCTGTTCTTTGCACCAGGTGGAAAACTCTAACAGATAGACTTTACATTGCCAAATTGATTTTTTTTCTCCATCGCTGGTTTAATCACGTGGATTGGCTGCAAACATTACAGCAGAAGGGGAATGCCTTGGTTAAGCTACCCTCATCGGGGAATTTTTGGTAAACGTGGATGAATTAAAAACCAGGACTGACACCGATGTGTGCGCCTGCCCCGCCAAATTCTTTGTGCATCAACAAGATCTACCAGGTGGCTCAAACGTGCCCTCAGCCATTCATGGCAGGTGTAATCTCTGGCCAAAAGCTCCAATTTGTGTTGATTCGCTGACGTGACCAGCGAACTGACAGGTTCTGGAGTCCCCCCATAGTCCAGGGAGGATGGGGGGATGCAAGCATGGCTGAAGAACAAGTGGGCCTGTCAAAGCCACAGTATGGGGCTTGAGTAGCACAGCTTCAAAAGGTGGACAAGCGAGCAAATTCTCAAATACTTTTGTTTAAAACCTCTATGCTAATCCTTCTGCGGAGCTAGGCGGCTCTGCCTTACCTGCAGCAACAATCAAACCCTGTCTCCGTATGCCGGGGTTGCCACGAACTATCAGCCCACATGCACAACAAGTTGGGTAAAATCTTAATTGGGGCTGAAGTCTGTCCCAATCCAGTGGTGCTACTAAAGAACACCTGCAGTCAGGCACCACAGGTAGCGCCTTTAGGCTTGTTTGGAACGGTTTCTTCTCCAGATTTGGGAGCAGCATGCATACACCCACACTGATTAGCCACAAGGGACAGAAAAAGGAAGGATGACCCGAGCTCAGCTGCAAACGCGGCATATGGAGAGAAAAGAACAGGTCTTTGAAAAAGAAAACGTGAAAGTTGTGAGAGGCGAGCTGGGAATAAACGGACCACGGGAGGCAGCAGAGTAGCCGGAGCCGAGGCGGAGCGGCCGAGGGGGAAGGTTTTTGGGTCAGAGATGAACAACACGCTCATTATGATCATTACAA
>CAAE01014756.1:488491-509124 GCA_000180735.1 Tetraodon nigroviridis | reverse complement strand
CTGCCCAAGCAGCAGCAAACTCCGTCTCATGTCTCTGGATTTATCAGGCCATTATGTCAGACTGTCAGTTTACTCCCTGCACACAGTTACATTTATTAGGCCTTTACTTGGCACGCGTGCGCGTAAGAGGCCGTTAATCGTCTGGCGCTGATTATCGAGCGAATCTGTCAATCCCCTTCAAGTTACTGTAGTCATTAAGGAGCTCCTGTGAACAGTCAGTAACGTGTCACATTCGATAAAGGGGGGGCTCTGTCACCGTGATGATGCTGCACAATGATGAAGATCCTCCCAGAGGGGACGATCAAATCCCAACTTTGGGATAGACGCTGCCGAATACTCGATCTGAGATGAAAAAGTACACAAAGCCTTTTCCACCCTCATCTATCGCTCAATGAATGCACACCACGACCTGACAACTCATCCCTTAGTAAACCCTTCATGTGCTCCTCTCTCTCTCTCTCTCTTTCCCTCTCCCTCGCTCCAAACTTCAATTTAAAGCAACAAGCCTTTCTCCATTTAGCCAGAGCACGTCCACAAAAATGGAGGATCCCTGAAATGTCACACAGAAGCCACAGAATTATAATAGAAGACTAGTGTGGAGGACAGAAAAAAATTATCGCATTTCCAACTGTACTACAGACCCGTAGTGCAAGAGATTGTGTAGAATGCAGCTATTACGGTCTTTAACAGGGAAAAGGAAAAATGTCAGTGTGTTGAAATGTCCACAAGCACACATTCTGGTGAATAACAATCTGTCCTTCCTTGGTTTGCTACTGAAGACAATTAGATGGCCTTTTGTTGACCGGGTGCAAAGTGAAAATGGAAATTAAACAGGACATTTACCCACTGGGGTGCGATAATATGATAAATACACTCGAACTGTACTCCGCACTCACCCATTTCCTCCCGAAACAGTAGTCATTACCGTAAACTTGTGATAATAGACCATCTATAAATGGATCGAGGAGCCTTAGCATTAACACACACCAACCGAAATGATAACACATTACCATCACTAAGAAGCTGTTTAGACCTTCACACCCACATATTCAGCTCCAACACGGATGTGAGAAACCACCTATTTTCAAAAGCCAAAGCACCAAAGTTGAACATTTCTGTCCTAAACTACCCATCTTGTAAAATATCTTCCTCGGTTTCCCACACATTCCATCCCCCCCTTCCTCTCACACACACACACACTGTTCCTCCATCTCCGTGCAGCCCAGCCACTATCTTATCATGCTCAAGGTCTCACAGAAGCCTGGCTTCAGCCCAAAGTCTTGAACAGGGGGCACAACTTGGCAGACAAGGACTGCAGTATGTTTGGCAGTGTTTTTCCAGGCCTTTGTACACAGCAGTAAAAGGGTGGTGGGAGGTGGGGGGGTGGCTTGCACTGGCTCCTCTGTTTAATAGGAAATATCTAAAAGTTTTTAGACGGGTCACAAAGATCAACCACCAAAGGGCCCGACAGACAGTGGGATGCAAAGATAGACATGCAGGTACACCCAGGTGTTGTTTCTACCCCAGTCCATCACGAAGAGCATCTTTTTCAGAAGGATTAAACAAAAAAAACAACAGGGTCTTTTGCCAATCCAAAAGGCAGGAATTGGGAGGGAGGCTAAAATAGGTTGTTACTGTATTCAGGCGACCACATCAAGTGTGGACCAAATACAGGGAGCAGACGATGATTAAATATTTACAGAGGGCACATTTGCATCATATAAAGATAAATCAGTCAGCGACAGCTCCTTACCAGCCACAGAGGTGAAGAGGATCGCCATGCAAAACCCAATTCTGGCCAGTGATTTCATCGCGATTCGGGTCACAGCCATGACAGTGCGCGTCGACTTTGGTCTTGTGGTTTGGATCTCCTTTCAAGGGTCGTTTTGTTGCTCCTCCTGGTCCTCTTTTTGCACAAAGTACTTTGTTTTCGTCCTCTCTCCCTCCTCACGTCAGCTCAACACATTGAATCAATCTATCGGGCATGAAGCACATTGATAGATGATAGAAAAAAGGCGGTGGGGGGTGGGGGGCTGTTGTTTTGAGGCTGGGTGGCGTGATTTGATAACCAACATTCACGGCCAAGATCACTTAACTTTAGTTCTGCTTGCACGTAAAGCAAACAGCTAACTTGTTAGTTGGGTCTGCCACCTACAACCAGCCTGCGAACAACGTCCATATGTGCTAGCTAACATGTTAGCTGCTCGGGGCGACTGTCTGGTCCTTGAAAACTTGGGAAAAGAGGACAAATACTACAAAAAGAACTTGCGCAAGCTTAAATGATGCAACTACAGACCATTTCCAGGTGCTCGTCTTCTGCAAACATCCAGCATTTCCACAAAACGGGGGGCAGTTTGGTAAATAATCGTCAGCCAGTGATCTGGGTTCGTTTGGAACCTGGCTGCTCCCGACGCCGATCAGCATTAGCCAGCAGCTAGCCAGTTAGTTCTCCGCGTCCCCCTCTCATTTCGCGATCTGAGTTAAAGAAGGGCGAAAAAAACCGGAATCGACGGCGTCTTCAGTGAGTCTGGTTTACAACAGACGGCTCCTATTACTCCTGTGTAGGCAGACTGGATTGGAGGAGCGGGTTGACGGATCTTTCCCGAGGCGGTCTACGGCGTTTGGCATTGACGGTTTGGAGCTCCGCTCGGCAGACAGACAGACGGGGCGGCTGGGAACGCCTCGTTTGCAGGCTTGTCTGGACCGCTCGTCTCCGGTATCAGGTTGCTGAGGCTTGGCGTTGTTGGGGGGGCGGGGGGGTGTAGGATCGTCCTACGGAGTCGTCAAAGCGCCGCCCAGCCGCAGACTGTGGGCATAACAGGCTGAAAACCCGCTGCGTTCAGGGTCCTGCAAATGTCCGACCGCGGAGCCTCCACACGCGTAAAGAGCCAGGAGCGCAGCGCCCGCTCCGCGCCGCGCCGCGCCGCGAAATACCACCAGCCAAGTTCAACTTTTTGCCATTGCGGCACTTGCTTTTCTGCTATTTTCCTTTCAGCTTTTGGACCTCACGTTTTTAGGGTTACTTTACTGCCCCTGTGCGGTTAAACCGTGAGCTGCGACCGACAATTCCAGCAGATGGCAACATTATCCCGTGTTTTTAAGAAACGCTTTAGTAGCGATTTGTTAAATCGTTATATAAGGTCACAATAGTAGTCCCTTTTACGCGTTGTATAAGTGTGACAATCATACTTGCTAAAATAGATATTACATTATTATGACGCTATAATCTATAACAGCGGCTGTGCAAACCACATTAGCGGGATATGTGCACACTATTTTGTAGCTGTAGGGCACGAAACCATAAACAATAATATATTTTTTTAAAAAGCCTACAAGACATACAAGGTGACGAATTTATTATGTACGGTACAGCCCCACCAGCTATTACCGCACTGACGGAGGGGGCGTGTTTGTTTGCGTAGGGAACCTCCACAGACGGGACAGTATTCCGGGCTTTGGAAGAATTTAAAGAAGTGTGTCCCGTCACCGAACCTCTGTTTTGGGGTTTTATTTCTAAAAAAAAAGATTGAAAGTAGTAATGGCATAAGGGCAGCTTAATCTGTGCCAGCGTGCGCTTTTACGCACACCGCCCGGGGCGAAGGACCTCATCCTTTTTTATTACTGCCTTTACTGTCAACCTGTCATCTCGGTCTTTTCGGTAGGAGGCAACCCAATGAAAGGTGGACTACACCATGGCTTCTGCTCCACCCGAAGCGAGGAAGTTTGCCCGTGGGCTCAACAAACCGGGCACCGCCGCAGAGCTGAGGCAGAGCGTCTCGGAAGCTGTCAGGACGTCTGTGATGGTGGTATGTGGAAAAATTCGAATTTGCCCGTCCCCGCTCATAACCACTGAAAGATCGCACGCCGCTGAGAAGATTTTCAGTTTTCATAAAAAAGAATTGCCTCGGGCTGTGGCGCTTAAGCAGATGCATGCTGATAACATCTGGTGGGACCCAACTTTACAAGCGCAGTTATGACTTATTTGAAAATGATGTCATTGCCATAGTAGCGCTGTGTCATTTGTTGTGTGTCTATTGTTACCACTTTCTTAGAAGGGTTGCCAGGTAACTGAAACTTACACCATCAGCTCCAAAGAAAGACTCCATGCACAAGGACCAGCACACTTCTGTAGCTGATGCTGTCATGTGATCTGGGTCGGCGCACCTTCCAACCAGATAGGTTACAGACAACAGCTGACTAATAACGTTGTCAGACACAGCCTAGCAATCATTTTCCTATTTATTTTCTTTATTTGCAAAGCAACACACCTGTAATATAAATGGCTCGTGGTTGAATTATGATGGTGTTGTGTAGTTCTGACATCTTTGCTGATTGTTGTGTGTAGGGACTTTTATCCTCATCCTCATCTGTCTAATCCATTGTGCTCTTGCATAATAATGATCAATGGGCCTTTTTTGTTCAACTAATGGCTTTTCTGACAGTTACGGCCGATTCTTTCTCCATTTATCCAGTGTGATTACAAATTGTGCAACAGTTTGTAAGCCATTAAGAGTGTTGTACTAAGGAAATGCATATTTACTTTTCATAGTGCATGAAAGGAATCTTATCTGTGAGGTTTTGCATTTGAAGGGAGAGAACCCATCTTGTAATGTATGCATTTGTTTTTTGTTGGCACATGATAGAAGCCCGGGGGTCCCACTGGTGACCCTGAGCTCAAGTTATTTAATATGTTTGTACTAAGGTTGATCGAAAACTGTTGTTTACTATAAGTAGCAAAGTAGAAAAGTAGCAGTACATTTTCCACATAGCTGACCTGACACAGCACAGACTGGAATCTAGGTGAAACAATTCAACCAGACAGGAAACGCAACAAACTGCAACCGACAACAAATGAATGTCACAACTTTGATGCTATCATTTTACTAACCCTACACTAACCTGCCTATGAACCAGTTCACACAGGCTGATAATTTAGCTGTGTTTTGTTGTGCATCTGGGTCCAATTATGTGCCTCTAGTACATCTGCAAACAGTAGATTTTCTAACCTCTATTTTTGACCGCTTACTTATGGCGCAGCTGTTCCCCTCTCCGAGAGACTGGCATGCTTTCATGGTAGAGCTAAACATATACTGTACTGTATATACTGGGCATTAGAGACTTTCCTCCACAGCTCAGCTGTAGGCAAGCGGACTGGCTTTGGAATGTGGCAACTCTGATGCGATCAGCCTGTTCATACTTCACCTTTACGCCTTTTTCACAGCAGCTTCTGCATCTTTGTTTTAGCCCACAGTCTGTCAGCGGATCACGGGGCTGTAGTTAATATTGAATGAGATGATGGTAGGTGTCTAGGCTATTTTTAAACTGCCCTCCCTCTCCTCTGTCACACCAGGCACCCAAGGGCCCATCAATTATGAATACTCACATATGTGATAAATCATCCAAAGTCCAGACCAAGGCCATGTTAAGGACTGAATCGGTCATTTGTGTATACTCATGGCAGTTTCTGGCTGCCTGAAGGCTTAGACCTAGTAAACAGTGGAGGCTGAGCAGTAAAGACAGCCCCTGAAGTTTAAATAATCACTTCCAACTGGGGCAAATGCTTGCTCAGATGCTGTTACCTTTTTGCCCTCTTCCCTTTTTTGCTGAATGAGTGAATTCCATGCACCTACATAGCTGATATTAGAAATACCCAAACCCACATTTTTCCTGGCCTTTACCACACAATCCCATAGTAACTGATTCTTCTCTGGAGGATTTGGTCTCTGTGAAGCACAAAAAAAAAGGTGAAGTTAATCTGCAGATTTGCAGATGATGCCACACTGCTGACCCATATCGGCGTCATGATACAGTAGCTCTGATGATGGTGGGCTGCCATGCTTGCGGTTGGGTTGTAACTCCTAAGCTGCTGCCTCCGATAGCTGAATGTAGGGCTTTTCTGTCTGTGCGGTTTCCAGTTCTTCTTTATTTAGGCTGCCTCATTCTCTGTGCCACTACCACCCTTACATTTATGTAAACACCCCCGTCTGTTTTTGGTTCAATGGCCAGTCTGGCATGTGAGTGTATACAGACGGACATTTTCATGTCAGTTTTGAATTTCTTTTTCCTCTACTCTTTTTTTTGTTTGTTTAACACGTTTTTTAATCAGTCCATTTTAGGTTTTTTACCATGTTCAGAGGCAGCTACTCTGTCGTTTTCTGCTACTATAGCCCAAGAAGTCTGTTTTTGTGTGACTGCCACATCATTTTTTATCAAAGAGAAGCCTCATTTAATTTCTTTTTCAGCCTTTATTATTCATTTCATTGCACAATACAACCTTAATGAATGCTAATAATCACTTTAAAATGTGTTACTACAGCCTGAGATGGGCTGTGAAAGTCTCTGCACTTCCCCTTTAATGACATATCATTGATTTATGGTGACTCTGGCCTTAATTTCTGCATGATGAACAAAACATTTGCCGTTTCATTCAGAAATACAGCCAGCCTTGTACACAGAAATTGAGCAGTGACCATAAAGCAATTCTTCTGACCCATTTAACACAACTCTGCATCCAATTCTTTATAATATCTGTACAATACAGGAATTAACCTGCAGGATGAAAACACTGGTTCCCTGAGGATTCTTCTCTTGGAAGTTTAGCCTCATATATTGGTAGAATTGCACCATTTTAAAAAGTAGCCAATTTAGAAAAAAATAGGCACTGTCCAAGTCCTGGGTTTGGTTTCCTTTTTGGTTTTATTACCTTTCCAGAGAACTGAATGTGGTCTAAGCTTCATGCTAGGACACTGGGATCCTGTTCTCATCTGCCAGATTACCCGCAGGCTTTGACACTAAAATCGGAATCTAAACCACATGAGACCATCCCAGACTGAACTGTTCAATTCATTATTATTAACTTAAATTTAGCTGCCCAGTGAAACTACTGACCTATTTGCTAGGATGAAAAAAAACCCCACTTATAGGAGCGTGTGGCACACCTGTGAAGGACGTCCTTCAGTCTCTGCTGACAGGCGCTGGTGGACCATTTAATGAGTAATTTAATCCATCAGTCATGTTCAAATTTCTAACAGCACAGTTAGTGGACCAGCACTGATGATGGGCTTCAGTGCAGCAGCAGCAGAGGCCGTATTTGTCGCTGGCAGACAGATGGACAGAAGCTTCTCTCTTTTCATGATGGTGTCATTTCAATGAATGAGCGGAGATTTAATGGCATTTTCTAAACTGCAATTTGTCAGGTGGTTTAAATGGCAAGCTAAATCTATTTCAGTGTTATTCACTCATGCTTTTGCAAAGAGAACATTTTCCTTTGCCCCTTTTCATGTCAGTAATAAAACTCGACTGTCGTGCAATAACTTGGAGGTGTGTGCCTGGCATGCTCTCCAGGTCACGTCACAGTAAGTGTTTGGCAAATCTTGCACGATCGCCCCTCCCTGGATTTGCACAGGCTTGCAGGTTGCATGACATCATTTTGCTTTGATTTCCTGTGATTTAATGTTGTGTATTTCAATCCCCAAGAAATCCTTTATAAGAATTATCTGCCGTCTTTTCCACTGAGTCATCGCGCCTGTGTTGTTGCAGTGACACTAACAGCCTGTTGGGGGCAGCATTTGTGCACCTCTTCTATCTAAATCCACAATTGAACTCGTTTTTGAACTCCTGTCACCTGTTTGTTCAGGACTGTTTCACGTAGCACATACATTTTAACTGGAACTTACACACTATAGTTTGTTCGACTGCCATGGAAACATTTTTTTTTTTTACCATTTGTACTCTAAAAAAAGATATTCATGGTGTTTTAAGCCTTTCCATCATCACTCCTGTCTATGCATTTTTGGTTATTAGCCTCATTTAGTCATAATTTAAACTTTTTTCTTACACAGTTTTATAAATACTCTTTAAAAACATTACTGCAAGGTGATCTAGTTTTCTCTTTATTGTTTTGCTGCAGCATAAAATGTACAGGGGTAATTTCTTCAACTGCCGTGTTGAGTATTCACATCCGATTTACGGAGAAAATCTCAAGCAGCTTCTTTGAAAAATGTATGTTGGTGTATCAGCTCGCAGCTATTCTCCAGTTAAAAAGATCTGAGGATGTTTCAATGAGCAGATGTTTATGGCATGTCATGTGACTGATCGGTGCAGCGTTAACAGCTCTGGGCCAGCCACAGCAGGTCAAGACATGTTAAATTATTCCTTTTAATGTTATATAAATGAAATCAGCAGAATGACTGCAGAGAGAGAAAGAGAGAGAGAGAGAGAGAGAGAGAGAGAGAGAGTGTTGGTTCGCCCGCCTGCTTTTACTGTTGACAAAGAATGCCCATTCAGAGAAATGACTAAGCTGTAAGGTGAGGGAGGGAGAGAAAGAGAAGGAGGGAGCAATTCAGGAGAGCAGTGAAAGCGATAGGAAGGAAAGAGTGATGGACAAAAGACGGAGGGGGTAGAGAGAAGGAGGGAGACAGAGAGAGGAGTGCCTCAGCATCCTTCAGCGGAAAGAAGTAGGAAGAAGAGTCAGAGAGTCGACGCCCAGCTCTGAATGAGCAGCTCCTCCGTGCTCGCTCATCCTTCCAGAGGACACGACTCAGCTGTCTTTGCTGACGACAGCTGCCGTGATTGAGGAGGAAGATCGGGGATATGGGAGATTAGAGACCCGGAACGACCTCCTTCTTTATGTGGAAGAGGTCAAGGTTGAGGGATCAGGTGTGATCAAGGTGATTTAAAATCGGACTCTGCTCCCGCTGGTGGCACCATGGGCTGCACCACCAGCATGGTTCTGTTGGAGGGCTTGCGCTCCATCCTTGAGAGGAACTGTGGCTACATTAAGGGGGCGGTGATGGAGCCTGGCACTCTGGAGGAGGAAGAGGAAATACTGAGTCTGAGGGGATCGCAGCTCTGGATTCCCACCACTGCTCTGGTAAAGCCATTCTGACGTCCTCACTCCCACGTTTGAGAAATTTGAAACAAGATTCCACTTATTTAAATTGAAATTGCTCGTTCGCTGCTTTAATCTGTAGTTTTAACCCATTAAAACACTCCAGAATGTACAGTATTTTTCATCCATTGGTTAGTTTTTCATACCTGCGGCGAAAAATAAACAGTCAGCACAGACTTGGCGAGGAAAACATGAGTTGCTCTCGTTTCAGCATGATTTTTCAGCTTACGTCTTTTCCACTAATGACCTCCCTGAGGAAGGAAGCATCTTCCAGTGGCCCCTGATCACACATTATTATGAAAGCTCAACCTTTGTCTGTGAGGAAACTTGAAATGATACCTCAGGTTTCTGCAAAAGTTTGCTTATTCTTAGCATGGACAGTATAATCGTTTTGGAGGTTTTCCTTGCCATTATAGTCATACTGTTTTGCAATTTCACTCTGCTAGGCTATGAGCTTCATGCACTAGGTCAGCTCCATTAGCCTGCAAGCTGTTTATTGTGAGAAATTTAATGGGCAATCAATAGCAAGGATGTTAAGTTGGATAGTCAAGGAAGCTTACTGCAGGCCACTTTTGAATACAGGGTTTCCTTGATGACCATTAAATGGTGTTTGGTCTCTAACGACCTATAGTAGTCTTTAAACGATGTAAAACAATGTGATTCCTCTGCAGTAGCTACATTACTTTTACGATATGTTCATTTTGGCATTTATGCACGTGACTGATGACGACAAACCGCTGCCTTGCACTTATTTGCTGATACCTTTTCATATTTTTAGTCATCCCGAATGTTTTATAATACAGAAACTAAGATAAAAATCAGAAGCAAAAGTAAATGTTTTTCCTCTTTGGCTTCAGATTTTTATTAACCATTTTGAGAAGTTGATCTGAAAACAAAGCTACAAATATTTTCCCAGGCTGTTTTATTTCTATTAAATCTACAAAAGTTGATCCCTCCTGGTTGAAGAGGATTTTGCATTACAGTCTTCAATAAATAACTTTTCTCTTTCCTACTGGAAATATTCACTCCAGGACTTCCTATATCTTATATCCTCAAAAATAATGAATGGGAAAAATATATATGTACAGCACAAAATGTAATATCCTTGGTATATAAAGAGAGAGTGAGACAGATTTAACGTAAAGAAGCTTCAACACACCCTCCCAGTTTTTCTGCCTCGGGTTTCTGCAATGATCATCAGCTCCCAAAAACTACGTCAACAAGCTCTTACGCAAGTCTCTAAAGGATGTGTGACGTGCTAGATGTATGTATGTGCGTCCCCTGGGAAGGGCGTGCAGGGCTCACGTGTCCTAATAGGTTCAAGCTGTGTAAAAACAAATGGATGCCATCATTCTTTTTCCGCCCACTCCCACTCACTTAATATGAGACAAGTTTTTTCCAGATGGTCCTCGCAAACCTGTTTACACTCCCATCATCATCATCTCATAAGAAACACATACAAAGTCACACATCCTGGCCGTGTCCCTGGCATGGCGTGGGTGAAGCGCGAGTGCTGGTAGTGAACGGAGCAGCGTGACCTCAGTGCAGCCTCCCTGGGCCTTTGACAAGAGGCTGATTATCACGGCGAACTGGTGACGCTGTCACTGAGGTCTCAGCAGGAGGCCAGCTGAGAGATAGGAACCCCCTCTGTTATTTCATTACTTTACCCGTGGATTCATCTTTAGACTTTACCTACCAACAGATTAGTATTTAGACCCAAAGCCAAAGGTTTAGGACTTGGGCAAAAAGGTCTATTTTACTGTAAGAGAAGATCCTAAAAAGAAGCTGGCTCTTGTGTAAATGACAGAGGGCTGGTTTAACCTGCAATCCACCCTGTCCAGTTTCAGCCTTTTCACCGTTTCCTGTGTGTGTCTAAGTTCTCTCTCTGAATGGAACGTTCCAGCTCCTTCCTTTGAAGAGAGTACAGTTAAAACATTATGCTAATTATGAACTGTGCCTCACACATCAGAGAACCCTGCCGTGTTAGAATGAAACACACAGATACACACATCCTTTGTAAGAATGATGGCTCCAAAAGAGACGCAACAGCCTTTGAAGTCGTCCCCTCCTGACATCCTAACAACCCCCTCCCCAATTCTGTGCTCATAGGAGAGCCCAGCCGCGATTCCTAGGGCTCTAGCTGGATGGGTTTTTAATCGTTGATTCAGCAACTCATAAACAACGTTATGGATAATATGGCATGAGAGAGAGGAGGAAAAAGCCCTCCAAAACACAAGGATTTGCATAAATTTGCCCACAGTAATTCCAGACTGGAAAACTTTAAATGTCACCGTTCTGAAATGCACTCTCAGATATGAAACAGCTGAGCCAAGGCGTCTCCTCTGCCTAAAGATTAGAGGCTCGTGATTCCCTGTAGGTACAGGCTCTAAATAAATGGAGAAATGAAAGGCAACACAGGAGAGGGAGAGAGAGAGAGGGTGTGTGTGTGTGTGTGTCCAAGAGTTTAATAAGGGGAATTTGTGTGTTTTTACTGACCTGCTGTGGATGTTGCTGCAGCTGAAGCAGTGCAGAGGGAGTTTAAAGCCCAGTCGATTGGGGAACAGAACTTTATCGACGCTTATCAAGTTCTGCTCCCCACTACTTTTAAATCATGTCGCATCTTTTAAAAAAGGCATTATGGGGTGAATTTTCATTAGGCAGGTGAAGCAGGCACATTAGATGGCTGCCACATTTTTAATGTGGGAGTGGTTGGTTTCTTCTCCCCACCTCTTTCTGCAGATCACATTCTGTACTGTACATGAAAAAAAATCCTCCACACACTCCACAGCTGCACAGCTGGGAGGGAGGGAGGGGCCCCACGCGTCTGATGAGACACAGAGGCAGCAGAGAGGGATCTATTGTGAGGAGATCTCACCGGAGGCTCAGCAGAGCCCTCTCACCGTTCACGCTCCGCGGCGCCATGGCGGCTCGCGCGCACTGAGGGTTCACACCTGCTCGACAGGTCAGATAGGCAGGACGAGCGATGAGCATGCAGGGCCGGACGGGCAAAGCTCCCAGGAGGGAGCTGGTGATAGAGTCCCCGCAGCAGTACAAGTGCCTGGCGGAGATTGAGGCAGAGGTGGACGCTGGGTCGCAGGTGGCAGCGGTAAGTGACGCAGAAGCCGCCGTTATCCTAAAACTCGAGTCTAGGGGAAAGGAAAAAAGAAGCTCTCAGATCACTGGAGGTTTTTATCAGTGCATTTCCTTTCCAAAAGCAGCTTTGAAGAGAAGTTAAAAAGGGTTTGAAAAGGAAATGGGAAAAGAGCTACTTCAGGACACACATCTCCAGGGGGGCTGCGTGTTGATATTTCGTGGAGGGAAGCGGAACACTTGTGGCTGCTGCTGATCTTTAACTGTTGCTCTTCAGGAGTGTCAGAGTCTTAATCTGACAGCAGAGATCGACCCATCACGGTAACAAAGATGACTTTGATTTTCAGAAATCTATTTTTTCTTTTTCCAGTAGCTGTGGCCTCTTTTAACTTTGAATAGTTTTTGTGCTCCTGCATTAATGTGAATTAAGTTCCCATTATCTCCTGTTGGAATTGTCCATTCACAAACCTGGACTGAACATTTTCTACTTATCAGATGATCTTTACATCTAAAGGGCTGAGAGGGAGAGGGATGGAGGGATATTTTCGTTACATCATCAGGGGGATTGGCTTGGACCAATACAAACGTAAATCTGTGTTCTGACATCTGTTTAATTGGCCCAAGTTTATTATGTGTTCACTGGAATCGGACCAAGAGGCTAATCCAAATAATCAGGGTCACAGGGCCGTGGTCGGTGGACACATTCAGCCATGGGAGCTGGGACATGCACAGACACGAGTGCACACTTTTCAAACAGGAGGAAATTCAAGGAATTTTAGCTTCCGGTATTGTTCCACACGTGTGTCATGTGTGAAGATCTGGCTTCCCATATCCCAGTCAGTCCTCCAGGGTGGAATCCCTCAGGTCTTTTCTGTGGAATGTCGACGCAGACATCTGCTGAGCTGGTGGGTTTTATCACGGGCAAGAGCAAATTCCCACAACACCCTCAGAGTTAGAACATAGCACCAGGAGGCACCGTGGGATCCAGGTCTGGACGCTACATCCTCCAGGTTTTCACTTTGCAGTTTGTAACTTATTGGATCACAATTTGGTGACTGGTACCACTGCGCATGCACACTCAAACGTGCAAACACTATCGTTTTCTCCTTCTCTTTCACGTTCATCTCTGCTTCGGTGCCTGACCCCCACACTGGTCTGAATAGACAATAGCAATTCATTGTCCATGCAGTGGCTTCCGTTCTACCACTGATACCACCATTAATGGTGCAGCTCCAGTCGTTACCAGTTCACCTCCCTGCAAGGGTTTGACCCCATATCCTTACGTTTTCTTGTAGGTCAAGCCGAAGATCATAGAACCTCTGGACTATGAGACTGTGATTCTTCAGAGTAAGACGCAGATCATCAGTGATGCTCTTCGGGACATGCTGCAGTTTCCCACCGATGACTTCCAGGTAGGAGGAGAAGACTGGCAGCTGTTAGCCCTTAGCTACAGATCCTTTTTCTTCTCATGGGTCAAATTTGGTCCCTGTTGCTTGTTACATGATGTTACCATGACATTCTGTCCATATAGAGAAATGTTCTCATTAAAATGTGTATAAATGTTATTGAAATGTTTGTTAGTACTCATATTAACAAATCGTTTTAGTCACCTAAATGTGTTCAAGTAGGAATTGACTCTCTTGCTGTGTTAGCTTCTGTTTTCAACCCCTCCCACGGGAACAGATTAAAACACCACATGTTCTCAGCGGGTTGTTGACAGAAGAGTTGTACTTCTGGGAAATATATAAAGTGGGTGAGATAAAGAAGGAGGGGTGATAAATTCTTCTCAGATGCTCTAACCAGATAGGAGTTAAACCTTATGGTACAAAAAAAGAGATTTCGGGTCAGTTAGCATCTGTACCGGGTGGTGCAGCCCCACTAGGATGGAGGAGGAACTGCCCATTCTTTCTGTCCTGTTGTACAAAAACAATCCAAACACACATAAGACAAAGGTCATGCAAGTGACAGCGGGGGTTAATGGCCCCCCGATGGTTTTCATGCAAGCTGCTCAGTTGGAGAGTGATAAATGAGAACTCTGAGGTGACCTAAACTAGAACTTGGCTCGTTTAAGGCTGACGCAGGACAAATTCAAGTGCTCGATTGTTAATTAACTGGGGCCAAATCTGTCATAATAAGAGTAGATCATTTAAAGTTAACGTACACAGCAGAGTATGTTCACTAGTTTGCTGTGATGCTCTTTCTTTTTAAAAGTCTTCCATTGCCTGTGTCAGTGCAGCAGCCTACCTGAGCCGATAAATGAATATTATATTATTATAGACGCAGGGTGCTCTCATCTACACTAATGTTTGAACTTTGACATGTGCACTGACTGTATGTTATCCCTGGCTCATTGCCTAAAAAACATTAATCTGATGTTTGTGTTTAAAGAAACTAAAAGACTGTGTCAACATTACATCACCTTGGTGCTTGATAGATGTCATAGGGGTCCATTCCCTGTTGGAGGAGGCTGAGAGTCAAAACAGCCACAGGTTTGCTTTCAGATTGGTGCCTTTTTTCATATGAACTTCCAGAATCCCCCAGGAATCAAACTAGTACATATTTTTGAGGTAAGTCTGATGTGCATTTAGAGCTTTTCTAACTGTATAACAGCCCCAAGCGTCTCAGTCGCCCTCTAGTGGCTGATGATGGTACATGCAACAAGCCCCTCCTGTAATATTTTTAAAATCACTTTTTAATCACGAGCGAAGCAGAATAGACGGAAGACCTCTGTCAACACACAGGTGACATCGCCAGCACAACACTTGCAAATGAAACTGCCCCATTTCCTCTTGTTCATACTAGTTGAAGGGCTTATTTTTTCATGCAGAGCTTGTGGCCAGAGTCCACGGTGGGAAATCTTCCCATGTACAGTCCACTTCTCGACTGTTTTGCAATCCTTCATTGATGAGTGAGTGGTTTCCCTTGCAAGGTTGTCTGCAGTGCACAGCCATTAGCGAATGTGCATGTGCTCAGGAGACCCAACCCTCCCATTTGTCTGACCTGCCACATGTTTCACATCACTGAGTTTTGGAAAAAAAGGAAAAAAAGGGTGGAACTGGCCACACTTAGGAGTCTAGCACGTCTGCGCTCTGGACACACAGTTACACTCATTGTGCACGGCAACTTAAAATACATTGCTCTTTGGAAAAAAGAGTGATAGCCTGAAGCGTCATGTTAAATTAACTTATTCTGCATGTAGATTCATCGTTGGACTTAACTTTGATCAGTATAAGTAACAAGATTTTTATTTATTTATTTATTTATATTAAAGACGTTCTTTTTCTAAATCTTGCACAGACAAAATCATCTCTCCACAGATAATCGGATAGTCACTTCAAACTTTTATTTTAAAACTGGACTTTTTTCTTTTAAGCTTGTGTTCACAGATATTCATCAGTGTGAAAACTCATGTCTGTGGCTCTTTGGAAGCCATTAAAGTCCAGATTTGTCAGCCAGCAAGTGTTGATGGCATGACAGTGGTGTCACGTGAGTGAAACCAGCTCAACAGTCTTGATGTCCTGGGGCACATTTGCTCCTAAGTTATGGATCTTCGATCTCCTCTCTGTGGTTACATTCTTTTAATAAGGTCAGTGGGAAGAATTTGAATCTGAAAACAACATGCTGCAGAATTCTCACTGCTGCACTGTTAATCTTTTTATATTTTAAATGTCATTTGAAAAAGCAATAAAGTAGCAATGTTGTGTTTGATAACAGTGCCTTTAGGCTAATGTGGTACGATTCCTGCTGCAGTAGGATTCTTTAATATGCTGGAGTTGTTGCTAAACTGAGCAGGCTGGCAGTTGGAATGATTAGTTCATCAGGTAGAGTGTTGGATGCATTGTTAGGACAAGATGGAATGGTCAGAAAACACAATTACGTTTTTTTTTTACAGTTAAATGAGTTGGAGGTGCCAGTGTTTTCCCTTTGTCTTCTCAGATCTCCACTCTGAGGCGCCAGGGCCGGACTCTGTTCTCCACTGTGCCAGAGACCGCTGGGAAAGAAGCTCATTCCCTGTTTGTCCAAGAGGTAAAACCAACATATACCTGGACATAACCCTCCTTTGTCCATTCTCCAAGCATCTAAGTCTCTGAAGCTCCTCTTTATCCTTTTGTTAGGAGCACGGCCATGTCTGCTCTCCTTTCACCCAACTGGTGCTGTGCTTCTCATATCCCAAATACCCACCAAAACCGAGCATAAATCCAGCCAAGAATGCCTTTTCTGCCCGTGGATAAAGCAACGTTGATTAGATTTAAGAGAAAGCTTGAGCAGAAAAATGTTTTAGCTGATCTCCGGAGTTGGAGATAACTGAAAATCGATATGTTTTCATACCAAAAGGGTTGCTGCTAGCCCTTATGTGAACCTCCATTTGCGTCCTCCACCCTTGCTGTTTCCTGACGATGCAGACGAATCAGCCACAGATGGATTCCGCAGTTCACCGGTAGTTCACATCATGTTGTTTCGGAGGAGCTGTGCGCTGCGGTGTTTTAGGGGCTGCTTGATCTATCCTGATAGGGGAGAGTCCCCTTTGACCGCAGCCAGGAATTACATCATCACTACGCTACATCTGCGGCTGCTGCCCAGTAATGAGACCTTCTCCTATTTGAATTTCTCTCTACACCATTCCTGTGCTGTCTTAGTGCAGGCATACTGCAGCTTTGCGGTATTGATTCAAACCACAAACCGAGTATTACAGCTGTCAAACGCCATTTCTGCTGATGATTCAACGCTTGCTTATTCCATCTGCTGTAAAGCACTTTAGCTACGATAAAGCCCATTCAAATCAATTTTAGTCCGTGGAAGCCCAGTCCTCAGGAAAAAGAAAAAGGCCCTGGATGCAAATCAAATATTCAGCCTCCTTTTTTTTTAGGTCATTTGAGTAACCCGAGTCTGCTTGTCTGGAGAATGTATTTAATAATGAGCCTTAATTTGCTGCTGTTGAAATGACCTCCCACTCGATCTCCACCGTCTGTCTCTGCAGTGTATCAAAACCTACAAATCTGACTGGCATGTGGTCAATTACAAGTACGAGGAATATTCTGGAGACTTCCGCCAGCTCCCAAAGTGAGTCATTTATATACGTACACAATCCTTTGTCGTGCCAAGAGAGCTCCGACCAGCCGCCTCCTGTTGATGTTAATTTTTCATTGGTTTTAATAAATCTGTAAATCTTTTTTTAATAATCTATTTTTTTCTATGCTACAAAAAACCATGGAAAGGATATTTAGAATCTCAGTTGTGCACTGACAGTAGCCTTTGTTTACAGTGGAGAGGGTATTTAATTCAGATCTCTAGAAAGACGGAAATTTGCAGCTCAGAGCTCTTTCACGGCAACAATAGAAAGCTTCCTATGTTGTTCCACCAAGGATAAGCACAGCTATTCTGGGTCTGCCCATGACTGACGCCATTAAAGTTCAAAGGAAATCCCACAATGCCTTCTGTGTCCTCAATGGAGTTCTTTCCTTGAGGACAGGAATGCTCTTCACAGATGTTGAACCTCATGTTGAGTAAAAACTGCAGACAGGATCTGGCCCCGGCCTTGACCCTGTTTATCTTGGAAGCAACCCAGAACAAGCTGGGTCTTGTCAAGGTTAAAGGGCGCAAAGTCCCTCGGAAATATTCTTGAAATCTTTTTTCCCCAATAGTTAATAAAAAGTGAAGGTGAATTCATGCTAAAAATGTGTACATTTTTTGTTTTAACGTCTGATCAGAGTGAGACATCTCTAGCACAAATTGTCTTTGTTGTTTTGTATGTGTGGCAACATGAACGAGTGAGCGCTCTTACCGTGAACCTATCTTTTAAATACTTTCTTCGATAATGTGAAAATTTGTTCGTGGAAATAAAAATGAAAACAGTTTATGTGCACACTGAATGTGGCTGAAAGCGCTTGTGCCTTGGGATTTTTTCGTCTTTGTAAGTACTTATGTGTTGAAGTGCAATTTAGCACTAGTAAGAAGCGTTTTGGTTAGAATGTGATGCTAGGCTAATTATTGTGTATTAGCTAGTAATCTATTTTCTCTTTCTGCATACTTCATTGAGTAGATTGTCTAAAAAATATCTTTAGTTGAATTAAGAAACGCAAGCCCATAGGGTGTTTAAATTGACCATATAATTTAAAATGTGTGTTAATTTAGTTCAAAAACAGACAGCAGCAGGTTAGGTTTAATCAGACAAACAGTAAAAAATTAAGCTAACTTGTGTAAATAATCGGCCCATACTCTCTCTGTGCTTTCAGCAAGGTGTTGAGACCAGAAAAACTGGCTGCTCACCTGTTTGAGGTGGATGAAGATGTGGAGAAGGACGAGGTAATTCAGCTGATTACAAACTAACAAATGTCTACATTACATGCACCCAGCCCAGATATTTTTACTACATGTTCAGGCCCAGTAATTAGCTTGCTTCAGGCATCGATTTAACTGAAGGCCGATGACCTTTAATGGTCCCACCATCATAGCTGGAATCTCCTGAGACTAAGTAAAGGCAGTGTTGATCATAATTAGAAGCCTTCCTTTCTGGACAAGTCGATGAAGTCTGCCTGACCTCGACGGCAATCGGCAGATCTAGAAGCTCCCAGCAAAACAAGTTTAAAACAAGAGTGATTTTGGTGCTTTTGTTCTGCAGGACACGGCGTCCCTGGGATCTCAGAAAGGAGGAGTGTCCAAACACGGCTGGCTCTACAAAGGCAACATGAACAGCGCAATTAGTGTTACCATGCGGGTAGGTGCACCTTTAAACCTGACTGAAACCCACACAGCTCCTTTATAAAAACATTGTTAAAATTAAATCCCGACTAGTGTAAATAGGCAGTTTGAAGCCGTGGGCTCGACCCGGCGATGCACTGAGTTTACGCATCGGGCCAGTAAAAACACTTGAAAATCTTATCTGTTCTCCTCCTGTTTGCTGGAAAAGTAACCCAGATGATGTCACCAGGTTTGTGTAGCTTAGGCCTTTTAAAGAACAGGTGCTTGGAGGTGGTTTCCTTTTATTTCTCTGCTTCACTTGTATAATTTAGGATCAAACTTTTGGAAGCCCACGAACATATGTTTTCCCATGCTCTAGTGTAGTGGTATTTTTGCAGTCAACAAGGCCTGCTGGAATGTTAACATCCTCTAATTTGACCCTTAGTCCTTCAAAAGGAGATACTTCTATTTGACCCAGCTGGGAGATGGATCCTACAACCTCAACTTCTACAAGGATGAGAACACAGCCAAGGAGCCCAAAGGAACCATCTTCCTGGACTCATGCATGGGTGTTGTTCAGGTGATGGATGCACCATCATTTCTGAACGAGCGGGATATTTGTTAAAGCTTTCAAAAACAAGTTTGCGTCCCTGCTCCTTCAGAACAGCAAAGTGCGTCGGTTTGCCTTCGAGCTGAAGATGCAGGATAAGAGCACGTTCCTTCTGGCTGCGGACAGCGAAGCGGAGATGGACGAGTGGATCGGCACGCTTAACAAGATTCTGCACAGCAGCTTTGAGCAGGCCATGCAGGAGAAGAGGAACGGGGACCTGCACGACGGTATGTCCCCGCTCCTATTTTTCATCTCTCTAAATGGTCAATTCTTTTGCATACAGTGTTCATGGATGCTCACAGCACCTGCAGGCTTTGCAGAGACTGGGGCTAACACATCATTATTTTTTAATATAATTACCTCAGCTAACAGAGCTCTCGGTAATCTCTCCAACAGACGAGGAACATGGAAAAACAGACCCCACGTCTGGAACTTTTCAAGACAGCTTTCAGGTTGTCTGCTTTTTTCCAGCTTTTGTTACACTGCAACATTTAGGAACCCAGTTTGACCACACAACAGGCCACACTCAAGGGATAAACTCAGACGCTTTGCATGTCTGAAGGCGTGACAAGCCACGGAAGGAGTATAAACTACAGCCAATCAGTCGTTTACCCCGTGGCTATGTTTTGCTCTTGTGCTAACACATGCAAACATCTGGTATAATATGTTTTGTCTCCAAATCTGAAGGCCAGATGAGGCCAGCACTTAACAGGAGTCTGGCCGTTAGCCTAAACACAAACACTTAGAGGTGTGGTCCGTAATTTGCCGCATTTAGCAATCCAACATCCAGTTAAAGTCACCCTTGTCAATAGTTTTTTGTAAAAATGGCTCAAAAGGCTGTGTTTATCATGAAATGACTGACACACAGACTTAGACGTTTGCTCAGGTGGTGCCTATTACATCAAGTTCTGTCCTAATTTTTAACTCTCAGTGGGTTTGTTTTTTTGCTTTCTAGGGATTTTTTTAGATAGAGTTAGAGTAAGTTAGAAATAACCACATTAGTGAATATAGTCAAATCCTAATGCGCTTCTCTATTGGCTGACTAGCTTCTCAGATATCCCGTATGTTTTTCTATGTTACAGTGCCCCCCGATGGCCAAAAATGCCCTAACATGAATTTTGACCTGGGTGGATTTTTTTTTAACTTTTTTTCCTTTATTCCAGTCTGCCAGAGATATCGAGTCCAAACTGAGAAGTGAAGCTCGCCTGAAACTCTTCATGCTGGATGCAGACACTCAGGTGGTGGAAACCTTCTCGAGTCTCTTAAAGCTTCATTTACTTCTGCGCCTATTGTGATAATGTCATTAGCTTGGTCAGACTTTGAAAGTGTTTTTCTGTCAATTATTCACAGAAACTGGATCCCTCT
>CAAE01014756.1:438579-488353 GCA_000180735.1 Tetraodon nigroviridis | reverse complement strand
TTGCAGCTCGGGCGCGGATCTCTCTGGCATTGAACCTGACGTGCGTCAGTTTGAGGAGAAGTTTGGGAAGAGGGTCCTGGTCAGCTGTAACGACCTGTCGTTTAACCTTCAGGGCTGCGTGGCTGACACCGAAGAGGGACCCACCACTAATGTACGTGTAGGAAATTTACCGCAGACTGGCCACAGTTTCTCCTGGAATGGCACAACTTTAAAATGTAATTATTTAAACAAAAAAAAGAAGGGCGAGGTCCGAGTCACTTATAACACTCACTGGCAGACTTAAACAGTTGAGGAGAACCACTTGGCTGCCCCCCCTCGCCCATCAAAACTAGTGTTACTGGCACGAGTGATGACCGCTACCACGGCAACCAGTCTGGGTCTTTCAGCGTGTATTAGCACCGGTCTGGGGCTGGTTTCCTGCCGTCACTCCGTGTACCAAGGTTTCTGTCTATAAACGACACCTCATATTCCCAGCACTCAACTGGGAAACCACAGCTATTAGTTCCACTACACACACACAAGGACAGACAAATGGGTTTGCGTAATGGAAATATGTGGTGAAAAGCATAGAGAAGTTGAATTATATCAGAGTTGCATTTGGAAAATTGAAAATAAAGAGTGCATCAGGAAGAACAGTTATCCATGTAATCTGTTTTTCTCTCCATGCTCCGTCACAAGCTGCTCTCTCTCCTTTGCTCTGTCATCACAGGTTGAGCCATTTTATGTGGTCCTGTCCTTATTTGATGTCCAAAACAGCAGAAAGATCTCAGCTGACTTCCACGTGGATCTCAACCACCCTTTTGTCCGAAAAATGACGTCAGGCTCAAATGGTGGACAGGACCTGCGTATCAACGGTGGCGGTGATAGTCCCCTTGCCGGCCACAGGCACTGTAGCGGGCTCCTTGAAGGTGCCCTGCAGTACCCCAGGCAAGGGGTGTTTTCAGTCACCTGCCCTCATCCAGAAATTTTCCTCGTAGCCAGGATAGAGAAGGTGCTGCAGGGTGGGATCACGCACTGCACCGAGCCCTACATGAAGAGTTCCGATTCAGCAAAGGTACAAACCTCTTACGGGTACATAAGGAAAAGATAATGGGCTAATTTATGCAAAGTAGGAGGAAATAAATCCCAACTTTTTCCTCTTCTTATCTAGATCACACAAAAGGTGTTGAAAAATGCAAAGACAGCCTGCAGCAGACTTGGAAAGTACAGGATGCCATTTGCCTGGGCTGCGAGGTAATAAAAAAATGCATAATTTTTGGTCTTCACTCTCAAGGACACTTAGTGTAGTTTAAAAAACATTCTTATCATTAACACTGATAATACACAACAGCTTTTTTTCAAGGTTGTTGCAAAAACAATGAAGGAATATTTGCTAGCAGGCAGTCGAACTATGCTCGAGCTAAAAATTCCCTATGTACTTTACACTACATGCATAACTTTAAGTACATTAGGGCCATAACTTGGCTTAAATTATAAATTTACATCATAACCATTGTTACAGAAATGTCAGCTGAGTCAAAATCCTGTAACGTGGGGCAGAAGTCCTTCAAAAGTCAGGATTTTTTTAACTTTACTGTCTTTGCAGGCCGGTGTTCAAAGATGCATCTGGAACGCTGGATAAAGGCGCTCGTTTCTCAGCTCTTTACAGACAGGACAGCAGCAAGCTGTCAGACGAGGACATGTTTAAACTGCTAACTGACTTCAGAAAGTATGCTTTGTCTATTCTTTACCCTTCAAAATACCACTGTAATGGATTTGGTATGTTGAAGTAAGTGCGACGTCTCTCTCTTTTTTTCCCAACAGACCAGAGAAAATGGCCAAACTCCCTGTGCTCTTAGGCAATCTAGATGTAACTATTGACAACGTGGCACCGGATATAACCAGTAAGCTCCCAAAAATATTTGCTGTACACTCCCTGTTGTGTTTTTTATCCGACATTTCTTCAAATCCCCTGATTTTTTTGTGCTTCCTATACTCCAGATTGCATCACTTCCTCCTACATTCCTGTGAGGAACTTTGATGGCAGCGGGCCGAGCAGCGCTGCTCTGGAGGTGGAGGAGTTTGTGCCCTGCATCGCTAAGTGCTCCCAACCGTTTACCATCTATAACAACCACCTCTACGTGTACCCGAGACACCTCAAGTATGATGGACAGAAATGTTTTGCTAAGGTACAAATAAATCCACTAGAAAAATTCATCATTATCACCATTGTTTTAGTGTTTAAAACCAGACTGGCAGCTAAGCATACCATGGATGTATGCAGTGGTTTCCAACTAAAATAATAATAATCAATAGGTCGGCCTCAGAGAAGAAAAGCTTACCCGCTTCATTTGGTCTCCTGAGCATGATTATGCTGTTTTTCCAACTTTTGTCTGCTCTGTTCAGGCCAGAAACATTGCGGTTTGCATTGAATTCAAGGATTCTGATGAGGATGAAGCCCGCCCACTGAAGGTACATTAACACATCAGGAGAACGCATTTTATTTCTTATTACATCACGTAAAAGTTCAGAAAAACACATGGTTAAAGTCAGGCCAAGGTAGCGTTATTTACAGACGTGTTTTAAACACGCCCTCCTAAGGCTCTTGAGCTGATGATGACGTAAGGAAAGGAAAAAAAAAACTATTAAAGAAAACCAAACCTTTTTCATGGGTGGAAAATTAGTTGTAGTTGAAGTACTTTGATTGTCCTGCAGTGCATTTATGGTCATCCAGGAGGTCCTCTGTTCACCAAGCAGGCGTATGCAGCCGTCCTGCACCACCAGCAGAACCCTGAGTTCTACGATGAGGTATTTCTGTTTACACTCTTTGCAAACTGGAATGTGTTTATCAGTAAAATACGACTAAGAAGAGAAGTTGTAGGAAATAGAAGGATATGCTGTATATTTGGAAAGCAAGGTGAGCCTTTCTTTCTACAATTGTTGAATTGAACGTCTAGGTTCTCACTAGAAATGTTCCGCTAGCCTTTTCACTCTCATTTTCCTCTGCAAAGCCAGTTATGTGCCAGTGAAACATTTGAAGGTACATGTTTCTTTCCTCTCTCCAGATAAAGATAGAGCTACCTACTCAGCTGCACGAGAAGCATCACCTTCTGTTCACCTTCTATCACGTCAGCTGTGACAGCAACAGCAAGAAGAAGGACCCAGTTGAGAGTCCAGGTGAACTGCAGCTTTTCACTTTCCGGATTTAAACAGTACCAGGCTCGAATGTCCAACCCCCGTTTGCTCCTGTGCCTTATCCACAGTGGGTTCAGCATGGCTGCCTCTGCTGAGGGATGGCAGGGTCGTCATGAACGAGCAGCACCTCCCCGTAGCCGCCAACCTGCCCGCCAGGTACCTCAGCTCTCAGGACGGTGTCCACAAGGTAAAGGATTATGAGTCCAACGTGGACCGACAGATGAAAAAAGCCATGGGCGATGACTGAAAGTCTTGTTCTCTGCAACCAGGATGAGACCTTACTAGGGTCTCACAAGCTTCCGTATCAAATGGCTGTGAAATGTGATCAGTGGTAAAAAGTAATCCATCAGAACAATCGATGTCATTTCACCGAGCTGGGCCTGTGCCGGCCTGCAGCACTCAGCTAATGGTTTTAGTGTCCAGTTCATTGAAGCTGTTGTGGATTCGTATTTGTTCTGATTGACTTTGCTGAGAGAGAAGAAATAGATTTTTCAAAATAGGCCTCCAGCCTGTAAGCAGAGCGGTTTGGCAGGATGTCTTTTGTTACAACAGCCACACGGAACCAGTCATTTACATACAGTATTGGACTTTCCCTGACAGGACAACCAGTCATTCCCTTGCAAACACATGCAGTTTTTATTTAGAATCCAGTGCAGTAACGGTTGCCCCCTTGCCATCGCAGCACTCGGGTTCGGAGATTAAATGGGTGGAGGGAGGAAAAGCCCTGTTCAGAGTCTCAACTCACCTGGTCTCGACTGTTTACACGCAGGTGTGTGCTCTTTGGATTCATTTTCCTCTTGCACGTCTACAGTAAATGCCCCTGAAGGTGAAACTAAAACGCAAAATGACACGTTTCCCTCAGGACCAGCACTTGCACAACTTCTTCCAGCACTGTCAAAACATGGAGATGTCAGAACAAGCTTCAGAAGGGGAGCTGGTTAAATACCTGAAGGTACTGAAAGCTTGCCCTCGGGGAATTGCAACACGCCTTTTATTCATGTCTTATCAAATAGATTTGAGCAGTCTTGTACACTTTGGCGCCTTTGTACTTGACATTATTGCATGTTTGTATGCTGACTGTCAATATTCACAAAAACATATTTACACCCATGATTTTTTTTCCTTTCTGAACACTTGTCAAGTCTCTGTTTTAGATCTTTAAACGTCTTCCCTTCCGTCTTAGAGCCTTCATGCTATGGAGGGTCATGTGATGGTCAATTTTTTGCCCACCATCCTCAACCAGCTCTTCTGTGTCCTAACTAGAGCCACACAAGAGGATGTGGCTGTCAACGTGACCAGGCGAGCCACACACACACACAAACACACATGCGCCTCACCACATGTGCATGAAATTCCAGGTTTTGAGCAATAGTAAGTTGTGTGTTACCACAGTATTTTTAGTTCCTATAAAAACACTACCTGCAGAAAATTACATTACTTTAATTTGGGTTTATTTCCCATTGCTTTTCTATTGTTCCACGTCTATGTTGCCACGTAGGGACTGACTTATGTTATGCGTGTATTTATTGCTGCTGTCTAATTTTAGAGTGATGGTTCACGTTGTTGCCCAGTGTCATGAAGAAGGACTTGAACATTACTTGAGATCCTACGTTAAGGTACAGTGTAATCCCATAAATGCAGTTAATTTAGTTTTGTTTCTATATAAATTGAAAATTCTAAATTTTTTCTCCCTCTCTACTTGTAGTTTGTTTTTAAACCAGAGCCTTATTCCTCCACCAGTGTCAAAACAGTCCACGAGGAGCTGGCCAAAGCCATGACGGCAATCCTTAAGCCTTCCACAGACTTTTTAACCAGCAACAAACTGTTAAAGGTAACAAACATTAATACATTTTGTGTTTTAGATAGACATATGGTAGACATACTGGCTCCTAACATACAGCTCTGTAACTGATTTTAGATCGTGCCACTGATTTTTTTTGTTTTCATGTTACAGCACTCATGGTACTTCTTTGAAGCTCTGGTAAAGTCGATGGCTAACTATCTCGTAGAATGTGGTAAAGTCAGAGTAGGTTATTTTTCAATCTGCTCTTCTCTACTTCAAGCGTTTCCATCCGAGCGTAACCCCTCCTCTTCTTCGTCATCTTTTGTGTGTCATCCCAGCTCTCCAGGAACCAGCGCTTTTCTGCATCCTTCTACCACGCAGTGGAGACTCTGGTGAACATGCTGATGCCACACATCACCCAGAAATACAAAGACAACCTGGACGCAGCTCGCAACGCCAACCACAGTTTGGCCGTTTTCATCAAGGTTAGCGCTCATCTTTATACTGATGATGGTGGTCTACGCTGTACTGTCGTTAATAATGTGGATAATGTGTGTTGGATGTTCTCAGCGCTGCTTCACCTTCATGGACAGAGGCTTTGCGTTAAAGCAGATCAACAACTACATGAACTGTTTTGTTCCTGGAGACCCCAAGGTTAAAGGCTTGTGTGGCAACATCTCCACAGCTTTAATCAAAAACAGGAAATCTCTCTCATGAGTGTTATTTTCTCCTGCATTTCCAACAGACTTTGTACGAGTTCAAGTTTGAGTTCCTGCGGGTTGTTTGCAACCATGAGCATTTTGTCCCTCTTAATCTACCCATGCCATTTAGAAAAGGAAGAATTCCGAGGTTTCAAGGTAAGTTGCACATTTTTTCCTGTATTTCCTGGTTATTGTTTCCTCTGGCTGATACCTGCGGCTGCAGATCTCCAGCTGGATTATTCTCTTACTGACGACTTCTGCCGAAACCACTTCCTGGTGGGACTGCTGCTGAGGGAAGTGGGTGGGGCTCTTCAGGAGTGCAGAGAGATCCGTCAGATTGCCGTCCAGGTGCTGAAGGGCCTGATGATCAAACATACCTTTGATGACCGCTATGTTGCCAAAGTGAGTGTAATGGCTGCCTTTATTCTTTCAATCAAATTATCAAATTAAATTTTCTTTTACAAGCATATGTGGCGTCATTACAGAGCCACCAGGCCAGACTTGCCACCCTCTACCTCCCACTTTTTGGCCTGCTTCAGGAAAACGTCTGCAGACTTCACATCAAGGAATCTATGGTGCCAAATCACAATGTAAGACTGACACCTAGTGGTAATCGGTATACAGCAGCTTGTAACTATTTCTGGTCAAACTTTATCACAACTTTATGTCGTTGTGTTGTCTTTTTTGTTTTTTGATGGCTAAGATTGTGCTCTATTTTTTCAGCATGCTAGAGAAGAATCTTTGGTTACTCCCCACAAAACTGGTAGCTGCATAGAAAACGCCCTCCACAAAGACGTGTTTGGGGTCATCTCCGGAACAGGTACGGTTTCACTTTGCTTTCGGACAAATAATACTACTCAGAGACGGTTGAACAAGTATTTTTATTTACTCGATTTCTTCTGGTAAGCAATACTTTCCTTTTGGGTGTGTTTTTTCGCTGAAGCTTCCCCACACAGCTCCACTCCCAACGTAAGCTCCGTGCACGCAGACTCCCGAGGCTCTTTGGCCTCCACCGACTCTGGAAACAGCCTGCTGGACAAGAACAGTGACAGGACCAATTCTCTGGAGAAGGTAACCAGTTATTTAAATGGGAACTCAGCTCTTCACCAAATGGTTTTACGCCTCTCCAAGCAGTGTGTTTTCATGTTCTTGATAATCTGGTGATAGACAGCACAAATGTGTTTAAATCCCAGTTCATGTTGACTTTCGGCCTTAAAGTAGAAATGGCTCTTATGTGCTTTCCTATGATTCATGGTTTTTGACCTGCTTGTGATTTCAGTAACCCAGTATTGTGCACAATGAGAGGTTACTATGACTACCAGTTTAGGTTGCCTACTGATGACAGTTCCTGATCTGTGAGAGCGTAAATGTTGAAGAAAAAAAAAACCCTCTCCCTCATTTTTAATTTAGTTTGACTGTATCTTGAAAACAATTGCTCTTCTCCTCCAGAGCTCCTCCACCCACTCTTCTTCTAACACTTCTCAACACCAAAAGGAGAGGTTTACCAGGAGGCACACAGTCAACGTGCCCCCTTTGCCTCTGGTTCCTGAGGAACCTCCTAACCGCGTCGCCCAGCGTGTCACCATGGACTTTTCCCTCCTCTCTGTGCCACTAGCTGACCTGCTGGGGGGCAGCGGTAATCCCAAACCCGCTGCAGACCAGGGGCTGGAGGGAAATCAGGAGGAAATTGCACAAGTATTCAGTGTGACACTGTGTGACTGCAGCGCTTTCAGCGTCCTTGCCCTTTCAGATCTGGTTGAACTTATGACAGACTGTGGTTTTGCAGATGTCTGTGCAACATGTCCAAAATCCTCCTCTGTTTCCGAGTGTCCCAAATCAGGGAGTGTGTGTGATTTTACCAACAGGGAGGCTGAGTTGACCTTTACCCCATCATTTCTTCTGACGTTCTAGCATCCCTTTAACTGCTGCTATCTCAAAACCAAAAGCTGCTGCCCTCCTCCCTCTGGGAAACGCTTTTCAAATTTCTCCTATCTGAAGTTTGGGTTTAAAGGATGTCATATCTTTTGACAAATATTCCGTCTACACCTGATACCGCAACCCTTTTTTTCTTTCCTTTGTTTTCTGTCTCTTCAGAACCAGTGTGTGTCCGCCCCTGGCAGCAACGTGCTGCGCTGTGACAAACTGGACCGGGACGAGATTAAAAATCTCCTTATGTGCTTTCTGCATATCCTCAAGAGCATGTCGGAGGGTAGGGAAGCTTATCTCAATCCCCGCACCTCTGCTTAACCTTTCTTAAGATTAACTTACATTTTATCACAACAGAGGCCCTGTTTGCATACTGGAACAAAGCCGCTCCCTCAGAACTAATGGACTTCTTTACATTAATCGAGTGAGTGTACAGCTTTATATATTGTATTAACTAATATGTGTTCAATTAGGTTTAGAAGTCGTTGCAGTCATAGTGTGAATGCCTTTTGTTGAGCCTCCCCATACTCTGTCTATCCTGTAGAGTCTGCCTTCATCAGTTCAGATACATGGGGAAGAGATTCATTGCCAGGTAGAGAGCATACCACTTTTTAATACACGCTATCTGACACAATTACATTTACAGAAACTAATAACCTGCCTTGCTTCAATGCTACAGTCTGACACCTGTGGGCACACTTACAAATTCGTACTGAGTTGTTTAATCCCTTGCTTTGGTGTGTTTTCTCATTTGTAACACTGCTGGAAAGTTATTTTGTGGTTAATGCAGCAGCCCCGGGTCCCTCCTGCATGGGTAAGAATTTGCTGTTTTCACGCTGCTTCATATCAGGCATGACGCTGCCATTCATTCACTCTGCTTTCACACATAACAAATATTTCCCCATTTCCTACTTGTACATCTCATCCTTCCATGTGTATACATTTATTCTGACCACCAAACACACAGGTGACTTTGGTTATGCTCTCCCAACAGGAGCCAGGAGGGGACGGGGCCTGTAACTCCAGACAGAAAGTCTCTGACTATGCCTGTTCCTCGTAACAGAGCAGGAATCCTGCATGCCCGTCTTCAACAGCTGGGAACCCTGGAGAATGCTCACACTTTCAATAGCAGTAAGCCCTCATTCTGGCCTCTTCACTCATACAAGTTCCACAATTCGTCCATTCATATTATCAAATGTCTACAGTAAAATTAAGTAACTTCCACCTGAACGTAAGGTGAGCAGTCAAAAAGCCTTTTACCACCACCGAGTGGCAAAAAGAAAGAACTACACCAACAGTTGCCCTATTTGTCTGTCACCACCATGTTGTTTAAAATCATTTTTTATCTCTATTGCTTGTCGTATGATTTCTGTGCAGTCTACTCTCATACAGAAGCAGACGTAAGCAGTCAGTGTCTGCTGGAAGCCAATGTGTCTACCGAAGTCTGTCTGACTGTTTTGGACACCCTCAGCATTTTCATCATGGGTTTCAAGGTATCAAAAATGACAACCCAATAAAACAAACTACACCTCTAAAAAAACATTTAACTGTGTGTCACGTTCTTTTCAGACCCAGCTGAACTCAGATCTTGGTCACAACCCTTTGATGAAGAAGGTATTCCAGGTCCATCTGTGCTTCCTGCAGATCCCTCAGTCTGAGGCTGCCCTCAAACAGGTGTTCACCTCTCTCAGGACCTTCATTTACAAGGTGAAACATTTGCAAAAGCTAAGAGAAATGTGTTCCAAGAGCTATTTTCCTGACACCTGACACTTTTCCTGTTGCATCCCACAGTTCCCCTACACGTTCTTCGACGGCCGGGCCGACATGTGCGCCTCCCTATGCTACGAAATTCTCAAGTGCTGCAACTCCAAGCTGAGCTCCATTCGCAGCGATGCCGCCCATCTCCTCTACTTCCTCATGAAAAGCAACTTTGACTATACGGGACGCAAGTCTTTCGTACGAACCCACCTGCAGGTGCGTGTTTGCTGGCTGGTTTAGGTTTGAGAATAGTTTTGCTAATGTGGCTAACCACAGCAGAGCGTTTGTCTTATTTCCTCTTTTCTCTTCGTCCAGGTGGTCATTGCCGTCAGTCAGCTGATTGCTGACGTCATCGGTATTGGTAGTACCCGTTTTCAGCAGTCTCTCTCCATCATTAACAACTGTGCCAACAGCGACAAGACAATCAAGGTGAGGGGAGCTATGGCGAAAGATATGGTGGTGTGTCTTGTGAAGAGTCTAATTTTCTGCTATTGTAGCACACGGCGTTCCCGTCGGATGTCAAGGATCTGACAAAGCGCATCAGGACGGTGCTGATGGCCACAGAGCAGATGAAGGAGCATGAGAATGATCCAGAAATGCTGGTGGACCTCCAGTACAGCCTGGCCAAGTCCTACACCAGCACGCCAGAGCTCCGCAAGACCTGGCTGGACAGCATGGCTCGCATCCACAACAAGAACATGGACCTTTCAGAGGTGTTTTAGAATATAAGCGTTTTTTAATGTGTGTTCTGAAGGAACATGTTCATGTTGTGAAGGAACCTTGATGACAGTTTGACCTCTTCTGCTGCAGGCTGCCATGTGTTATGTGCATGTTGCTGCATTGGTGGCTGAATACCTGTGGAGAAAAGGTGGAGTCAGGGTTATGGGAATCATTCTCATTTCTTTCCATATACTGTAAGTCAAATTCATCAAAAAATGCATCATTAGGGAAACAAACAAACAAAAAAACATCCCACTATATATGTCGCACTGGACTAGAAGAAATTTTAATTTACAAAATCTGAGATTTTGAAATCTGAAAGGCATATTACAACAATAACGATAGAATAGAAAAGGACAGGCTGAATAGCTAATGTAACACATTGAAGGTTATTCTGCTACGTGAAGCATAGCTTTATTACACAGCTTTATTACCGGTAACTTATAAAGTTGCACCATCGTTTTATTGTCTCATTTACAGACACTTCATAAATATATATAATCATAAAATATTAATGTTTTATTTTATTGTTGTTTTATACTTATGGAACCTGACATGAAGAAGCTTGGACTCTCTGTTATTATATAATTAGCATATCTTGTAGATATTTTGGAAGCAGTTTGATTCTTTGGATCTGCAGCTGTCATTCCCATAAACAACCTCTATCCTTCTCTGAGTTCTCTGACTCCAGCATTTGTTAGTGAAAAAAGCGTTCCAGATAAGACCCCCGTTGCATTTTTTCTCATATCAAACCGAGTAGACTTTGGATTCAGGGGTGTGATGTGCACTGTAATCGCATCTTTATTATCAAGTCAGGTACTTTATAAAACACATTAGGTCATCAAATGTGTCCTTTTCCTGGACTTGTGAGGCTGAGGTCGCGTTTTAAAAACGGTGGTCTAAACTAAACTGTGGTCTCAGCAGCTGTTTAGACCACAGAACGCCCACAGTTTCCCTTCCAAACACTCAGAGCCTGCTTCTTCCACCTGTGTGTGAAGGTATGTTCAGGCAGGGCTGCTCAGCTTTCCGCGTCATCACTCCCAACATCGATGAGGAGGCAGCCATGATGGAGGACGTGGGGATGCAGGATGTTCACTTCAACGAGGTAAAAGACTAAACCGTGGCGTGCTTACAGCGCCTCTGTCCCTGTGTGCCGGTGCAGCCTCAGGACGATTTTCCTCATTGTTATCTCATCATACAATCTGTAGTCCTTAGGGTTCTTATCTCTGTTCTCAGTATCAGTTAGTAATTCCTTTAGAAACGCTGGAGACTTTGACACGGGGCTTGGTCCGTGTCTAAATGAAACAGAGAGACAGGACACGAGCTTCAGAGTCAGGGCTTCTGATGAGTCCCTTGTCTTCCGCTGCTCGCTTCATAGATAATTAATATGAAATACAAGATTTTTTTCACCTGCTGCCATCATGCGGTGAAAGTTTCAATATTTAGTCAGTCAGACATTCACAGACAAATGCCTCTGTGTCTCTGTGGGTGTTTCTCATTTGCTTGCATTTCTCCTGTGTGTTCAGGAGGTGTTGATGGAGCTGCTGGAGGAGTGCGCTGACGGCCTGTGGAAGGCAGAGCGGTATGAGCTCATTGCTGACGTGTACAGGCTCATCATCCCCATTTATGAGCAGCGCAGGGACTTTGAGGTAACACGCTGCTGTCTGCGATTGCAACCCAGCCAATGTCAATAGAATCAGTCTAATGACAGAGGTGCTGCCAGGTCCTGATCTTGCTAAACTAGAATGTCAAGGTGGCTAATGTTAGCAAACATGAGCTTTTCTGACCGATTTCTTCCATCTCAGCCTGGATGCATGAATGATGGAACTTGGAGCCAGTTCAACGTCATTCATCCTCTCGGTGCTGTTTGTTGTCTTTCCAAAACAGAAACTGACACACTTGTATGACACTCTGCACCGCGCCTACACCAAAGTGATGGAGGTGATGCATACCGGCAAAAGGCTGCTGGGCACGTACTTCAGAGTGGCCTTCTTCGGACAGGTGAGAATAAACAAAAGACTCTAAGCAGATGTGTCATGGCATAGCATGTACAAACTCTTACCACGAGCATTTTCAAAAAGACCCGTTTAGACAGGAGTTAATGTGGATGTCTCTCTTTTTTCTCCTGCCACTCCAAGGCTGCGGTAAGTGTGTGGACCTTGGCCCTCTTCCACCTCCTCTCCTAGATTAGTTATGCTAAAATGTAGCTGAATATTCCATAGAATTAGAATCACAGGTTGCTAGCAGAAGCCTGTAGCACACACACACACACACACACACATGCTTTTTTGGTGCATGCATATACACACAAAACACATAAACCCTGAGACATTTATATTGACATGAATAAAGCTGCAGCAGAGGTCATGTCTTCCTCATTCGATTCTGCAGGGCTTCTTCGAGGATGAAGATGGAAAGGAGTACATCTACAAGGAGCCCAAGTTCACCCCACTGTCGGAGATCTCCCAGAGGCTCCTCAAGCTCTATTCTGACAAATTTGGACAGGAGAACGTCAAGATCATTCAGGACTCGGGGCGGGTGGGGTCATAATCCTCTCTTTTTTATGCCTATTATGGTAAATGGTGTTGCGGGGCAGTTGTGAAATTGTGTCAGTGAGACCTTTGACTGTAGGTTGGTGGTGGAGAAGTTCAAGGACAACAGTGGGAAAAGTTGTGGCTATAAGACATCACACAACAGCAGCACAACCATACACCACGTAGAGTTTGGATAATTCCCCTCCTATTGGGCTTCATGCAGCTGCAGCCGTTTGGTCGGCCTGTCTCGTGTGTCCACAGGTGAATCCCAAGGACCTGGACTCCAAGTATGCCTACATTCAGGTGACCCACGTTACGCCTTACCTGGATGACAAGGAGCTGGAGAACCGCAAGACCGACTTCGAAAAGAGCCACAACATTCGCCGCTTCGTCTTTGAGACGCCGTTCACGGTGTCGGGCAAGAAGCAAGGAGGGGTGGAGGAGCAGTGCAAGCGGCGCACGGTTCTCACAAGTAGGTGAAAAAGGCCTCTCCTGTCGGGCCTTATCGCGGCAGCATTGGCAGGTGGTGCGCTGATTAGGCTGTTGCTGTTATTGACACCTGACCGGGCAATCGGCTCAGAGCAGGCGGAAAAGCAGGCTCCTCCATCGGCTCAAAGTTCAGCCGTTATCTCACGCCTGCAGCGCACACATGGACAGAAGCAAAGGTGGGACTGGAATTCCATCTGAAAAAGTCCTACACCCAGGGGTATCAGCTGGTTAATAATCATGATAACCCCTCTGAGACACTCCTGTCCTCCATTTGATCATATTTACCCTCATGTCATCAGAGGTAATATTTGCACACATACTGTTCCCATGGCAACAGCATCAGATACGCCACTGCCTGTTCCTATGGGCTGTTTACGTGCCTCGCCGCTCGCTTTTGCGCGTTTCATGTGAGGTAAAAATGAACGCCTGTCCCGCCTGTCGCCCGGCAGCCACCCACTGCTTCCCCTACGTGAAGAAGCGAATAGCCGTCATGTACCAACACCAGAGCGACCTGAGCCCCATCGAGGTGGCCATCGATGAGATGAGCGCCAAGGTGGCCGAGCTGCGGCTCCTGTGCTCCGCCTCGGAGGTGGACATGATCCGGCTGCAGCTCAAGCTGCAGGGCAGCGTCAGCGTTCAGGTAGGGACCGCTGCGGCTGGGAAAAGGCCCGTCATCACGCGGCGGCGTTTGACACACACCCCTGTGCCGCTGCAGGTCAACGCGGGGCCCCTCGCTTATGCCAGAGCCTTCCTGGACGACAGCAGCGCCAAGAAATTTCCAGACAACAAGGTCAAACAGCTGAAGGAGGTGTTCCGGTAATGGGAATTTCATGTTTCTCATGGTTTAAGTCTTTCAGGAGCAAGGCTGGGGCCTGTGGCTCAGTTTCCAAACTCCTCTTCATGAGCGTTTCGATGTGCGCAGGCATTTTGCCGACTCCTGCGGCCAGGCGCTGGCGGTGAACGAGCGTCTGATAAAGGAGGACCAGCAGGAGTATCACGATGAGATGAAGGCCAACTACAGGGACCTGACCCGGGAGCTGTCCAGCATCATGCACGAGCAGGTAGACGGAGAAAGGCTCGGTACTGACTAACTCGCCGTGATCGCTATTCCGGACAAACCCAAAGACAGAACTTGTGGGTTTGTCCCTCGGCTCCTGCTCTTCACTAACCCCAACTCCTCTCCTCTCCTCTCCTCTCCCTGCTGACCTGAGCAGATCGGATGGTAAAACCTCTTTCCGCTTTGCAGGTTTTCAGGTTTTATTCACGCATGCTCCTATGTGTGTGTTTAAGCAGACAGTTAGAGAGATGCTGACTGCCTGTGTTTTTTAGATACACCCAGTAGAAGACAGTCCAAGAAGCCCTCTGTCTGACTCTGTGGGGATCTTCCACGCCATCAGTGGCACGCCCAGCGGCGGCTCCAGCTCCATCCTCTGAGAATGACCCGCCCTCATTCTCCTGCCGCTGTTGTGTGAAAAACGTGATGTAGGCTTGATGTTTCCTATGGAGACCCCCGCCACGAGAGGAGTGGTCATCGTCTCTGAATCTGTTTCTATTTTTTTGTTTAATATAGCGATAAGGGAAGCACATGATATGACCGAGCAGATATCTAATCTAATAATGTGACATGACGTTATCTCGATTGTTCCACCCTCTTTTTATTATCAGATGATAAGACAAACACGAGAGGCTTCGGTATTTTAATTAGACCAAAGTCTTTCCAGTTTTTTAGCTGCAGGCCTCCTAACGTATGTGCAGTGTTTGTACCTGGGTCCCAAATTGCGTATTTAGCGTCTACTTTTTTTCCATAGCAGCAGAGGAACTAGAGATTATTTTCCCTCTATTTTAGATCAACACACGTGTAAAGAATCAGCCTGAAACCCAGCGAAATACAGTGTTTCAACCTGTTATCGACAAAGAAACGTGCAATATTTTCTATTGTAACAACCTACTGCACAGTTGCCAAAGACATTCTTAAAAGTGAGCAATGTGAATCAAGGCATATAGGTGCATGCATTTGTAATTCAGCCACTTTGTTTACTTTTTGTCACATAGGTGCATTTTTACAGAAACGTACCCATGTAAATATGTTTATGCTACATCCATATAATTAAAAAAACAAAACAAAACAAAAAAAACCCTAAAAAAAAATGTTATGCCTTGCCCTGGTTATTCAGTTTGTGCACTTCTACTTTTCTTAAAGCAGGTAAGTTTATTCCATGTTGACCAGCTTGTCTAGACTGCTTTTTAGGCTCGGTGACCTAAAGTGTTGTTTGTATTCATGTGATCCAGCCATGCGGAGTGAGAGCGTTCCTCCGTGGAGGTGAAACCTTTTCTCACTTTTTTCTTCCCCCTGTGGTTGTAATTTTATCACTCAAGCTCTGTTTATCTATGCAATGAAGGGTTTTTGCATGAGCAAAGGTGCAGAAGCCAGATGCTCCAACTGCCTGCTCCCACTGGAGCGTCGGCGTGCACACAAGCCGACAGCCACAGGTAGGCCGCTAATGCTCCATTACTCTTCAAAATGCTAAATGAACTGTCACCAAAGTCTAGCACAAGCTCTTCAGAAAAGTAGCCTATTTGCTTATTTATTTTCTTGAGTGGTTAAAAAAAAAAAGCGTTTCCAAAAGCGGTTTTGCCAAAACTCGAGCCTAAACTCTGAGTTTGCCAAACCCGAATGACTTGTAGAGTTTGGCAAAGTCAGAGTTTTGGAACACGTGTTTGGATTCGGCTCAATCAACTCTGAATCAGAGTTATCCCGAGTTACGCTCGTGCACAGGGAGATATAAAAGTCTTATCAATGGAACGCAGATAACGCGATTCACCATGGCAACCAGTAAAAAGAAAAAACCTGATCGCCACACTTTTTCCCGTTGAAAATCAAAGAGATGAAAGGTTTCATGAACAAAAACGCGCTTTTAAAAAAAGATTACGGCGACAAGAGAGAGAAGCAGTGGCTGAAACGAGTATATGGAGAGAGATTAAAAAAGAAACAAATGTTGAGTCTCGATCTGTTTATTCAACATTTCTGTTCTGTGTTTGGGCCACGGATGTGCAACCATCAGCCTCAAAATGGACTTGGCAGAAATTTAAGATGAAATATAAAAATGTACTTCCAACGTGTTAGATATGATTTAAATACAAGCTACTGTGGTGTTTATCCTGTTTTCATTACACAGCGATCAGTCACTTCCATTATTCTAAATAGATTTAATTAATTAGAGAAGTCCTCTAAACCAAAAATATTAATTATATTAATTTGGCTTTATATTATTTTTAAATTCGATCTCCATTATAGCCAATAGAAACCAGGCTGGGGGATCCAGCGCCACCTAGTGTCGGTTCGCTAACTCGACACCCTGATTTTTGTGGTAGCAGAAGGCGTTTAAATACCCCAGAAACCGACTTAAAGTTACGATAAACCTGCTTTCTGAAAGCCAGAACCGTGAGTTTTTAGTTCATTTCCCCGACACCTGCCAATCTTTTACAATCCCGCTAACAAAAAATTTGAATAAGTTTAAAAAACGTCTTTCTATGGGTGGGATTTTTTTTTTTGGTAATTTTGCTAACATATTTTATTGTAAAACTTAGCCCTTATACGTAGCTTAGTAAAATCTTTTTTTTTTTTATTATTATTATTCCACAATCGCATTCATTTGACAGAAAATCCTCCTTGCTGCTAGCATCAACATGTCAACATTCATTAAAAAAACCCCAAAAACTTCAAAGAATTCATTAAAAAAGTTGAAAACTGATTTGTTATTTTAGTTAGATAACATAGATAAGACCAGGTGTTGTTGGTGTGTTGGTAGTAGACATGTTGTCCCCATCACAGGGACGCGGGCCAGGCCTCCATTGGAGGGGACGTGGAGTGAAACGTTGGATGCTGACTGGTGTGAAATCCCTAAAAGAGCAGCTAATCCCACCTCTCCACAGTGGGTCCCACACCCAAACACAGGCTGTCACTGCACGTCAGGGATTTGGGCTGCCCAAGGTCATTTGTCTAGCGTGAGTTTCACCATTTTTAATGCTCCAGGTTGTTTGACCCTAACCCTAACACCCAGGAAACCAGCATCCATGCAAGTGCATGCTTGGGTTTGTCACATTCTGCATGAAATTGGCACATAAATTAAATTTGATACTGTTTTCTTTTGTTAATGGTTGTAAATTGCACTTCCTTTTGTCCTGTAATGTTAGGAAAGCAGCTAAAAACACCGCCTTTGTCGCGTGGCCCTCTTGTGCTGTGAAGGAGCTTTCCTGGAGCTATAAAGTAATTACGGTCGTGGTTGGAGGAGTGAATAATGGCATGAATATTGGGAGGAGGCTGTGTAGGTGGGTGGCCGCGGGGGTTGACTGGAGGTTAGATAAGAAGCCGCAGGTTCCTTATCAGCTTAGTGTTCATGTTGTGGATGTGGACTGTCACCAACTTTGTGTGTATTTCTTGAAGAGTCCTCTTGGGAAAGCAGCCGTAGGCGACACACACACACACACACAGCCGCCATGGCAGGTGAGTTCCTGTTACACAGGGCAATCTTTTTGCGCTTTGATCCAAATGTTTTTCATTTCTCTAATCATTAAATGTGACTTTTTGCAGACAAAGAGAAAAAGAAATCCAAGTCTGTAAGTCTGGCGTCACACTCTTCTGTTCATATCAGCAACGAAAACTGTGGCGCAGAATCACTGAAGATGTTTGCTCTCCCTGCAGAAGACTGTGCTGGATTACCCGATAAGCATCTTCTTCATCGTGGTGAACGAGTTCTGCGAGCGGTTCTCCTACTATGGCATGCGAAGTGAGTGGGTTTGTTTCGGACGAACATGTGAACTTTGTTAAAAACAGACCTCTGGGTGACGAGGGTCAGGGTGAGGAGATCCTGATCAAAGCTGCAGTCTGACAATGGCCGCCGCCACATTCACCCTCCCTCCGCAGCCGTGCTGGTGCTTTACCTGAACAACTTCCTGAACTGGGACGAGGACTTTGCCACCACCATCTACCACACGTTTGTGGCGCTGTGCTACCTGACGCCCATCCTGGGGGCCATCGTCGCCGACTCCTGGCTCGGCAAGTACAAGTAAGGCCCCTCTCGCTGTGTCCGCGCTCCGCCTGCAGCGATGGGCAGATGACATCTCCCCTCTCCTTCTCTCCTCTCCTCCGCAGGACGATTGTTTACCTGTCCATCGTTTACGCGGTGGGCCAGGTCGTCCTGGCGGTGAGCGCCATCCACGACATCACGGACACTAACAGGGATGGAACCCCTGACAACATGACCTTCCACGTGTGAGTCGCCGACGCTCCTCCAAGCGCGTCTGACGCGCCGCAGCAGGCGTTTGACGTGCTGCGTGTGCGCGTGTGTGTTTTCAGAGCGCTGTCCATGGTGGGTTTGGTACTCATCGCCCTGGGAACAGGAGGCATCAAGCCCTGCGTGGCCGCCTTTGGTGGAGACCAGTTTGAAGACCACCAGGTGAGATCCACGTCTGCCTCAGATGTTTCCCGCTGCGACTGCGGGGTGTGTGTGAGAGGGAGGGGCCAGGCTGTATGTCTCTGGCGTCGCTCACTACCAGCTGTCTGTCGCGCGTGCATGCGTGCGTGCACGTAGCACGCGTTAGGCTCGAGGGCGATGACGCTTGCGGTTATCAGCGGGGCTGGCTCAGCACTCTCCATATCTCTGTTTTATTCCACCTGGTGGTTTTTATTACTAATAACCGCGGTCCAAGGCCTGGGGTTAAAGGGCGGAGTGCCGCGTCTGTGATCCGGTGACGCGTGTAAACGATCTATGCGTTTTCTTTGCGTAGGAAAAGCAGAGGGGCACCTTCTTCTCCATCTTCTACATCTCCATCAACGCCGGCAGCCTGCTGTCCACCATCATCACGCCCATCCTGAAAGGTTGGCTGAGGCCGAACACGCAGCAGAAACCTAAAAGTGGCATCACACACTGATTAGATGTGTGTGTGTGTGTGTGTGTGGTTACAGCTCAGGAGTGTGGCATTTACACCCATCAGCAGTGCTACCCTCTGGCCTTTGGCGTCCCTGCTGCCCTCATGTTTGTGGCCCTGGGTATGCTCACACACACTCTTCACACACACCTCAGCGTCAGCAGCCCCATCCATACGTTGCGTTCTTTAAATTGACCTCTGGGCTTCTCTGTGCAGTTGTCTTCATTGTCGGCAGTCCCATGTACACCAAGACGGCCCCTCAAGGCAACATCATGGTGAAGTTCTGCAAGTGCGTGGGCGTAAGTGTCTCCTGGTTCTGGCGGCGCGTTCTGAACCACCCCAGCTGCGATCCGGAACCGCCAGTACCTTCGCTGTCCTTTCTGCTCTCTGCAGTTTGCCATCAAGAACCGCTTCAGGCACCGCTCCTCCCAGTACCCGAAGAGAGCTCACTGGATGGACTGGGCCGAGGAGAAGTACGACGTAGGTGTCGGGAGCTGGCGCCGGACCAGCTTGGCGCCAGGCGACCGCTAACCGCCTTCTCCTTCTCCTTTTGGCCCCAAGAAACTTCTGATCGCCCAGGTGAAGATGGTCCTGAAGGTTCTGTTCCTCTACATCCCCCTGCCCATGTTCTGGGCTCTCTTCGACCAGCAGGTGAGCGCCAGCGTTCTGTCGGATGTTCCGAGGTTGTGGCGGCGAAGGCTGAAAGAAGGGTGTGTTTCCTCCAGGGCTCCAGATGGACGCTCCAGGCAACCACCATGGACGGCAAATTTGTAAGCGAGCAGCACCGGTCCCGGTCGCAGCTGCAGAACCGCGGGGACTGACTGTCCTTCTCTCCTTTTGCCACAGGGTTCGCTCGAAATCCAGCCGGAACACATGCAGGTGAGGCTCTTTGATGCTTTCGTCTGTCTCCCTCGGGTGCGCTGTGAATGCTGACCGAGCACGCCCTCGCCTCCGCCTCCCCCACCAGACCGTCAACCCCATCCTGATCCTGGTCCTGGTGCCAATCATGGACACCCTGATCTACCCGCTGATCAGCAAGTGCAAGCTCAACTTCTCGTGAGTCCCTGGGCCCATGTGACCCTCCGCACGCCGCTGACAACCGAAGCTAAACGCGCTCCTTTGTGCGTGTCCGCAGCCCGCTGAAGAGGATGACGGTGGGCATGCTGCTGGCGTCTGTGGCCTTCGTGGCTGCTGCTTTGGTCCAGCTGGAGATCGACGTGAGAACGGCCGCAGCATCCTCGCGGACGCTCAGCGCCGGCGCCCTTTCACCGCAACGCCACCTCTTGTCTTTTCCAGAAAACGCTGCCGGATTTCCCCGCCGGCGAGGAGAGCCAGGTGAAGTTCGTCAACATGCTGAACGAGAAAATCAACTTCACGGCCGGCGACCAGCCCTTCTCCATGGAGCCGTTCACGGTACGCCCGCGGAGCGGGCGGCGGAGGTTTGTGGCGGTTGGGAGGAGGAACTGAAAAGGCGTCTTCCTCTCCAGGCCAGGGACAACTACACCACCTTCACCGGAGCCTTTAACCTGAGCCTGGGGGCCCGGCAACTCCAACGAGATCAGGTTCAATGGAAGCACTCGCAACACCCTGGAGATCATCCAGGAGAGTGACAGCCCGCACGTACTGGCAGCGGTGTGTGTGGGCAGGATACACTCTGCAATGGGCTCGCTTATGTCTTTATCTGGGTTTCATTTTATGTTGCTTCTGTTCCCAGTTCAGCGACATCAATAAAAAGCCAGAAAAGGGCAAAAATGCCATCAGGTAGGTGTGAGGTGAACGCAGAGATGACTTCTTTGTTCCTGAGCTTCTCTCTGACTCCTGCAAACGTCCTCTTGTCCAGAGTTTTTAACGGCTTCAGCGAGACGGATCAACGTGACAGCCAGAGAAAACGACTTCGGCTTCACTGTCCCCAACAACATGTCAGCGTATCAGCTGTTACACTCTGGAGAGTAAGGCCACCTTTCCCCCAGCTCTCCGCAGGGTTGGTGCAACCGCTTTGATCTGACGCTTTAATCTCTCTGTGGCGGCAGCGTAAACTATAAGATTATGACGGCGAGCGGAAGATCCTGCGTGTTCTCTCAAACGCTCAAGTACGGCAGCTCCTACACAATATTCATTCGGCCGGATATAAAGTTCGAAGAACAGGTAACTGGCGAATTCAGATTTTGAAAATAGCCTTTTTTTAAAATCCTGGTGTCGGGTGTAAACGTGCAGTGTGTGTCCTGCAGTGCACAGGCGTCCACGCGGTGATGGACATCAGTCCCAACACCGTCACCCTGGCCTTGCAGATCCCTCAGTATTTCTTCATCACTGCAGGAGAGGTGGTGTTCTCCGTCACCGGGCTGGAGTTTGCCTACTCACAGGTAGGGGGCGCTTCACACACCTACACACACACACACACACACACACACACACACACACACACACACAGCTGAGATGACTGACAGTAGAGAAATAATAGAAAATAACAAAATGGCTGCCACGATGGCAGTGGAAATCATCCGATTTGAAGCTGGAAATCCAAAGTTTGTGTCTTTGTGCTCTCCAAGTCACCCAGCAACATGAAGGCCGTGCTGCAGGCCGGCTGGCTGCTAACCGTTGCCGTCGGCAACATCATCGTGCTGATAGTGGCCGAGGCCGCTACGCTGGAGGAACAGGTGGGTGGATTCTGTTAGCTGGAGCATCCGTTAGCCGGGCGCTGAAATAACCTCCTTCCAATGTTTGTGTTGCCTAGTGGGCGGAGTACATCCTCTTCGCCTCCCTGCTGGTGCTGGTGTGCATCATCTTTGCCATCATGGCCTACTTCTACACCTACATCGACCCGGTCAAGATAGAATCCCAGTTTGCCCACTGCGAGCCCGAAGAGGAGAAGAAGAAGAAGAGGAGTCTGGAGATGGTCGGCCACGGCAACGGCTTCCGGAAGAGGTCCGACTCCAGCTCCAGCGACGAGACCACCACCAGGGAGAGCAAGCTGTGAAGGAACAGGTTGGGTGGAGCGCAGGAGGTACGTGAGGCGGCGCTGGGACAGACGTGGGGCGTCCCCGATGGACGGCTGGAGACAAACACACAGGCGCCGTTAGAAGCTCCTGCCAACTTCTTTTAGGGTTGTCATGCGATGAAATGATCCGGATCTCTGTAAATGACACCTCCGCTGTTGTAAGAGACTTTTTTACAATGATTTATTTTGCACCGTGTAGCATCGTCCTCATATGATTTCAGTTTTATAAGCTCCTGTGTTTTCGCAGCGTTGGAGGTATTGAAGCACGTGCGCGCGGTCGACGTGCGCGCCCGGTTAACCCTCGTCCCGATCGTTTGGGTCTCACCGTCGCTGCGGCTGGTGAGACCGCTGCTGCTGTCTGGTTCGGTAACGCAACTCCTTTAGTTCCTCATCAGCTCACGAGAGGAAGAGCGCTACCGAAGGTTCCCGACCAGTTGGTGCTCCGAGAGCTCGGAGGCGCACCCGAGGGGGCCTTGAAAAGACGCCGACGCTGTATGGCAACGACGCGTCCCAGTTAGCATTAGATCTTTATTTCTCATGTCACTTTGAAAGCTTACATTTTACTTGAGAATTCTCAAATGACACAAGCAAAGATTATATACAGTACTATAAACTGTCAGCTATGATAAAGGAGACCAAATGTACACGTTTTGTATGTCTTTCCGTAGCACGTTTTCTTCTGTTAGCTCTGTTTTTGCCACAGGCGGGTGCCCATCTCTCCTAAAGCATTCCATATTTCCGTACTTTTTAACTCTTTGCGGTTATAAAAATATCACATATTTCTTAATTTCTTTCGATCCCTGTGTTGACAAGTGATGCAACTCCTCAACATTATTGCTGCATTAGCACAGTAGTAAATTCTGGAACTCTTTAAGTAAACATATATAGTAAAACATGGCTATCAGCAACTTTTTTCCTTTGTTTTTCTTTTTTTTTTTTTTCCTCTTACAAGTTTTCTTTTAAAAACTTGAAACACTTTCAAAGTGCAAAAAAAAGAAGAAGAAATTGAAAAAAAAAAGGTGCAAATCATACTAGAAACATCTGGCCGAAGCGTGAAAGCGGTCATGGCACTTCTGCTTGGATGGCGTGGGCGTGGGAACGGAAATGTCTGGAGCGGGCTGCTATCCCTGGGCGTGATTTTCCCGGGTGTCCAGAAAGCCCCAAATCAGAGCCCAAGCCGTCCTCACGGCCACGCCATCCTCATCCTCACCCTCACCTAACCCGCCTCAAAACACGCGGGCGGGAAGGACTTCCTCCCGCTCCAAAAACAAAGGAAAAGCTTCTGCCTCGACACTAAATTAGCTCAGCGCGAGAGTTAGCGCCGGGTCTCAGCAGGCGCCTGAAATGAAAGACTGAGTTCAGTCGGAGCGACAAATAAACGAATACTGACGGATAAACGAGGCCAAAGCGGATCCAGCGCCAGAGCAGATGTGTGTCGCTCAAAAAAGCCAAGGCATTTTCTGTTCTGTCTTTTGGAGAAACTTTGTTTTTTTCTTCTTTGAATTCTTTAAATATCTACTTTTGAACATGATCAGTATCTACAAAAATGCACGTGACCATTTTGTACACAGTGATTCGTTTTCTGCATACTTAAAAAAAAAAACCAAACAAAAACAAACAAAAAAAAAAACAGGTACAGCATGGCGTCGCCGTGCCGACGGCCCCCGTCCCCGCTGGATTCCTCCTCCTGCCGCCGCCTGGAAGTCCACTTAAAGCGCTTTACCTGAGGGTTTCCTTAAGAACGCAGCCCGGACGCGCGCGGCGAGCACGGCAACACAAAATCCCTGCAGGTTCATCAAGCATGGCGGGGGCGGCCCCGCCGGGGGGGCGCTTCAGGCTCCCGCGGCAACGAACTCAAAGCAGAGAGGCGGTCCCAAGTCCGGTTCCAGGTTCTTCTTCTCTCGGGACTAAAACAGCTCCGCAGTCTTGACCGTTCAGCCTGTTTCTGGGACGAGGTCGGGCCCCGGTCCGCCGGTTCGACGGGGAGCTGGCAGAGCAGGGCTGAGGGGCCGCGACTAGGGCGAGGAGGGAGACGTCCTGCTGGTGGAGAAGCTGGGAGGAAGAGGACGAGGAAGAGTTTCTTCAAAATCCGCAGCCAGAAAAGAAAAAAACAAGGCAAAGCGGCGATACCTCTGCAGCCTGTGGACCATGTGAGCCACCAGGGAGTCGGAGATGCCGGGGAAGGCCTCCTCCGCCAGCAGGATGGCTGTCCTCAGCTCGTCCAGGACCAAGGGGTTCCCGTTCACCTGCTCCTGCCTCGCCTTGAGCTGCAGACACAAAGAGGAACGCCCAGCGAGCAACGGGAGCGCCTCCGGGGGACGAGGGAACACGCGGGCCTGACGTTCCCTCACCTCAGCCAGCGCGGGGGAGATGACCGTGGCCAGGCTCTGGGAAAAAGGCCTCTTTGGAATGTCTTTCGTCTGCGGAGGGAAACAGACCCGCTTGACAACGGACCCGAAGCCGCGTCGGGACCCGTCCGCTCAGAGGACCCCGTCCCACCTGCTCCGTCCCCGACTGCCCCTCCCCGTTCTGCAGCTTCTTGGGGTCCTTCTCCCGGATGGTGAAGATCCAGTCGTCGCTGCCGAAGTCGTTGCCGCCCGACGCCTGGCCGTCCTGTTCCCTGAGTGAAGGCGGAGACGTCACGTCTCCCTCAAGGTCGTCCTGAAAGGTGCGTTTCCGGGGCGGATCTTACGAGTCGGACTCGTCGGAACTGGACTCGGTGGTTCTGGACTGCTCCGCCTTCCACCTCTTGTACTTGTCCACCAGCTCGGTCAGGTAGGACGTCTTCTTGGCGTGGCGGACGATCAGCTTATGCTTCAGCAGCTCTTTGGCGGTCGGCCTCTGCGGGGGGGTGAGAGACGGACAGGTGAGGGGGAGGAAGAGGAGGGAGGAGGGAGGAAGGGTGAGGGCCTCCTTACAAAACTGGGCTCCTTGTTGAGACAGGCCTCCACGAACTCCTTGAGCGGCTTGCTGTAGTTGCCCTCCAGCGTGGGCGGGTTGTTCTTGGGGATGAGGAAGAGGACCTTCATGGGGTGCAGCTCCGAGTGGGGCGGCTCCCCCTTGGCCAGCTCGATGGCCGTGATGCCCAGGGACCAGATGTCCGCCTGGGCGGAGGGAAGGGCGTCAGCCTCGGCGGCGGGGGCCGCCGCGTCGGCCGGGCGTTACCTTGGAGTCGTAGGCCGACTGTTTGATGACCTCGGGGGCCATCCAGAAGGGCGTTCCCACGAAGGTGTTGCGTTTGATCTGAGTGTCGGTGAGCTGTCCGGCCACGCCGAAGTCGGCCAGCTTCACCTCCCCCTGCTCGGACAGCAGCACGTTGGCGGCTGGGGGGGGAGAGCAGAGGCTGAGGGGAGGACGGAGGAGGGAGGAGAGCGCGGGGGATCGGGCGCGGTACCTTTGATGTCCCTGTGGATCTTCTTTTCCGAGTGCAGATACTCGAGGCCCTTGAGGATCTCTCTCAGGATGGTGGCAATCTGGGTCTCGTCCAGAGCTCCGGGTTCCATCTTTAGGAGAGAAAAGGGAAAAAAGAGCCGGTCGAGAAAGGGTGGGCGGGTGTCAGATTAGCGTCTACGTGGACGTTAATAATTCCACGTGGCTGACGGCAGATCAACGAGCTGACAGGAAACCAGGCTAAACCGTCACGCCTGAGTCAGATTAGGAAGCTGAAAATAGATAAAACTGCATTCGGAGAAAAAGCCCTAATTTAACCGCCTTCCTTCAAAGAGGTGCGTGTGTGTGTGTGTGTGTGTGTGTGTGTGTGTGTGTGCGTGTGCACTTCTGGTTGGCAGCTCTCCGCGTCGTTTTTTGGGTGCGGCGAGTGTTCCGGTCCAAACACCTACCAGATCCAGAGCAGAGCCGCCCCCCAGGTACTCCATGATGATCCACAGCTTGGTGCCCTGGAGGAGGAGGGCAGGTCTTTCACTTGGGATTATTCACGGAGGAGCCCAACCACGGCCCCCGCCACCAACCTTCAGGTAGGAGCCGTAGTATTTGGTGATAAAGGGGCTGTCGCACTGGCTCAGCACGGTGATCTCCTGCTGGATGTCCTCTATCTCGTCCTCCGCCTCCTCCAGGTCGATGATCTTGATGGCCACCACCTTCTGCGTGCGATTATCGATGCCTTTGAAGACCTCGCCGAAGGAACCCTTGCCGATGCGCTCCAGCTTGGTGAACAGCTCCTCCGGGTCGGCTTTGGCGTTCTGCACAGGGGGGAGGAAGAGGAGGAGGAGGAAGACAGTGTGGTTGAGAGAAATAAAACCCAAACCGGATGTTTAGGAGTAAACAGGAAACACCAGCAGGGTTCTTGCAGGATGCACTAATTCATCATTAACACCTCTTATGTGTGTCCAGGAAAATGAAAGAAAGGATAAAACTCAATTACATGAAGGTTAAAAGAGGTTAAATAGAGACAGTGCGTGCTTAGGACTTGATTTAGTCGCTACGGGGCCCGCAGCGAAGGCAAACACTGAGATTTGCGGCAGGACTCGCGGCTTTCTGACGTTTCACACTGAAACAACACACTTTTGCACGATCTGAGCTCACTTTACACCAGAGTTCCTTTTTTTTGCGCGTTTTAACCATTTTGCGGGAGCTCGACGTGACGCCGCAGAGATGATGCGTTCAATGACGGAAGGTCAGCGCGACAGCGCCGGTCCCGCCGATCCACTTTAACTTCTGACCCGGTCCCCGTCGGCCTCGGGCGAGAGAGCTGTTCTGCCCCGGCTCGACAGAGCTTGAAAATAAAGTTTGAGAGCGACCCGGGCGATGCGCTGACAACATTGATCTGAATTTCAGATTCGCCCTGAAGCCCGAATGGAAACATGCGCCGAGCACGAGCCCTCAGCGGGACGTCAAAATCCTTCATCTTTTATTCCGGTTTGGACTCAAATTCACTGATTTAAAGCAGACTTGTCCGACTTACCTGCATCCCCGGTAGGTTACCCTGAACGGGAGAGTGAGCCATGGCGCTGCCGAGCGGATGAGGGCGCCTTCCAACGGCGCAGAGACGAGGTCTCGGCGGCTTGACTTGTGTTCCCAGCCCGGGCGGCGGCGCAGGTTCGTGCTAGCGACCCTCCGGGACACCACGTTAGACGGGCCCGGCGACAGCAGCCTCGGTGGTTTTAACGTGGCAGTGGGGAAAATGTCATTCTACGCACGCTGCTGCGACAAGCCCGAGTCATCCAAAAAAAAAAAAAAACCCAAAAAAACAGCTGAGCAAGCCAACGAAGTGTGCTAACGCTAACTCCCAAGCTGCAAACAAGAGAGCCGCGGTTAGTTCTTTAGCCAACCGTTTGGTTGCGCGTCAAGTCCCGCAATTGTGAGAGTTTAAAAGGTCCGAGAAAATGGGCGAAACTGTACCGACAGCAGTTTGTTTCCAAGTGATCCAACTGTCACTTTCGCACGATCTGGCTAACGGTGTTGTCAGCTAGCTAACATGGTTAGCCCGTTAGCTAGCTAGCCAACGGAGACAGCCTGACAAACGGCTCCGACCGCAGCCTGCCCGCATACCGCAGATGTCAGCCGGGGAACGGACCTCCCAACCAACCGATCGCCCAGCTTTAATGGTGTCCTGTCCCCAGCGGCTCTACGGCTCTGGCATCTGCGGCAAAGATTGTGTTTTTGTTTCCTCCGCTACTTCGCTCCCGTACTCTCGGCCATCTTGTCCGTGCTCTGACGCCTCGCTGGGCGGATCCGCATCGACGACGACGTCGGGACGGCCGCCCCTCTCTCCAGGTGTCGGTGCCAGGTGGAGCGATGCTCCGGCCCTCTATTTGCCCCCTTCTTGTCCGGTTTTGGATTTTTATTTTACTCTTTTATCGGAAAACACGGAGTCTGTGCTAGTTTCATCACTGCAGATAGCGACAGTTACACGATTTATAATAACTCAGGTTATTTCTACTGGACAGGAATGTGGCACGTTAGTTTTTAAAAGATGGCGTATCCATTTTTGGTTATTTTAATTATAAAATTTAGTATTTTTTTTAACACTCGCGTTGGAATTTTGTATCATTCGCTATTTTTTTTGTCACATAAAAAATATCTGGAGCTTTTAAAATGCAAAACAGCACCCCAAATAAAAGGTAAAATGCTGATTCTATATTTTTAAAAATGGATAACTGAATAAAAAAAGCTTATTTTTAAGCCGACTGTTTGCAGAACGGCACTAACTGTCGTTTCAGATTATGGCCAGGAGGGGGCGCCAATGCGTCACTGTCAGCGCGGCGGCGCCTTTGTGTGAGACGTGCACGCAACATCGGTTGATTGGGTTTGCACATATATATTTATATATATATATATATATCCCCACAGGCTTTAGCACAGAATCATCAGATAAACCCTTGTTTGTTCATATGGTTGGTGAAAGCACAGACGTCAGATATCAGACACTTTTTTCCGGTGAGGTGCAGCCGGTTCCAACCTGTTCCTGCGTGGCGCAGGTCGAGTTTGCACCTGGCTCCTTCAAATAAGGCCCCCTAGGGTTATTTAAAACGCCAGAGCATTGCTAACCGTTCCCATCGTGTACCAGAGTGGGATGCTAGAATTATGATACATTATTTACCCAACCAAATAGACTTATTCAAAAAAGGCGCTAATCTGCGTCCACGTTACATGTGTCACATGAGTGCGTACATATAGATATTGCTATATAAACTTATTATCCGACACAGGGAGCCTCCACGGGAGCCTGGGGCGCCTCGCCTCCTCCGCCTTGGCGACTGGAACGCGTGCGAGGAGAAGCGCTACCTCCCCTCTCCGCGCGTAAATGATGTAGGGCAGTAACGGGAATGCTGCGCTACCTCCATTTGAGAAAACCCGGCCGGTGAATTGGAGAGGAGGGGGTGGGCACTGTGCGAGGGAGAGCAAAAAGAGAATCGCCGAAGCCAGCCTCATCTCCAACCTGTGTTTGACAGAAGCGCTGCAGCGCATCTCGACTCCTCATCCTCCGAAGCCAAGGAGAAGAGAAGATGGACATCACGGACCAGGGAGCTCAAATGGAGCCGCTTCTGCCCACGGTAAGACCAGACAGTCACGCTGCTGTCGTCTTCGTGTGCAAATACATCTCTGGTTTCCACATTTTCACAGATAGGAGACGAGTGCGCGTCCTCGCTTATGTAATTTCTTTTTTAATGATTTGGGGAGCAACGTCCCATCAGTGCACGACATGACCGGATATCAAATATGGATGCTGCGCACTAGAAATTGGCAAACTGCTCCTGCGGCTGCTGCTATTTTAGCGTCTTCTTTGCCCGGAATGATGCGCATTTCCCGCGCTAGACGCATTTTTCCAGCCGGCGTGTCCGCCTCCTTCTCCCTGCTCACACGCTGCTGCAGGCCTGACACGACGGCATCATGTGAGAGGAGACTGACGCATTCATGCTCAGTCTGGATGCAAAGAGCACCCTGTCAGCAATGACCTTCACCAAAACGACCGTTCAGAGCGGAAAAATGCCACCTGGAATCCTGGAAAGAACTGAATTCTCCTTCACCGAGGCCGAGTTCTCTCACCCGTCAGGGCGGAACAGTATTCCGCCTCTTTTTGTCAGCAGATCCCAGTGAAACTGGCCTCGGCGGAGTGCAGCCACCTGAAGGCAGCAGCCTGCCCTCATTAGCATTCAGGTGGCACCGTGGGGCTCCTACAGATGGGAATCTTCCCATTGGCGCTCACCTGCACATCTTTCCGTGCACGTTTGCAGCGTTTGTGTGGGACCAGAGTGTAGTTTTCCGACGGGACGGCTCCACAAGTTCCCCTGCAGTCTCCTGCTGCTCATCCTGCCTCCCCCTCACGCCTCTCCTCCCACACATAGCAAGCAAACGCGTTGTCATGGTTTCGCCAGGATGTGTACGGGAATGCGAGGTGTTGGCGTGGCGACACTCCTCGCTATTCACGTAAAAAAAGCAAAGGAGCCGGTTGTAGCAGGTTACCAGGTTCATCAGAGTGCCGGCAGACTGTTGGTGAAGGTGTGACAGCTACAGGTTTACGGGTAAAAAGCATCAGCGTGTGTGTGTGTGTGTGTGTGTGTGTGTGTGTGTGTGTGTGTGTGTGTGTGTGTGTCCTTGTTTCTATGACTAATTTTTTTATTAATGTTTGTCTTTGCAGCAACAGAGCAGCCAAGAAAATAAAGATGTGGTGAGTACATCCCTCAGTGACACATTGATCTGCTCAGTCTGGCGTTTATAATTGGGTTTTCCGCACTCTTGGAAGGTTTATAAAATACCAGGATGAAACCTGGAAACCGGACAGTTACAGGCGTTACATTAGGAGAGCGTGACGTCCACTCCGCTGGTTGATCAGAGAACCAGACAAAAGTCCCTCCCAAATGTAAAACCCCTGGGTCACCTGGGTCATGTGCTGGAGTGAGGGATCACATGGCTCCGCAGCTTCTCTCAGGTTCTAGCAGCAAAGATATTTTTGTCCTCCAAGCATCTCACGTGGTTTTATTCCTCCGTTTCTGATGATCTGGGCCAAATCTTCCACTCTGGATCAGCGACTTTGGCTAATAGTGGCGGAGTTCTGTTCTCCTGATTCCAGTGACGCTGGTGGGGTTGCCTTCGACCCCTAATCCACCCTGTCCGTCAAACCGGGGCCTGCTTTGAACAGCTGTGTCTTTAATTAGCCTGCTCGGTTAGCGGACGTCACGTATTTTTAGATCGCGATCGTCAAACGTGTCCGTTTGCATCCCGAGGCCACACAAGACTGGAAAAGAGGAAGTGGGGAGGGAGTTTCGATGCCTGCGTGTTAAGAGATGGGAGGGAAAAAGAGGACGTTTCAGCACTATCTCGTGTTAAATGCGACCACCCGTTCTTACGCAGTCACACTCTCTTCCAAAGTGACGGGAATTTGGAGATTCCCAGTGTGTTGTGGTTCAGGGAGTCCGTGTGACATCCCTGGAGTTCTGTGCCGTTCGGCTGGTGAAGCATTAAGCCTTTTCCCGGTTGCCATGGTGAAGCAGCGGTTTAATTCTTTGAGCGGCGATGCGCTGTAATTAAAATGTTGACTGTGCACACACACTCCTGTTTGAAGAGCCCGGGTGTGTGTGATGGCCACCTGATGGGATGGACTGTTGCTACAGAGAGAAGACCAGACGTCGCTTTGGTGCTTCCGAAACCCTCCGAACCCCCGCTGGATCGGACCTGCCCACGGGTCTGACCTGGTTCTGGCCGGTGCCGTCCCAGCTACCGCCGCGGGCCGTCTCGTTAGGGCTGCTGGACGGAGAGAGAGGTGGAGAACGACAGCCGCGCTGGTCCTTCTGAGCTACGTATCCTGGTTTGACTGGGCTGGGTCCAACGGAAACCTCCCCGGAGGACGGTTCTGAGTCCTGAGCGGATCCAGTTTTCTGGTTAATTATAGCCGAGCTTGTGGACGGGTGGATGAGAAGGTCACCACAGCGCGGAGAGAAGGCACCGACGGCGGGGGAAGATGGCTGCCTCGCTCCTTCCTCAGCTTCCCGCCTGGTTTCTGCTCCTGCGGATCACTTTGAGCCTCTAGAGCTCTGCTGACTCTGCAGCTCAGCCCTCCGTCCTCTCTGACCCAGGTGCTCAGGCTGTGCATACGATCAGGTTGCTCGCTCCCGGCTCGGCAGAATCCTCCCGTACACAACGGCGCTATTTGACTCCTCGCGACCCGAAGCTCGTCTTAGGTAACTGAGCCACGGAGCCGGGAGGCTGAGCGGAGCATCGCCGTGCACAGCAGCAGTGATGTCAGAGCGCTAATCTCTCTGGGGGATTGGCGGATGGACGTTGCTCTGAAACATTTGATGCTGGATCAAATCCGTCGGAGGCAGAGGCAGAGTTGGATCTGCGCTCTGCTCCCTGCTCTGGGAGTCAGTGTGCAGCCATATTTCAGCTGAGGAGAGGAGAGGAGAGGACCACGGAGGCACCGACTCGGTTCTCGGCGGCTCCTTCCTCCGACTCCGGCGTAGAACCGGCACCATCGCGCTGAGTTCAGAGCGGGGCTCTGGCCCTGAGCCTTAGCCTCCTGCCTGAGCCTTGCCGCAAGCACAAGGGGAGTTAGCGGGCATCCCGCGTCTTTACGGGAAGCACATCATGCTCTCTGCGGACCAAAAAAAAGGATTTATGTATCAGGTAGGTGCCTTTGATAAGCAAATACCCCTTAATTTTCCTTAATTTTACTAACGTTGTCTATAATGTTAGCAAGAAGTGATTGTTTTTTTTGTAACTTGTGAAAAATATCCGATCTGCATGGCGCCACGATCGGCGCCCTTCGGTCACACTAGGCTGCAGAAGGCTTGTCTCTGAGCTGCAGAGAGAGCAAGTCGAGCTGATGTGCACGTGAATGGTCCAGAGGAGGTTTGCTGGCAGATGGGCTGTTGTTCTGGGTCGAGAGGGGAGCTTATGCCCACTCTTCTGACCTTGGTGAGCTTTAAGCTAACCACCAGCTAGCAAAATGTATATATATATATGTACCGTATGTCTGAAAAATGACAAACAAACCGTTTTTGACGCTTTCTGCTTTTAGGTGTGTGTCTCAGGCTGTAAGCAGCCTTAAAGATAGAACTCTCGTGGCTCACAGTTCCAACCCTAACAGGGTTACAGGGCGATGACGTAGCCACGTTTTCGTTGGATTTTCCATATTCTCTCCCGTGATGCTGATCTTGCTGCCACGGTAACCAGGACCGTCTGTAGGCACGAGAACCATTACAGCAGATCATCCAACAGTCAGTCAACGTCTTGTAAATCTGCTGCTAATCCATCCCCCTGTCAGCTCTGAGCTTCCACCAGCCTTAATGTGCAAATATAAACATTAAAGGTAAGAAGACATAATAGTCAGAAAACCGCAGGATTTGGCATGAGAAGTTTAAAACATATTTAAATAAGCGTTCGCTATTTCTGAAAAGTACTCCTCCAGCTCCTGGCCTATTTCCTGAGGAGTAATAACGTAAACAGCCCTCATCCCTGTTGGTGGGAACGCCTCTGGAGAACCCAGAAATGAGGTCACATCACCTGCTTCCATATCTGTGGGCAATATACTAAGACACAGGTTCCTGGAAAGGAAGCTGTGGTCATTACCGGGAATCAATATGTCCGCAGTTCACTGTAGAAGAAAATAAGGCGTCAGAATAGCAGCTGTTGACACTGGAACTGTTCCCACACCTCCCAACGCCGAACAGAAAGCAGAGTCAGCGTCTGGTCCCATCACTGGTGTTGAGCAGGTCTGGCTCCGGAGGTGGGAACCTGAGACTGTGACTCAGGAGTAGACTTCACGGGGGTTGTCTTGGTCTTTGTCTGGGACCTGGAAGACACAACAGGACAGCTTTCAGGGTCGTCGGGGCCACTCAATCCCCATCACCCTCCAGGATGTAGTGCTCTGTCCGGCTGAGGTTTTAAAGCTCCTGGGTTTATTTTTGGTCCCTAGTCGAAAATAAATGACCAAACTTTGAGTTTTCAGAGATGGTGTGTGTTATACTTGTCTGCTTCAAATGACCAGATGTGTTGACTAACGCGAGGGCGATAGGATAGCCAGGCTTTGTTGGTCCTTTCAGGTCAATTACTCCGTCCTCCAAAGGCACTGGGAAACAATGTCAGGCATGAAACTCATTATGAAAAGTGGCGAACACGTTGAACAACCTGTGGTATGTAATCAGGTTTGGAAAGGAGGCGGATAAATTGTTTTAGGAATGCCTTTCGGTGTGCGTGGGTGGCCGGTGTAGACAAAAAAGACATGTAAATTGATCCTGTGCTTTAGTGTGGGAATTTACTCCCCGGATGCGTCAACCTGTTAATAACATGTCTATGAGCCCGTGACGAAAGAGGTTTTAAAAGGTTTAAAAGTAAAACCTAATGTAAAAAAAGCCACATTTTTCTCCACAGTTTTGCCACCTGAGCCCAGCTTGGGAAATTGCGTGTCTTCTCAGGAGAAACGTCTACATCAGTGAAAATAATGACGCCGGGCTCTGAGATTAGGCCGACTCTCCTTCAAGAGGTCACAGCGTCCTGTCGCTGTGTGCACAAATATAATAACAGGCAAATTTAAATCCCGTATTCTGCAGTTTTCCAGGGCCTGCAGGCGACTTCCACTCCTTCCTCTGCTAAACAGGAGCAGACACATGTATGATGTTTGCAGTACATGTGACAGAATACTATAAAACGGAGGCGATTGAGCAAACATGCATTCATTATAATAGTCTGTCCATATTCACAATGCCTGGTCACATGTGCACCCCTCCTCCACCTACCCATGCTGAATCCCCTGGTGCCTCGGTCACGTGCCCGCTGCTCTCATTCCCTCTCCAAAGCTTGCCTCAACAGAGAAAATGCCTGATGTAATTCTGTCCACCATGCAGGGCCCTCCATCCCTGATCCAACGGCCAGAGACACGGTTTTATCCCGCCGTAAAGGCTGGCAGATTAACTCCAGCGCAGACTGGTGAGCTGTGATGCAACTCTCTGGGATGGTTATGGTCCAGCATCGATGCGGTAGAGAGACCAGCGACTAAAAATAGAAGCCAGGACCAGCGGGGAGGAGCCTCCCGCTCCTCTGTCATAAGGAAAAGAGTAAAACATTGTGGGGTTAATTCTCCCCTGCAAGGATCAGGACTTTTGTTTTATTTCCCAGTAAAGCTAAAAATCAGCTGCACAGCTCCTCAAATGAAGGAGCTGAAGCCCACCTCTGGTGTAGCGTGCTGCGGCGGCCACTGCAGGGCTAATGCAGAGGAGATGCAGGGTGGACACCGGGGCCTGGAGAGCTTTCCCCTCACAGCCTTTCTCAGTGCCGGAACAGACGCGGCTCTCATTTAGCGCAGCTTTGAAACGCTATAGTTGCATTTATGTGTCTGGGGAGAAAGCGTGTGTTGCCAAGGCTCATGGGTCCCCCCCCCCCCCCCAGGACCACCCAACAGTGCCATCTCCCAACTGTGCTCCCAGGCTTGTCAGGGACGTTCACGTCTCTGCTGTTGTTGTCAGCCAGCTGCTAAAAAAGCAGGCAGTCAGAGGCTGTTTTTATCGAACTGTTGTCCTTTTATTCTCCTAAATGCCAAAAAATACATAAAACATGACGTCTCTGCTCAGAATGGGAATGCTTGATCGGATGCACAGGCCCTATAGTATTAGCGGAGAGCGTGGGTGGTTTGGATCAGCACAAATTAGAATGCAGAGACACGCAGAGGACTCCAATAATGGACTGAGAAAAACGGCGTTAACGCCTCCAAAACAAACCCCTGCCTGGGCCTGTGTACTGTACGGCTTTGCGTGTCTTGCTCCTCCATACAGTACCGCCATCATGTCGGCTCCCAGCAGCTGTCCACACCCTCCTTTAATGCTTCGGCTTGTTTCTCACATGGTTGCCCATGTGCATGTGCATGTGCGTGCGTGCGTTGCTCTTACTTAATCTCTCAGGATCAAAGATGGCTCAGCATCAGCCACCTCCAGCTCCTCTGACTGAACACAAAAGCCGCCGTATGACTTCGTTGTAAACTACATTTCCCAAGTTCTTGTGTTAGAAAAATGCGTATCACAATTAACACGCTTGTAACAGTGGTCGTAGCATTTTCCACCTGCAAACGGATTTGTCGGGTTTTTTAAATAGCTGTATTCAACGTGACCAAGTCTTAAAGAGCAGCGTGAGCATCCATCCATCTTTTTCAAGGTCGGAGCCATTTATAGCAGCAGAATCTCTTAGCACCCGTCCCTCCTTCACAGCCGTTTACTCCAGTCGCCGTCAAATGTGTGTCGCTGCTTTGCAGGTTGCTGAAGCGTTGACGTGTTTCAAGGCCCGACGGTGCGCTCCTGTCAAAAGCGCCTCCAAAAAAGGTGTAATCCTGAACTCGGCAGATGAGCTCGGGGGCTTCTCGTTGCTACAGTGACATTTGGGGGGAGTTAGAAGGCAGAGTTCCTCTTTGTGCTCGTGTTTTCTTATTTGAGGACACGTTTTTCGCTGTGCAGGAGTGGTGGATGGAGGGGGTGCGTGCCCGCAGCGCGTTCTTACATAACAACCAGTAGGAATTAGATGAAATATAGAGTTTTGCCTCCGAATAGTCTTTGTACAGATAATTATGTTGTGGTGGTTCTATATCTCCCGTATGTTCTGTGTGTGTGTGTGAGACTTCAATACTCTTCATCTCCACGTTCTCCTGTAGAGAGCCGATGAGGAGGCAGTGGTGGACCGCGGGGGCACACGCTCCATGCTCAACACCAACTTTGAGAAGGAAGAACTAGAAGGTAATTCCCACAAATACCAATGGTAATTAAAAGTGCTCTGTTTCTACCAAATCCAGTAGTAGACGTCTGTTTTAAAAGCCAGTTCTCCGTGCTTCTTCTACTGCTGCTGCTCCTCCTCGTACACGCGCAGATGCATCAAGGTGAACTTGAGGAAAGATTCCTGTACCTTGGGAAGCAAACAGAAGGATTAGTTCCTGTAATTACTCTGTCATGATGGAAGCAGGCCCGGCTCCTCTTCCATCAGCATCCATTTTTACGTTGCCAAGCAACGTTCGCCCGGGCAGAGATGTCAGTCTTTGTGTCTGACACTCTGCTGGTGAGACAATTCTTTCATCTGAAGGACCCTCTTTTTCAAAGGAGCTGTAATGACTAGTTCTCCGCAGTGTCACACAGGGACGCAGAGCCCACACACCGCCTCCCGAGGACCACATCTTAGCACTTTTTAACCTATTACAGTTTTACAAGTTAGGCTTTTCTGAACTAACAAATTATCTCATTGACGATAATAACTGTCACGTGTATATTTGTGTCATGCAAACATTGGCTTTTGGAGGCCAATGTCTAACATGTACTCTGTTCCACACGGCTGTTGTGATGCTTTAATCCTTATCGCCAGCACTGTGTGTATTCTGCCCTGTTTTATCTGCACAACAACGGCAACATTGTTGTCCAGATACACTGGGGAGACTTTCTGCGTAAGCACTAACCCACACACTTTTTTTTTTCCACGCAAACAGTCGTCCCGCTGCTCAGAACACTCGAGCGCTAGCTGTGGATTATTCCGCTGCAGAAAACCGGTTCCTACGCCAGGTTTTCTCTTTTAAAGCAATTACACACACACACACACACAAAGACGCACAGAAAACCGGAGGTTATAGAACGGCAAAACACAACAGGTCGCACGCGCCGCGGCGTGAATTTGAGCCACGAGAGTGGCTGAGACCTGGCAGCATCAGTAGAAAGAGGGAAAGACATTCGGTGACATCAGCAGGAGTTCAGGCCTGCGGCGAAGCGCTATTTTGGATCAGGCTCCTCAGGAGCTCCACAGCTCTCCTGCTCTGTGTTCGGGTTAGTCTCTGTAAACGTTTAGCGCTCTGGACTCTGATAGAGAAATCCACTTTACAGACATAGTTTATCCTATAGTCAGTGTCCTTGTCTCCGTGTCTCAGGCCCCGCTAACCCTCTGTGTGGGAGGCGCTCTCTTTACCAAAGGTAGTGTGCCCTTAGTTGACTCGCGCCATGTCTGTGCTTTGCCTAAATCTGATTATTTCTCTGTGATGTGATTTGTCGTGTCTCAGAGGAAGTGAAAGCACTTCAAGGAATTCATGTGGGACAGACAAAATGAAAATATTCCCATTGCAACCTGGCGATAAATGTATGTCTGAATCTGCACAAAAGGCTTTACGTGAGCTCGGATTTGAGGGGATATAGCAGTTCCCTGAAGGCTTTCTGTCACAGATTAGATTAGTTCTGGTTGTGGGAGAGTGTAAATTATGTAAAGGTGAAAGGTGAGTGTGCCCTGTGATGTCCTGGTAACCCGTAAAGGTTGTATTATTACTTTTTTTTCAGATTATCGGGATTTTTTAATCAAAAATTCACACATTTAGCTATCATTTTAGACTTTCTTGTAAAGCCAGGGACTTGATCCTCCCCGTGTTCAGTAAAAACCACAGGTGTTAGTGTATAGGTGACGATTCCCATTGTGTGTTTAGCGCTTTTCTGTGACAAAAGAAAAGCGAAAAAGGTAATGCTGTGCGAGAGAACTAATTTGTTTGTGCAGTAACAGATCTGATTTTGTAGCTCCCATGTATTAGGTTGCTATATTACAACATGCTGGACACTGCGGCGCCTGACAGCGTGCTGCTGAGGAGGAAGACGCTTCGAACAGGCCATCCAATAGTATTCTTGTCGTGTCTGGAAGGAAGCAGTTTGTCCGTGCAATAAAGAAGACAGTCAGCTCAGTTTATCTTCACACTCCTACCCCGTGGATACATGACACGCACGGTTGCGTTATCCGCTCTGTATTGATCCAATAAGGAAAACACTGCCAGCTCAAGGATAGGCCATCGAGGGAGATTTGTTTCTGATTGCACCATTTTTGAATCGTTTATTTCCTGTTTGGTTGGCTTTCATATCACACATAGGTAATGAGGTTAGAACGCAGCTTTCCTGCACTGTCATAGCTTTCAAAAAAAGTCTGCATTGGGTTGTTTTTTTTTTTCCGAAGTGGTTTCTCTGTCTTTTAAATACAGCTCTGATAAATGAGCCCTTTGGGCACCAACAATCACTAAATCATTGAAAAGCAGTTGAAGGAGTGACTAGAACATCTGATGTTTTTCCTGTTGTCTTCAGGTCACCGCACTCTCTACATTGGGGTTCATGTCCCCCTGGGCAGGAGGTCACACAGACGCCACCGTCACCATGGGCACAGACACAGAAAAAGGTCCAAGGAGAGGGACTCTACAGCTGAGGATGGGAGAGAATCCCCCTCACACAGTGAGTCCCCGAAGGACCCAAATGTGCTGAGTTTGTCTTGTAACAATCCATTTTCCTCCATTTTCCTCCATTTGTCTCGTTTGCTGCAGCAGACACCCCAGCTCAGAGGGTGCAGTTCCTGTTGGGGACAGAGGACGGTGACGAGGAACACATCCCTCACGCCCTGTTCACCGAGCTGGATGAAATCTGCCTCAGGGAGGGGGAGGACGCCGAATGGAAGGAGACAGCCAGGTACACTGGGTCCGGTTCTCTGTCACGCCTACGTGTTCGATGGTAGTTGGCGTGCGTAATTTCTGTGTTTCTGTGTTTTCGTGCGTGCAGGTGGTTGAAGTTTGAGGAGGATGTTGAGGATGGCGGCGAGCGATGGAGCAAACCCTACGTAGCCACTCTGTCTCTGCACAGTCTGTTCGAGCTGCGCAGCTGCATCATGAACGGCATCGTGATGCTGGACATGAGGGCCAACTCGCTGGAGGAGATTGCAGGTAATTGTATCGGCTGTAAACCACACACAGATAGAAACAGATCAAACTGGATGTAAACTGCCCAATTATTCAATTAATTTAACAGAGACAGAGGACTCATGGCAGTGAGTGTAAATCTCAAACTAGGATTCATAAAATAATTCCAGAAAATGGAAATAGAATTTTTTGCGAGTGTGAAACAACGTGTGTGGAATAAATATAAATGTCAAAAGAAAATAAGTATTAAATGAAGAGGTTAACCGGCAGCTATGTGTTTTTATTCAGACATGGTTCTGGATCAGCACGAGCTGTCAGGTTCTCTGGGCGAGGATGCCAGGAAGAGGATCCGCGAGGCTTTGCTGAAACAGCACCACCACCAAAACCACAAGAAACTGGCCAACCGCATTCCTATTGTCCGCTCATTCGCCGATATTGGCAAGAAGCAGTCGGAGCCTCACTCCATGGACAAGAATGGTGAGCAAGCTGTGTTCTTTAAACACATTCCCGCTCACCTCTCCTCAGTCATTTATCCCCTCTGAGGTCTTCCAGGGTGAAAAAAAAGTTAAATAAAAAAAGGTTTTGGCTCCAAAGGGTGGCAAAGCCTTGAATTTTGGCTTTTTGACAATTCTTTGAGTTTTTATAAATGTAGGAATTGCATATTTCCCATTGTGTTGAATATTTCTCAGCATAATGTAACACTTGCAGCTGACGCAAGATAATTTGACGTTCTTGACGTCATACCCGAATGCTCTCCTATACTCTGTGGCTGTCACATTAGTACTCAACGCCTTAAAAATATAAAAGGAACAGTCTTGAACTTACCTCTAAAATCAAAACAAATGCTCCAAATTTAAAAATAGATGAGGAGTAACACTTTGAAATGCAAATTGATCATTGTCCTTGGGATCACTTTGAAAAGTTGAAGATTGTTCTTATTTTAGATCGTTTCACTTGAGAGACTGCGCTGAACCGTTTCCTGAACGCTGCAACAGCACCTGCTGTTGCAGCGTTTTTCAGATACCCCAACCACACTCCCCGGAGGGCTCTGCCGTGTGGGAAAGTACGTTTCTGATCATGAAAACTCTGCTCTCCCGACAGGCCAAACGGTCTCACCTCCGTCCCAGCCAGCCAACAACGAAGGCAAACAGGACGTCAGCCGAGAAAACAGTGCAGTCGACTTCAGCAAGGTGAGCAGCCGGACCCACCGCTGGTTTCAGTGTTTGTCTCCGAGCGCTGAGAGCAGGACACATCACTCAGGCTGTATATTTAACCAAGATTGGGTTCCATGTCAAGTGTTCACCGGTGTATGCTTACAATGGGAAACTAACTGGAATGCAGGTTTTCTGTTGTTGTTGTGTGCACGAGTATGTATAGTGATTGTGTGGATTTTTATTTAGATGCTTTTCTGTGAAAATAAACCCAACAGACCAACACAGACCCTGTCCCTCTATATCCAATCTTGGTCTTTTTGCGGGTGTCTCCCAGATCGATCTCCACTTCATGAAGAAGATCCCTCCCGGTGCGGAGGCCTCTAATGTCCTGGTGGGGGAGCTGGAATTCCTCGATCGCCCCGTGGTGGCGTTTGTCCGCCTGGCCCCTGCCGTGCTGCTGAACGGCCTGGCTGAGGTTCCCATCACCACCAGGTAATGTGTGTTGCTGTAAGACAAACTGAGCCGAGAATTCCACAGATGTTTCAACCCCTTGTTCTTTGTGCTGCAGGTTTCTTTTCATCCTGCTCGGTCCCCTGGGAAAAGGACCGCAGTATCATGAAATTGGACGATCTATTGCCACCCTGATGACTGATGAGGTAAAGTACAGCATTCATCTTGACACAGCACAGCTAAATCCCCACCATCTGACCTTAAATCTGCAAAAACATCATTTTTAATATGATGTATTGTTTTTTCTAAATCTGTTAATCTTGTAAGAAAAAGCCAGGAAGCAAAAACCAGCTGGCAACAGAATAAAACAGTGGGAAACTTATCAGGAACACTTTTGTTTAATAATATGAATCAGTTTCAGCCTAATTAATAAAGCTTTGGAATTCCTAATCTGCATGAATAGTATGACACAGATTAAAAAAATATTATTTTAGCCCAAAGACAATCCCACAGGGACCATATTATTGTCCATTTTAATTGTGTTTTTATGATTTTAAAAGAAAATAATTTGGCCGAGGGAGGAGGAAACCAGATCATAGTAGTTTACCTTAATCTATTAGTGCACCCTAACGGCCACTATTAGCTCACTTCTCCGTAACTGTCACAGACTTTGACCTCAGGAGGCGTCTTGGGGGAGTCGGTGACTACGACGTTCAAAGCTGTGACAGTATTCCCACAGTGCATCTATGAGCTGACGTCAGTGTCCATCATGGTGACCGGATGTGCTTTACTTTTCTTGTAGCTGGTAGTTGTCCCCAGGGATGTGTGAAAATAGAAGCACAGGGGTTGTCAGCCTACATCATCATACATGGGAATGATTACAAACACCATCAGACATGAATTTCAGCGACGGTCCAAGAATAATTTTCCCTTTTCTGAGACTATGTTTTTATTATGACTGTAGCAGATAGTTGATGCTCTGACTGGAGACTTGAAATGACACGTATCTTTAAATATACACTCACAGGTTTTCCACGATGTTGCGTACAAGGCCAAAGACCGGAACGACTTGGTGGCTGGCATCGATGAGTTTCTGGACCAGGTGACAGTATTACCTCCTGGAGAGTGGGACCCCTCCATCCGAATAGAGCCTCCCAAAAACGTGCCCTCACAGGTAAAGCTAAACATTCGGACCAGTTCCGAGGTCTTTGCATTGTGCATTTTCGTGTTGTCTGCAGGTTTTAAACTGTATTCTCCAAATTGGCACTGTTGTCAACACTTTGATGCCTTTTCCCTCATTTCTGTTTGGATCCTCTCCAGCACAATAACTGTCCTTCCCCTTCCCCTTATTTTGATGTCCTTAAACCTATGGAATTTGAATTCATTTTTGAAAAGCAGTTCCACTATCGAATCCAGAAATGTTGAAAAGAATACGAGACGCTTGCTTTGTTTTCATGATGCTGTCCAGTGACAGACCGTTGACTGACAGTGATCCTAACAACACAGGAAAAGCGGAAGATCCCCCCGGTTCCCAACGGTGTGACAGATCTGGGAGAGTCAGAAGCACACGGAGGGCACGGCGGCCCTGAGCTGCAGCGCACTGGGAGGTAATGTGAGAAAGACACGGCGCGCTTGTGATGAGCGGGCCTGAGCTCTCTAAGCTTCCTTTTGTGCCTCCTGTCAGCTGTTAACCTGCCACTGCCCCGAAACCGTAAATTTAGCTCTGTAAAGACGCAGGCTGCCCTACTGCTCCATCATTCCTCTCACACTTTAGCATCACAAAGACTTTTTGTGTAGCTCTGAATTTACACTGAACCTCCCTCGTAAAACGCTGCATTCTTTAGAGCGGCAACATTGTTGTCGTTTTTACTTTTAACATTAAACAGTTGGTATTAATGAGTGACTGAAGTGAGTTTTTTATACTTCTGATTGACTGACAGGTGTGTGTTCACGCTTGTGCCGTAGTGGTTCAATAACACCTGATGTTGGGAAATAGCTCCACCTACTGTTGATCATGATGACTCGAACCTGTGTGTTTGTAAACTTTCTGTCCTTTTAACGATTTCCAGGGGAAAAAAAATATCAAAATTAGGATTTTAGGCTAAAATAACCTTAAATTAACTAGCTCAAGCTGATCATTTTTCCTTTACAGTACTCAACAGCTTTTATATAGTAAATTAGTAAAGAAGGGGAGAAGATTCTAAAGTTAAAAGATGCTGAAATAGGTAAAATGTCACATTTTAACAAGAGTGTGTTAGTGTCTGGCTTCGAGGTCTTTTATTGTGTGGAAAGGTGACATGATATTACATTTTGAAATGAGTTTAATAGAATAAAATCCCTTCCTGGCTTCCTCTCTCAGTCCTCAGAGTTTCCTAATCCAGTACACGCCGACAGTGATGTGCTGGAAAACTGGTCAAAAATCTAGTCGCAGATATCAGCTTCCTTTTTCTCACTTCTCCTCCTCAACCGCCACCTCCACATTGCCAGACATGATATATCCATCCTGCTAAAATAAAGTACGATGTCCTTCCTGCCGTTGCCTAAGAAACCACCTCCAGCTATTCAGCGTGGCCGAGGCCGGCTGCACAGGAGTGAGTCAAGGATGGTGTGCATTAGTCCAATAGAAGAAATCCATAAATGTTCAGCATTTCTGCTCACAGAGACCCAAATGCATTTCTGTACAATATCCTGCCTTTCAGTGCAGTACTTTAATCATCTCCTACTTCACTGCAGGTTCTTTGGAGGGTTCATCTTGGACATCAAGAGAAAGGCTCCTCATTACCTTTCCGACTACACCGACGCCATCAGTCTGCAGTGTCTGGCCTCCTTCCTCTTCCTCTACTGCGCCTGCATGTCGCCTGTCATCACCTTTGGTGGGCTGCTGGGTGAAGCCACAGATGGGCGAGTGGTAAGGGGTCGCGATCACAACCAGTGAAAACCCCACATTGGTCCACAGCTTCAGCACTGGCGTCTGCTTCATTTCAGCTCTCATCCCGGTTTTAAGGCATCGTTCACCTATGAAGCAAACTGTTTTCCGTGTTTCCAGAGCGCCATCGAGTCTCTGTTCGGAGCTTCCATGACCGGTATAGCCTACTCCCTCTTTGCTGGTCAGCCCCTCACCATCCTGGGCAGCACGGGGCCGGTTCTCGTCTTTGAGAAAATCCTATTTAAGTTCTGCAAGTACGTTGTTTTGTCTTACCTGGCATTAACCGTGTGTGTGTGTGTGTGTGTGTGTGTGTTTGTGCCTGTTCGGCCTAAACAGGGACGCTTAGTCCCTCGCTCCTGTTTTCGCTGTGTTACTGTGTTTCCCCCAGGGAGTACGGCCTGTCCTACCTCTCCCTGAGGGCCTGCATCGGCCTGTGGACGGCCTTCTTCTGTCTCCTGCTGGTCGCCACAGACGCCAGCTCGCTGGTGTGTTACATCACTCGCTTCACCGAGGAGGCTTTTGCCGCGCTCATCTGCATCATCTTCATCTACGAGGCACTGGAGAAACTCATCCACCTGGGTGTTCACTACCCCATCAACAAAAACAACAATTTACAGAAACTAACGCAGTACTCGTGAGTACTTTACTTATACACACGTCATCCATTTTAGGTAACATGGAGGTAACATGGTGTTTTTTGTTGTTTTTTTTTTAATAATCCTTTAGTCAGGAGCATGTTGCATCTTCCTGTGCACTACATGTGCTAGTGCTCGTGTGCATTGCTCATCTGTGACTTTCTTTTCCGATGACGTGGACAGCAGGGAAGCCTGACGTTTGGCTTCGTATGATCCCAGCAGAGCTGGAATCTAGAATGTGTCTTTACAGAAATGCAGCCATTGTGTGCTGGGCTCATCTATTATTATCTGTGTTTGAGAAGAAAAGTCCTGAAACTGCTTTGACTCCAAAAATCAGGACTTGAAGAGGATGTTTTCTTCAGGTGTGCTTGTGTGGAGCCCAGGAACCCCAGCAATGAGACCCTTCGGTTCTGGGAAGACAGAAACGTGACGGCCTCCCAGGTTAACTGGACTGCGTTGGAGGTGGCGGTGAGCATTGCCTGACTTTTGAAATAACGTTAAACGCTGCATCTGTGGCCGTAAACCAGCATAAACCTGTCGTGATTGATACAGATGCTCTGCCAATAATCGGTAAATTCTATGATTCTGGCAGCACAGAGTGCAGCACGGGTTCAGCCGTGGATTAGAGACGCGTGGGCAGGATTTCACAGGATTTAGCCATGCTGATTGAGTTTGGGGAGAGGATTCTGTTGCTGTCAGACACCAATCAGTGCTGGCAGAGGTGGCAGCCTGCGACACGCTTGGTAAACAGGGAGACTCGGTTCAGATCCAGGCGGATAAATCATGCAGCGTGTAGATAATTTAGGGACCTCTTCCTCACTGACTTTCATCACTGCTGCTATCTCCATAGCTCTTTGTATCACTATCTTCATCTTTCACGTACCCACCTCCTCACCATCCTCGCTATGTGTCTGTAGGAGTGCGAGAAGTTGCATGGGGACTTTGTGGGCAGTGCCTGTGGCCCCCATGGCCCCTACATCCCCGACGTCCTCTTCTGGTGCGTGGTCCTCTTCTTCTCCACCGTCTTCATGTCAGCCTTCCTCAAGGAGTTCAAGACGAGCCGCTACTTTCCCACCAAGGCATGTACAGACGAGTAACAAGAGACTGCATAAGTCCGATTTTGAGGTGCTTTTTTTACTTCCCAATTTATCTAGTCGGACCTGAAAGGGCGCCGAATTAGGTTCGGTCTGTCAGGGTTAGCAAATGCTGCCACCTACTGGTGGCTCCAAGCCACAGACCTGGGTTTCAAGGGTGGCTGAACATTGGTGCAACAGCGCCACCCAGTGCACAGATAGTAACACTGTACCCTACCGCAAACATTTGTGTACTGTAATAAAAGGCTTTTTTTCTTTTTTTTTTTTTACAAAAATAAATAATATCAGTAATAAAAATCCAATATGGTACATAGATTTGACTCTTTGATTTTTAAGCTGATAAAGTGTATGTATAAACACATTAATTTCTCGTAGGTACGAGCCATCATCAGTGACTTTGCGGTCTTCATCACCATCCTCACCATGGTTATTGTTGATTATGCACTGGGCATCCCCTCCCCGAAACTACAAGTCCCCAGCAAATTTAAAGTAAGTTGAAGGGTTGAAGGCCTGGAAAAAAAACAAGCAAAGTGGAACAAATTCACCTTAGGACTGAGGAATATCTGCTAACTGCTTTTTACCGTTTTTCTCTTGTCCCTTCTTTTGTCTTGTCTTTCACCGTCTGCAGCCAACCAGGGACGATCGTGGCTGGCTTATAAACCCAGTGGGGCCAAATCCCTGGTGGACCACCATCATCACCTTCATCCCCTCTCTGCTCTGTACCATTCTCATCTTCATGGACCAACAAATCACAGCGGTCATCATCAACAGGAAGGAGCACAAACTGAAGGTTGGGAAAACGCCCTGCTCGAACACCACAAACACGTCTCCGTTTAGTCGACCTGATGACCCCATCGACCTCCGCTCTGCAGAAAGGGTGCGGCTACCACCTGGACCTGTTTGTGGTGGGCGTGATGCTGGGCGTGTGCTCGGTCATGGGCCTGCCGTGGTTTGTGGCCGCCACCGTGCTCTCCATCTCCCACGTGAACAGCCTGAAGCTGGAGTCAGAGTGCTCGGCCCCCGGGGAGCAGCCCAAGTTCCTGGGCATCCGAGAGCAGCGCTTCACCGGCCTCATGATTTTCACCCTGATGGGCTGTTCCGTGTTCATGACGTCTGTTTTGAAGGTCAGGGAGCGCGGCAACATGATATAAACACGGATCAATTTGGTGTTAATGTTTACTTGTTTCCAGTTTATCCCCATGCCTGTGCTGTACGGAGTCTTTCTGTACATGGGAGCATCCTCGCTCCGAGGCATTCAGGTAAGCAGATTCTTCGTCATCTTCGTCCTCGTTGGGCTCAAGTGGCTGATTCTCCAACCTCCTCCTGGACAGTTTTTTGACCGCCTAAAGCTGTTCAGCATGCCGGCCAAACATCAGCCAGACTTGATTTACTTCGGCACGTTCCGCTGAGGAAGGTGCACCTCTTCACCATCATCCAGCTCAGCTGCTTGGTCCTGCTCTGGGTCATCAAGACCTCCAAGGCAGCCATCGTGTTTCCCATGATGGTAACTGCTTCGTGTCTTTTACAGTGCTGGAGCGGAACGAAATGCGCTATGTTTTTTGTGTGCGTTTCCTCCGTATCAGGTCTTGGCTCTGGTGTTCATCCGTAAGCTGCTGGACTTCATCTTTACCAAACGAGAACTGAGCTGGCTGGATGACCTGATGCCAGAGTGGAAGAAGAAAAAACTGGAGGACGCACAACAAGAGGTGCAGCAACCGTGCTCAGCATCAGCCGGACAACAGGAAATTCGAGCCTTCACACCACTTTCCTCTCGTCCCTCAGGAGGAGCACAGTATTATTGCTGAGGAGGAAGGCATCGTGCAGGTGCCCCTGGAGGGAAACTTCAAGTAAAGCGCTCGGATCTTCATTTATTTTCCATCATTTCTTCCACAGACGTCATGTCTTTGTGGTCTTTTGGACCTTTGGCTCTTCCCCCAGTGTTTATGTTAATAGTCTCCAAGATGCACGTTAATATTTATGCTATGGGGGCGGTGTGTGTTTACTCATCTAAAGCAACAGCCTGAGCTGTTTACTCCAAGCAGAGATTGACGTGGAGGGGAAAATCAGTGTGTGTTGTCTGTCTACGTGTGTTTATAAAGGAGCGACCCAGCGACGGTGAACATCACGGACGAGATGTCCAAAGGCTCCTTTGGGAATGTGTGGAAGAGCGTGAACCCGCCAGAGTCCACTAAGAAGGAACCGAGCGCTAAAAGGTTAGCCTGCACTCATCCTAGAGCTTGAACGCACGTGAAGGGCATTTGAAAATGGACAAGTGTTTGTTATGGAAAGGTATGTAATTGACTTTATATTTTTCCAGGAAACTGAGGAGCTAGTATGTTTAGACAAAAGCAGTCCTGCCCTCTTCGGTATCCCACCGCGTAGACTAACATACTGTCTCCTCCCTGCCTCTCTCATTCCATCCCACCCCTTAGCTCCCCTTCCTAACCTCTTAGAAGCTGATTTCCCAAAGGTAAGTTGTTCCCGTTCCCCTTCAGCAGCATGGAGGCTCTGGTCCGTGGTCTGCCGCTTCACTGCTGCTTTTTAATTATGTTTCAAAGCTGTTTTTCCTGCACCAAATGATTTCAGATAAATCAGCATGACCTGCGTGTGCATGTTATTTCAAAATGTGTGTCGCATGTTGTAAAAGCAGCATAAATCACGTTTTCACGATCAATCAATGTGGTAAAATTAAAAGATATTGGGATTTATAGGACACAACTGCATGCTGGGTAATTTAGATGTTTGGGTTGTTTGTGAGCTGACAGTGCATGCACATAAAAACAAACAACCTTTTGTTTAAGTTAACCTCGCCCCTACATTTTTATTTTTCCTGCAGTAATTCTGGTTGCAGTGAAAAGCGACACAAGCGCCGGAGGCATGAGAAAAGCTTGGACAGGGAGACCAGTTTGTGATGACACATGCCGGTGGTGCCACTGTGCCGTCAATCACTAGATTTAAAAAGAATCTTTCAAAATGACTATACCGTGCCACTCTCTACCACCTTTGTACTGTGCTACACTGTGTTTTTTTGTCATTACGTCTGTGTGCAAACTGTCTAGAACTAGGAAAAGTGTTAGAAACAGTATTAACACCAGGAAAGGAGACACGTTTGTGTTCCTCTTTGTATGGAATTCTGCGTCCGGCGATACCAGCAACAGAAGGAAGCCACAGTCACGCGATGACAAGGTAACTGCTGTTTTAATGGGCCAAAAAAAAAAAAAAAACCATTTAATGGGTTTTTTTTAAATACACTTTATTTGTATTTTCTATGTTTTTTGTATTTTTCCAACAACAACTGCAAGTTTGTCCTTTTAAATCCTCCCACAAAGTGTGGAATTAGTGCGCAGTTTGTCATGCTGCTTTCAGACAAAAAAAAAACAACTATTTGCCAATAATAATACTAATAGTAATAATATTTCACTGCTATAGAATGAGGTTTCACATAAAATGTTTATTTTGAAAGTATTGGATTTTCTATATTCTGTACATTTAGGTGTTTTTGTGACAGTGAACGCTCACATCACCCCAGAGACTTTTTCATTTTACACACAGACGTCCTGAATGAGTGTGAGGAATAGTTTGGCATCTTGGAAAACACAGTTGCTCCATTGTTGAAGTGTAATTTAGAAAATGGATATGGCTAATATTAGCACCCTGTTAACTTTAGCACAAAGGAGAAAACTGGCAGAACAGTGATCAGATCACAGTGTAAAGCCTGACCTTGTGCACGTTGAGGGAAATTGAAATATGATTTAAAAAGACAATATTGCCAACTATTTCATGGTTGAAAGCTAGTGACACCTTTAAACTAAACAGATGTAATAAGTATAAATCTTCACATTTTATTGTCAGCAAAATATCAAACATTATCTTTTCTGAGATGCACTGTTCTTTTAAGGGAAAATTGCTTCTAAAACTTTTTTTAAGTTGGCATTTTGGCATATTTCAGGTATGTTCTGTATCTGCAGCTGCTCGGCTTTTTTTTTTTTAAATAAGGCAATTCTTGGGGTTTAGGTGACTGTACAGACGGCTGTATGTTTTCCACTTTCATACTCTTGTTGGTAAGTGTTATCCTCTCCCAATAACCTTCAATGTGCTCGCATCGGAAGCTAATTGTTTCTAAAACTCCTGCATGATGGCGGAACAGACGTGGCTGCAGGAACCTGGTTACTTCTAGAGATGCAATAAAACCCCTTTTCTGGGAAGGGCGACATGTAAACAGAAAAGAGTCTTAACAATGTATAATACATAGTATATTTTATTCATGTAAAATGTTACTAATATATTGCAAATATAAAATCAATGTTTAAGGCAGTTTTTTGTTGTAGATGTTATTTTCCCCATTGTCTAATGGATGGTTCCTAGTTGATAGAAAA